>JAJKFI010000002.1:51860815-51902753 GCA_029204185.1 Lerista edwardsae | reverse complement strand
CCCTCTCTCAAAACACCAGAACCAGGGGGCATCCGCTAAAACTGAGGGTTGGGAGAGTTAAAACAGATAAAAGGAAGTACTTTTTTACCCAGCGGGTAGTTAATCTGTGGAACTCCTTGCCACAGGAGGTGGTGATGGCATCTGGTCTTGATGCCTTCAAGAGGGGATTGGACAGATATCTGGAGGAAAGGTCCATCGTGGGCTATAGGCAATGATGGATTGTGCAACCTCCTTACAAAGGTGATGGGCTACTGGTACCGGGTGCAAGGGAGTGGCAACAGGATGCAAGCATCTTGTAGTCTCATGCCTTCCTGCGGCACCTGGTGGGCCGCTGTGAGATACAGGAAGCTGGACTAGATGGGCCATTGGCCTGATCCAGCAGGGCTCTTCTTATGTTCTTATGTTAATTTTAGTGGATGTCCCCTGGTCCTGGTATTGTGAGAGAAGGAAAAGAACCTCCCTCTATCCACTTCATCCATCCCGTGCATAATTTTGTTTGTCTCAATCAAGTCCCACTTCAGGTGCCTTTTTTCTAGGCTAAAGAGCCCCAAATGACACCTGCATTTTGTTGCCACTCCCCTGCATCTGGCATACTGAGGTAGCCTACTTCTAAGGGAAGGAGATTGCTGTTCCCTGACAACATCTCATACAAGAGAATAAACCAGGTCTATGAGACCAGAAATGTGTCAAAATGATTTGAAAAAAGATTATCATATGCAAACAGGGATTTGGTTTACACTGCCAAGCCTCAAAATATCAAAAATGCACAAGATGGGCCAAAGGACCAGCTAGTCCAGCTTCTTGTATTTCACAGTGGCCCACCAGGGAACACAAAGGCCAACAAGATACTTGCATCTCATTGCCACTCCCCTGCATTTGGCATTCCAAGGTAGCCTACTTCTAAAGTAAGGAGGGTGCACTATCCATCATGTCCTACAGCCTGTGATGGACTTTTCCTCCAGAAATCTGTCCAATCCCCTTTTAAAGGCACGCAGGCCAGATGCCATCACCACCTTCTGTGGCAAGGAGTTCCACAGATTAATTACCCGCTGGGTATAATAGCCTGAAGATGTTCAATCCCTGACCCTCTGATCTATTTCTGTTGCATGTGAGTGTGTGAGCTCATGAAATGTGGCATGGTGGATTCCTTGCAAATGGCAGACTCATGGAGGGTGGCCCCGTATATTGTAAGAAAGAGGGGAGAAGGGATGGTGATGTCCCCATAGTGATGTTAAAAAGAACAAGAGAAAAGATCTAAAACAGGTAGTTCCTGAGTCATCTGCCTGCTGGATAATATACGTGCCCCTATACTGCCCCCTAGTGTTCTGTGGTTAGCATTGTACCTACTTTGCAACACTGTTCAATCGGGCTCACTCCCAGGAAAGAGTCTATGGGATTGCAGCTCTAGTGTGGTCCAGCTGGAAACATCGCTCAGTTTGAAATGCTGCTGCACAGGTTCTGGTGGTAACCTGTGCATGGAAGCCTACTACAGGTGTGCCCTGGTATCCACTGATTCAGTATCCAGTGTTTCAGTTATCCACAGATACCATGGATTCTGGGGCGCTTATTAAAAATATAGGGGAACATTAAACAAATCTCTTTTTTTACCTTATGCAGCAAAACCACTGATGTTCTCCTATCTGTAAAAAGGCTCCCCCAATATCCATGGTTTCAGGTATCCACGGTGGAGTCTGGAGCAGAACCCTGGTGGGCATACCTATATTATTTAACATCAAATTCAGTTCATACTGTGGGTTATAACTATTAACACGTTTGGAACCAAGATATCTGAAGGACAGTATCTCCAATGTGAATCTATCTCCTCACTTTGTTCAACATCAGAAGGCTGCTCCCCCCCCCCCCCCGTTTTATGGCTTGGTTGGGGGAATTTGAGACAGGTCATAGATCCTTCTTGGTCATAATGCTCTGGGCCTTGCGACTCCCCTTAGAGGTCCAATTGGCCCCCTCACTGATGGTTTTTCATCATCTGGTAAATGTTTGTTTGTTTGTTCAAGCAGGTGTTTTATTAATTTTCACCCCACTGCTGTAGTTACTGTCAATCCTCTTTATATGCGACCTCACTATCTGCGACCTTGCTTATCTGCAAGGGGCAGAATTGCTACTTTCCTCATGATCTGCGCCTCTGTCCTCGATATCCACTATGCAGAGACCTTCCAAAGTCTGCAGGGACCTTCAAAATGGCACCTGCAGTCAGCACTGACCCCTTTAAAATGGCTGGCAAAAGCACCTGCCATCCATGTTTAAGGGGACCATGCTGGCATTCTGAAGGTCCCTGTAGCTTCTGGAAGGTCTCTGCAGCAGAGATCTTTTGGGACTTCCTGCTGCACTCTGCTGGCTTCCTGAGGGTCTCAGCTGGATTCTTCTGATGGCAGATAAGGTACCCCTTGCACCTAACCCCATTGATTCCATAGGATCAATGCTGCATTATCTGGAAATTTACAGGACCCTAACCCTAGTGGATAATGAAGATCAACTGTATGTTTTTCCCATTCTGAATATTAGTTTCATTTATTCTGTTTAGTTGATTGAGATTTAGGGCACTGTTTCTGTGAGTCAGGACCCACTAGGTGAGCCATGTCAAGTGGGTCATGTAGCACCTAGGGTAGCCATCATTGAAAATATGAGAAGATGGGACACTGGAAAGGGGGAGGGCTATGTGGTTATTTTGCTTGTGTCAAGGTTGTAAATAGGCTTTTTTTTCTTTCTGATTCTCTTTGCTATTGGAAGATGGCTGAGAAATAACCCAACTTATTGCTGAATTCTCAGGAAAGCAACAGGCTCTGGCGTCACAATGACGGCACTTCTAGCCATGACATCACTTCTGGTGGGTCCTGGACAGACTGTCATTCTAGAAAGTGGGTCCTGTCCTGGTGCTAAAAAGTTTGAGAATTGCTGATTTAGGGGCTTCTTTGGAGGAATAAAGGTGGAATATAAATGCCTGAATAAATAAAATAATCAGCTTGTGTCATCAGTTTATTGTGCCATGGTTGTGTGTTTCACCCTCATTTTCTGATCTGGGACATACAGTATTGACCTGCCTGCATGGGATAAAATCAGACAGACAGACAGACAGACAGACAGACATGAGTCTTACAAAACAATAAATTCAGAAACAAAACAATTCAGAAAAAGAAAAAATTATGAATCCAATACTATCATTGGATAGATAGTATATAAGTGTGGATAGCAAAAAATATCAGTGTGTTCAATTGAAAGGGAGGAAGAAAAGACTGTTTGGCGCCTGAATGCAACTTCATCGACAACATCCTCGGTTTTCCAAACTTGGGATTTAATTTGTCGGCACTGCCAGACGGCGCAAGAGAGCAAGACCGTACTGGAGAACTTGGAAAAACTACACCGCCCAGAAGCCCCTGGCCCTGATAGCTGCCAATCATACGAAAGCGTCGTGAAGAGAGGCCTCCCGGGACTTGTAGGCACCGGCGGCCCGAAGAGGCGGCACGGCGGCGCTCGAGCCCAGCCCAGTGGGAGGGACAGCGCAAGAGGAAAGGGGAGACAGGTACCGTGCGGGCGGCCGTGCCGGTGTCAGCAGCCGGGGAAGGGGCGGCGGGAAGGCGGCTGGGAGGACCGGGGCCTCCCGTCGCAAGGCACAGGGCCGGGGCAGACAGCGGCGCGTGTCTGCAAGCTGCAACGGGAGCCGGTCGGCCCTGCGATTGCAGCTGGAGGCGAGCGTGTCTCGAGCCTTGGTAGTCGAGGGGACGGAGCACGAGAGGTGCGCTGCTTTGCTTGGTGGGGACGGGAGTCTTCGCATGTAAATCGCTGCACCAGCCCCATTAGCAGCAGCAGCAACAGCAGGAGCAGCAGCAGGAGGAGGAGACGGTTCATTCCCCTCCCCTTTTGCCCCTGCACCTTCACGCGTCCCAGTCCCAGATTTCATGGCACCCCTTCCGTGGCCTGCAAACTCAAGCCACTGCCGGAAGCAGATATCTCTACCTCCAGCGCCACCACCCCCTGCAAAATTAAAATAGCATAAATGATGCTCCGAAGTTTCAGAGGTCGGTAAGGGAAGCCTAACGAGACGGGCTCCGGAAGACCCAAAAGAGACGTGCCAGCGCCAGCGAGGGAAAAGGGGGGGGCGCTGAATGGCAGGAGTTGGAGCTGAGTGGACCAGTGGGGTATACCCTGTGCTCAGAGGACAAGCGGGGCTCCCCGTTAGTTTCCGGCCAGGATTGCCAGCTTGGTTCTTAGTTGTGGACCCCGCAGCCCTGGAGGGTACGAGGGGTGTCCCTTAGTGCTGCAGCCTGCCCTGCGTGTGCATGTTTTCTTTTGTTTTGTCACTCGCGTCCTGGCTTCCCTCTAGCGCCCAGCTGTCCGCCCGCCTCTGCTCCCCGAAAGGCCTGCCAGTCCCCGTTTTAGTCCTGCTGCTCTCGTCCGCCTCCCTTGGGGTCCTGCTCTCAGCCTGCCCACGTGCCGTTCTGCTCGACGCCAGGGCAGTGGCTGTCGCTTGCTCTTCGGCCTGTGGGGAAGCCCATTGTTCCTTGCCTCTCGGTGGGCAGTTGCCTTCTGCCGTGCGCGCGGTGGCGTTTCGCTCATCTTGCTCCTGGGCAGTGGCGCTCGCGCCGTTCTGGGCTGCAGCGGGAGAAAGCGGTCTAGTTGGAGTTATCAGGGCAGGGGCTGAATTGGTTTATTATCCTCCTCCTCCTCCAGAGCCGGCCCCGGGCGCCTGGGAGTGAGCGCCTGGGAAACGGCGGCAAGGCGCAGAGCAGGCGGAAGAATCCTTTTGTGCTCTCGCTTGCCCATGCGTTGTGTGAGTCTCTCCTCCGGCCGGGCTGTGTGAGTGCTTTGCAGTAGCATTCAGGACGACGCTGCCGGCTGTCTCGCTGACTGCCGGCGTTTGCAGTGCTGGTTGTCCCCTCATGTGCTGATGTTTGCTGTCTTGCAGCCGATCGCTCGTTGGAAACAGCAGGAGGAAGGCAAGGAGGCAGCTCAGCCTGCCCTCGGTGGTTCCGATCTGTGCTCCTTCACGTCCGAGCGTCCCCAGTCATCTGTGACTGAGCTCCCTGAAGCAGAGGTGGGCGAGGAGGAGGAGGCGGCAGCTTTAGCAACCGCGGAGAACCCTGCCCTCCAGGGGTTTGTATTACCAGAGCATGCACTGATTTGCTGCCTGGTCTTTAGACCCATCCCAGTCGCCAGGGTGTGTGGTGCATGGTGTGGGGGGGGAACCACTGCCTCTGTAATAAATGATAGAGGATACAATGACTTTGCTCTCTCTGTTGGGTCGGATCATGCGTTACTTCTTGCTGAGACCAGAGACCCTCTTCCTGCTATGCATCAGCCTGGCCCTGTGGAGCTACTTCTTCCATACGGATGAAGTGAAAACCATCGTCAAGTCCAGCAGGGATGCGGTGAAGATGGTGAAGGGCAAGGTGGCGGAGATCATGCAGAACGACCGGCTCGGGGGTCTGGATGTGCTGGACGCCGAGTTCTCCAAGACGTGGGAGTTTAAGAACCACAACGTCGCCGTCTACTCGATTCAAGGCCGCCGAGACCACATGGAGGACAGGTTCGAAGTCCTCACCGACTTGGTGAACAAGACCCATCCTTCCATTTTTGGAATATTTGATGGGCATGGAGGAGAGGCAAGTTGGAGGCTCTTTGTTTTGGGTGATGAGGGATGGCTTTGAAACTTTTTCTGCAATTTTTAACTGTTTGGGGGAAAGGCCATGAGTATCTTGGCTTAAACTGGTAGCCTGCTTGATGTTCTTGTTGTTGACCTCATTAACAGGGTGCACCTGGAGAACATGAAGATAAAATCCCTCTGTTTGGGGGGGGGAATGCTGCAGGCAGAGCATTCTGCTAGTATTGATTGTGTACACAAACTTGCTTGGAGAAAACTCTCCTAACCAAGCTGTGTGTGGTCTTAAGATGATTTTCTGTGGAGGAGTAAATTCAGTGGGTGCTGCAATGGTTAATTAAAGGGATATTGAAAACAGAACAAAAGTGTATTGCAAAAAAGGGAAAGGGTTAAGGGAAAGGGTCCATTGCATTCCTTGCTTTAAGAAAAAGGATGCACATAACCCTGCCTCTCCCAAACCTAAGAAACTTTGTTTATTTTCTTTTGAGCAAACTTGGGAATTACCGCTCCATATTCTTGTGTTTTATCTTTTTCTCTCTCTCCTCCCACCATCATCTTTGAAGTTTCTTCATTGCACTGCTGTTTTTTTCTAATCCTCTCTCTTGCTGAGATAGGCTGTTTGTCTTGGGCAGCAGCACAAATACCATGTGTAGCGCTCTCTTTTCCTCTTTATAATGGCATCAAAAGACATAGCTTTTTACAGTCCTAAAAGGTGGGGGGAGAAGGTTGGCTACTTACATTCTAGTTGCAACCTGTCTGTGTTTGGTTAGTCCACAATACGATATGAAATTATCAATTTTTAAAAAATCTTAGGTGCTTGTTGAAAACTGTTCCTCCTCCCAAAAATTTTTCAAAAATTTTGTGTGTGTGTGTGTTTTGCTGGGGTTTGAAAAGTTCCAGGGAAGTGGCAGTAGGTGTAGGGAGGCAGCGTGCTAAAGTCAAACAAAATACTGCGCACCATGCAAAGCACTTGGCATGTGTGTTTGTTTTTATTTGCTGCCCTGTGATGATAGGAGGGTCTTTGGGTTTCCTGCAGCTGTTCCGACAAGTCAAGCTGGCCAGGAAAGCTCTGACACTGATCAGACACAAGCTGAGCTCCCCCCAAGGATAGCAGCTGTTCCTCTAACTCCTGGTATGCACCGTTCTGCCTTTTGTCACCCTTCTGTGCAATAGTCACTTAAGTAAAAATGGCCTCTAATCGGCAATCTTGTGCATGCTTACCCTGAAGCAAGCCCCATTGAGTTCAGCAGGGTGCTTTCCCAACTACATGTGCATGAAATTGCAGCCCACATCTCCAGAGATAGTGAGCTGAGAAACTGGCAGCTGTGTAACTTTGTTTTGGGAACATCATCCCATTGTGGGTGGAAAAAAAATCAATTCTTTTAAAAGCTTTGGTTCGATGATGCATTTCTTTAAGGCAGATAGACTTTCTTCTTTTTTTGGAGCGGGTGGCGTACCAAGGAGTTAAGGGGAGGAGTCATGGGTTGACATGCTGTGCAATGCTATGCATATCAGCTTCACTTTACGGTGTCCCTTGTGCTGGCCCAACTTTACTGGCCTAACTCCAGGTTAGGATTGCACCCTAAGTCATATATACATTGCAGATGAATTTTTGTGTGTGTTTGTGGGCTCTTGTTTGTTCTGCTGTACATTATAGTCTGCATATACAAGTACTATGGACAGCAATGCAGGGTAAAGTTTTCTTTGTAGTGGCACTGAAGCTACCTAGAGAAGTGAGGCTTCTTGACTGGCATTTAGATGCCAGGGTAATACCTCCTTTTCCCAGGGGGCTTTTGGATTGCCCTAATTTGCTCTTTTTCTTGTTTCTGCTGCTCTGATCAATATCGTTGCCATTTAGCTTTTAAAGGATATACACTTAACAATACACTGAAATACACTTAACAATATAAAACTACTATATCTTGTTAGTTACTTTGGGATCTTGTAGTTCAATGTTGTGTTATAAATATTTTACTAGTTGAGTAAAAAGATAGTGTTAGGAGTGAATATTGCTAATCGGTACAGTAGATGCTAGGAGTGTTCCTCAAAACATGTGGCTGTAGATTTTGGCTTCTGCCAGTTTCTTAGGTCTTTTTTTCCTTTATTAGTATTGCACACCCATAGTTAGCAAGCAGTCCTGGTTGAAAAATCACATTTTATGGTTGGACTTGGGTGATAGGATGGCGGAGATAATATAACGGTGGAGAGATTTAATTTATTAGTTTCTCTATGTTGGTGGTATGCAGGACGTGGTGGCGGTGCGGGTTAAACCTCTGTTCTGCTGAGCTTTCTGACCGGAAGGTTGGCAGTTGAAGACCACACAACAGACTGAGCTCCCGTTGCTTGACCCAGCTCTTGCCAACCTAGCAGTTTGAAAGCACGTAAAAATGCAAGTAGATAAATAGGGACCACTTCAGTGGGAAGGGAACGGCGTTCCATGCGCCTTGGCATATAGTCATGCTGGCCACATGACCACGGAATCTTGTCTTAGGACAAATACTGGCTCTACAGGCTTAGAAATGGAGATGAGTACTGCCTCCTACAGTCGGTCATAACTAGACCATTCGGTCGTGGGGAAACCTTTACCATAGATCGGGTTATCAGATACAAACTGGGACAAAGTGCCTATATCAGTGATGGTGAACCTTTTGGGCTCGCAGTGTCAAAAATGCCTAACTTGACTCTGCTGGTGTGTCACTCCCCTCCCCAAACAAAAGAGAAATAATTATTTACATATTCATTTTTTTTAAAAATACAGTCCTATTATGTGTGAGGCAATGCATTATATAAAGAAATCAAATCATTACAAAAATGAAATAATAGTAAAACCAACTCAGTTGTTGTTGGGTGTTGGTGAATTCTGGCGTGTCACCCAGAACTTTGTGGAGTGTCACCTTTGACACTCGTGTTATAGTTTCACCATCACTGGCCTATACCTTTAACCATTGTATAGAAGAGTAAATTTGGACAGGTGCAGCTCATCAAGGAAGGGTTTCAAAAGCTGCACATGCCCAAATTCCCTCTTCTATATAATGATTTGAACGTATAGGCACTCTGTCCCAGTTTGTATCTGGTGACCCTAGTCATAGACATGCAAGTGAACATCAGAATATGGCAAAGTTCCATTCTACTATTGCCTAGGATGCATTTATTTAGCTATGCAAAGTGCTTTGTGAACATTTTGTTGAAATGTACAGGTTGAGCATTCTCATCTAAAATCCAAAATATTCTGAAAACTGTAACTTTTTTGAGACTGACACCACACCACAAGTGGAAAATTCCATACCTGATCCCATGCGATAGGTTGCACAAAATGAAAAATAACATTAAAATATTGTATAAAATTACCATCAGGCTATGGATATAAGGTATATATGAAAATAACTGAATTTCATGTTTAGATTGGGGCCTCATCCCCAAAGATCTCTCATTAGGTATATGCAAGCATACCAAAATACGGAAACATCCAATATCCAAAATGCTTCCGGTCCCAAGCAATTCGGATAAGGGATGCCCAACCTATGTATAAATATTCTTACTTCAACAACAATCTTACTTGCATTCACAATCTTAGGATTTCACACAAACCATTACCACCGACATAAAGGTAAAGGTTTCCCCACGACTGAATGGTCTAGTCGTGACCGACTGTAGGGGGCGGTGCTCATCTCCATTTCTAAGCCTGATTAGCCGGCATTTGTCCGAGGACAAGCTTCCGTGGTCATGTGTCTGGCATGACTATACGCCGAGGCACACGGAACACCTTTACCTTCCCACCAAAGTGGTACCTATTTATGTACTTGCAGTTTTAGGTGCTTTCAAACTGCTAGGATGGCAGGAGCTCACTCGTAATGACTCATAATGACTCGTAATAAAGCATTAAAAATGTCACTTCCGGATTTGGGGGAAAACAGGAAGTAACTTTTTTTTTTGCCTAAATGGCTATCCTGAGACCTGCTGAGACTTGCAGTCACGCATGGCCTTGGTGAGCCTCAGAGAGCCCTCCAGTACCAACTAGAGCACAGCTCTGGTCAGCTTCGGAGGGTTGGGGCGGGACCCAATCTAGGGGAGGGCGGCTTGGAACCGGTGGTGAAGCAAATCTACAGGTTCCAAATCCACGGATAAGTAGGCTGTATTACAATCCATGTTTTCTTTCTGCACTGTTCTATACTATACCATCATCCTACGTAGTATCAATCCATTTTATTTTGGGTTGCCGTAAAATTTTTGCATTACAAAAGTTTGAGTTCTGCAGGTCCTAAAAGATCTCACTGGGTCTTTCGTAAATTAGTTTTTGTTATATAGTTCCTCTTATTTACTTTTCAGTTAAAAATATTTTAGTAGGTCTTTATTCTTATCAAGTGGTTCCCCTTCTTTTTAAGTACTGTAAACATAAATACAGTACTTTTATTATACAGGTGTCTTTTGTTTCTTTTGTGGGTGGAAACTGGTGTTTACATAAAGGGTAATAAGTGGCATTATCAGAACATGGAGTACCTGGTATGTGTGGTTGACATTTAAAATCCTTCCATATGCCTGAGAATTACTTTTATCCGTGTTAGCTTTCTTTATTTGAACAATCAGGGAAGGAAAAACAGCAGGTTGAATTCCTTTATTTAAAAAAGGCAATTTTTGTCTCTTATTTTCTTGGTCATTATTCATTGAATGTTTGTGTTAAATTCTGAATGCCTGAATAGGCGAAAACTGTATTCAACGAACGTTAAGAACTTGTCAGAGTGGAGTGCCTCAATCTGTTGCAAAGCTCATACCAGTGGTGTAACTAGGGTCGGGGTGGTGGTGGCAAATTCTGACAGGCAGGGAGGGGCGGCAAAACCACCCCCTCCCACCCTCGGTTACACACACCCCCATTGCCACTCTGCTCTGGGGACTGCTCTCCTTTCTCCTCTGCTTTTAAAAAAATCTCTTCATGCAGTGTGCTTTTTTATATATATATAAGCAAAGGAGGGTGGCTCCCAGAGGGTCTTATGCGATCTGGGAAGCCTCTTGCGGCCTTCCTGACCCTCAGGTCTTTTGAGGCCTTCTGGAGGCCTAAAACCAGCGGCGTTATTCACCCGGTACACTGGACGGGACTTACCTTTGAGCGGCAGTCCGCCCGTTGCGTCACGCTGCGTCACGCTGCGTTCCGCCGCTTTCCCACCCGCCCCGGCGGGCGGGAACACGGCGGAACGCAGCGTGACACAACGGGACAAAACGGGCGGACTGCCGCTCAAAGGTAAGTCCCGCCCAGCGTACCGGGTGAATAACGCCACTGCCTAAAACCATCACTTCTGGCCTTCTGAGGGCTGGGTGGGCTGCACTTAGCCTCTCCAACTTCAGAATGCCTCCGGGGGTGGCAGCAGGCATGGGGGGGGGCTTCCAGGTGGGGTGTGTGGCACCACTGGAGACACACACACACAGGGACAGTCGGGTGCACGCACACACGCCTCTCTCATACAACTCATTTCTAGGAAAGTGGCCACTGTGCTGGCTTTTCCTAATTCGAAAGGTCAATGAAATGACAGTCCCAGTTTTTACCAACTTCTGGAAAGACTTGTTTGGAAGTACAGATTTACTCTGGAGGACAAAAGGAGCTTTGAATCTGGAAAGTGCCTTGGTTATTTATGCCTTGCTTATCAGCTGGGCTAGTTCAATCCTGTACCCGAAGGAGATAAAAATCACCAAATAAATTAAGAATGCTTGGCAGCATTACTTTTAAATACATAGCAAGGATCAGCCTTATTGCATGTAGCTTGTCATGTGTGGGAATGAGAAAAACATAAGCCTGCTTAAGTTCCTCCTCCTCCGTTCTGGTGCTTTTCTGCAAACGTGTCAACTTTAATTTCATCATAAGCCCTCCAGTCTACCTACCTGACCTCTTCTCTACTCCGCTGCTGCAGGTTCCAAATATGCTGTCTTTTGCACCTGATTGTAACTGGTTTGATAAGACCAAAGGAGCTTTAGATTTAGGCTCTTTGAACAGCTGCCCACCTCACACTGTGCAGCAGACGGCTTTTCAAAAATCCCCTCTGTTTATCACAGCAGGGGGAGTTGGCTGCTGAAAGAGTAAAACTTGTAAAAAACGACACTGGGCTTGTGCAAGCCCTTTGTCTGAGCTCATGTGGCTCTTTGGATCCCAGCCATGGAGAAGGAGTATGGATCCTGTTTAAATGTGAGACTGAGCATGGAAGCAAAATATACCCGTGGGATGATATACCCAACCTGGGTCTAACCTGGGTCCAGGAACAGTGCGCCCAATGTAGGGCATTCCCATGGGGCCTTCCACTGACCATACAACCGTGGTGAGAAGAGCGCTTGAGATGCCACACATGAAGTGCATCACCCAGAAGTAGCTGGTGGTGATGTGATGACGTCACTGAGTGGGTCCCAACCCTCAGTTTAATACTGAGCCACTAAACACTGGCTTAGACTGAGGGTTGCTTGTGTTGGCTGAGCTTAGTTTAAAGGAGAAGAAAGCAGCTAGGAAAACCAGAAGAGAAATATTTTAAAATAAAGTTAGAGAAGAAGCAGCATGAGCAGGGGGAAAATTTTCTTAAAAGGTACATGCAAAGAGCAACAAGCATTTAGGGGACTAGATCAGGCCATAAAGAAAATGTGACTCAGAGAACAATCCTAACCTGGAGTTAGGCCGGCACAGTCGGGCCAGAAAAGTTGCAAGGGACAAAGCACAAGGAACACTGTAAATTATATTTGGACCACTCTTTGAGACAGAGAGGCCAGCACACAGACATGCGCCATACTCCCTGACTCCAAGAGTGGTCCAAACTCACTTTACGGTGGCCCTTGTACCGGCCAAACTTTGCTGGCCTAACTCCAGGTTAGAATTGTGCCCACAAACACACACAGCATAACATAGCCCATGTTGCCATCACTTGCACCCAAGGGGGGCGCTGAGGAATGGGTTGCAATGGTGGTGGAGGGGCCCTGGGGCTGGGATCCTGAGGATCTGGGTTGATCTGAGGTTCAACTATGCTGTTTTGGAGAGTGGGAGGGGTTTTTTTTTAGGAGACTTATAGGAAAGATGGTTCAGTATTGAGTCTTGGAATCTAGAATCATATCTGAGAAAACTTGCCAGAGCTTCAGGGAAGATTTTCTAATTTTTGTGTCTCTAATTTTATTTAAGATTTCTACTCTGCCTTTCTTCCTTTCTCTCTCTTTGCAATTTGCCGCAAGGTGGTTTAGAACAGTGAATTGGCATTGAACAGTGAACTGGCACCCCTTGAATGAATCGGAGAGAAAATGATTCGGTTTAATTTGCAGTGTTCGTGCAATAGAGTTTCTTCCACTCAATTACTGGTCTCTTTCCACCAGGGACCTACTAGTTATAGTCTTTGATATAATTAGTCACAAAAGATTCTCTCTTTCTTCCCTCATTCCCAGTCATATTCCGTTAGCTGCTTAAACATGCTGTGTCATTACAGGTCTTTTCAAAATGGTTGTATTTCTTAGTTTTATGTCTAGTTTTTTCAAAGGGTCATGGGGTTAGTTTTTCGGAGCCTGAGTACTTTACATACTGAAAATCTGAAGTATGCACTTTGATTTTTGCAAGATAAGCTCATAATCTCTCCCTACAGTCAAAGCTCAAACACAAACAAGATTTCATGGACATTTCCGATGTCTTCCCATTTATAGAAATTTCCTCTGGCCTTTGGCAGGAAATGCCTGTGTTGCATTCATGCTGGGCTAAATATTTATGGAGTTAAGTTCACCATTACATAAAATTCTCCAGTGGCCTTCAGTAATGCAGTGTATCTAGACCAGTTGCCAACCAGCAAGATGTGTATGATTTTTAACTAATGAATTGAGGGCACAGTCCTAACCTGGAGTTAGGCTGGCACAGTTAGGCCGGCAAAGTTTGGCTGGCAAAGTTTATGGTCCACCATAAAATGTGTTTCGACTAATCTCGGAGTCAGGAAGGATGGCGCACATCTGTGTGCTGTCCTCTTTGAATCCGAGTGGTCCAAACATACTTTACAATACTCCTTGTGACAGCTAAACTTTGCTTGCCTAACTGTGCTGGCCTAACTCCAGGTTAGAATTGTGCCCTGAGTCTTTTTAAACAAACCAATAGTGGTTCTTTCAAAATCAACTTGGCATTGGTTTTCCTTTTCTGTTCTTTCCCATTCATGGCTCTCTTCTTCTTTCTCGTTTCTGTCCTGTGATTGCTTGAGAACCCTTGTCAGAAAACTGAGAAACTGCTGCCAATCAGTGTCAATTGTTGTTCAGTTACTACGTTGTGTCCGACTCTTCGTGACCCCATGGACCACAGCACGCCAGGCCTCTCCGTCTTCCACTAGCTCCTGACATTTGCCCAAATTCATGTTCATTGCTTTGGTGACACCGTCTAACCATCTCATGCTCTGCTGCTCCCTTCTCCTTTTGCCTTCAAACTTTCCCAGCATGAGGGTCTTTTCTAAAGAGTCCTCTCTTCTCATGAGTTGGCCAAAGTATTTGAGCTTCAGCTTCAGGATTTGTCCTTCCAAGGAGCAGTCAGGCTTGACTTCCTGTAGGTTTGTCCAATTGGATCTCCTTGCAGTCCAGGGGACTCTCAAGACTCTTCTCCAACACCATAATTTGAAATCAGTGTTGGTACTATTGCCCAAAATGGACCAAGGATCTGATCCAGGATAAGACAGCTTTCAAGTGCCCTATCCTCTTCCTCTTGTGTGACTGCATTCCCTCCCAGTATGTGCTGTTTTCTTGTTTCAGTTCTGTGTTTTTTTTGGGGGGGGGACTAAAACTCTAGGGAATGATATATGATCACTCTAAGGCAACAGTCGTCAAACTTGTGACCGCTGCATCCAGAGTGGCGCTTACCATTCCGCCACTGCTCACAAGACGCCGACCCGATCTCTGCAGAGTGACGTTCTGGGAAGTCACGTCTATAGCCCACTTGTAGCAAGGGATTGTTTCCGGATTTCCAGGCAGGCATGACTGTGCAGAGGGCCGCTCTGCAGAGATCTGGTGGGCATCTTGTGAGCCATGCAGCAGAACAGTAAGCGCTGCACATGTGTTGCACCAGATCCAACCCATGGGAAGTAGTCTGGCAAGCACTGATCTAGGGAATGATCTATGCTGGAGATTGAATCATCCCTGTTGATTCTGCTGGACCTCTCAGCAGTTTTGAACACCACAGATCAGTGCTTCCCAAACTCCTACAAGGGAGTTGGCACCACTGTGTGTTTGTGCGCGTGTGTGCGCGTGTGCGGGCTATGCCAGCAATGCAATCCCCAGGATCTCACTGCTGCAAGGGTGGAGGTGGGTTTTTTTACTTATCTCTGCCAGTGCCAGCCGCCAGGTTGTGTGGGCAGCCCCACAGATGCCTCTGCTGGGCTCCCCAAGCCTCCTGAACAGTAGAGGAGGAAGAGGAGGAGGAGGAGGGGAGGAGGAAGACGAAGACAGCTTCCTGGTTTAGATAGAAAAGCAGAAGTGGTTTTCAATTGCTTTTGTTTTTTACTGTTTTGGACACACAGAGGCATCTGTGGGGCTCCTCACAACCCTTGGAGGTTGGCACTGGAAGAGGTAAGTAGAAAAAAAACCCTCCACCCCTGCAGCAGGGCAGTCCTGGGGATCACATTGCTGCCTTCTCTCTCCCCGCACCCGTTAAAGGGACAGGGACAAGTTCTTCCCTGTCTGGTGGGTTGCAACCCACCAGTTTGAGAACCACTGCCATAGACAGAGGTGGAAGAAAACTGTGATAATGAAATAAAAACACACCACCATCAGATTTTGAAATCTGCCAAAAAAATAAAACTATTGTATTCAGTTTTTATTATGTAATGGGTGTGCATGGATAATGCTGCACTGCTTGAGATGGACATTGGGATGCTAAATCCTTGATATTGGTCGTTATTGGATATGCAGAGGACACCCTGGTGCACATCTTTGTCATCTCCCATTGGAGAAGCTGGGGTTGCCATGAACTGGAAAAAGGCTGAACCTGGGCACAAGCAAGCTGAGTTTATTCTGATGAGAAAGAGGTTCTCCCAGTTAGGAGGTCTTCTGGTTTGACAATGGTGTCTGCTCGTTCTGGAGGAGGTCCCTCTTCCATGAAAAATTAGATCTTCTGGGTGTTCAGGTTGTGGTCTGGGGTGCTTTTGCCCAGGTTTGGTCGGTGCGCAAATTGCACCTGCTTCTGTGTCTTTGTCAGACTTGATTTTGGTTATCCATGTCCTGGTCATTTTTCATTTGAACTACAGCGATGTGCACTTTACGTGGGATTGTACTTGATTAACATTTGGATGCTTCAACTAGTAGGGAACACAGCTGCCAAACTTCTAAAAGGCAAAATATTGTGGCCATTCCTTTCCTCCGTTGTTCCAGCTGCCTGGTTCCATTGCTTGCAGGTACAATTCAAGATGCTGGTTATGACCTTCAAAGCCCTAAAAAAAACTTGAGACCAAGGTTCCTGATGGATCACCTTTGAGCATGTGAGTTGACCCATGCTCCCAGGTCTCCCAAAGGGTTACTTTGTGTTTTCCACCATGATTCAGAGTGCAGCTTGTGTGGGAATGCAAGAAAGAGCATTCATGGTAGTTATGTCTCCCTATGGATCTTCCTTCTGTAGAAGGTTTACTTGGCCCTCTCACTATTTCAGAGAAGGCTAAAGATGCATCTTTTTTTTCAGGTGGCCATCTTTGGTTGGTTGACTTTTATCTCCTGGTTTCTGGTGTTATGCTTTATTGTAGTTTTTGGTTTGTTGATGCTGTTTTATGAATTTAAAAAAATTGTATAGTATTGCATCTTATTATTGTTAGCCATCTTGGATCATGAAAGGGAGATGGGATACACATCTCTTACAGAAGTGGTTCTCAAACTTTTTAGAACGGGACCCACTTTTTAGACTGGCACAAATATCGGGAACTACCTAGTGATGCCATTAACCTGGAAGTGACGTCATCAAGCAGGAAGTGCTTGGATACGACATTCCTGAACTGCATACTGGCATTCACGGACCGCAGCAATTGCACAACCATGAAACATCCCCGATAGAAAACACAACCATGAAACATCCCCGATAGAAAACAAAATTAGGACAAAATTGTATGTTGGAAAGCCTTGAATTAAAAACAAAATTAAAAAACCCTCACTTGAAAATTCAAACTGTTAACACTCACAAAAGGAATATAGGAAGAGTAAGGTCTATAGATGGCAGCTCCCAGCTTTCCGCAACCCACCTGACATCAGGTTGCGGCCCACCAAGTGGGTCCCAACCCACAGTTTGAGGAACATTGTTTTACAGTACATGCACAAAATTTTCCTACAGCAGTAGCAGGCAACAATGTTTCTCTGCATTGTGTGTTCTTTCTCCTCCCTCAGGGCCCTTGGCCTCTGTGGACCATCTGAAAAAATCATTAATGAGCAGTGAATTATGCCAGTGAGCTTGAGGAGTTTATTTTCAGTGCGCTTATTACAAGCTAGTATTCAAGTTTTATCTTCATGACCACGAGAATCCCAAAGCTCAGTGGTGGTAAAACATGTTCTCTGTTTACAGAAGATCTTGCTGTAAACGGGGTTGACACTGGGTTCAATATGACACGGGGTTGATATGCTGGGTTCAATCCCTAGCATAGTGATGGCAAACCTTTTGGGCTTGGCGTGTCAAAAATGCGGAAAATGCCTAACGTGACTCTGCTGGCATGTGAAGAAACCCTGCTGGACAAAAGAAAAATTATTTACGTATTCATCTATATATATAAAAACGGACGTGTGTATGTATGTATGTATGTGGGTATGTATGTATGTTATTTATAGGCGTCTCCGTGCCTTGACCCACAGCCACGAAACTTGGTACACACGTACCTTGCAGCCTGGCAAAGAACACTGCGGGGGGTCAGACCCCCCTATAGCCCCCCGTTTTTTGGGGAGGGGGGCCAGATCGTCAGGAACCAAAGGGATTGCATTAGGCTACAGGTCTGCTGCCACCCTGTGGTCAGAAATGATTCTGCAGGTTATGTGATACACAAAGCTAAACCGAAAGTGAAACCGGTTTCCACTGCCAGAGTTGCAAAGAGTTGCAGATGATCCAGAGAGTTCCAGCACCTAGTCGGATCTGAGAGGGACCTATTTCCAGAGAGCTAGCTGGCCACCTCTTCCACTTTCTCATACTTCAGTGCTATCCTAACACACGACCTGCAGACATTGGTCAGTGAGTATGACTGCTCCAGTTTGCCCTTGTACTTGATTTTGTCCCTGTCTCCTCATATTTATTCTTCCTCCTGGAGGGGAAACTAACAATGTGGGTTACAAACAGGGTTTCAGTTAAATTAACATTACTGTGAGTTTCTCACACTGCCACGGGACCTGCAGACATTGATCAGTGCGTGTGACAATTTCAGTACGCTCCTTTGCTTGATTCTGTCCCTGTATTCATTCCTTCTCCTACTACACACTGGGGATACTTTGTCCCCCGGGCAACGCCGGGTCACAAAAAGCTAGTTTAATTATAAAAATACAGTCCAATAATACAGGCGGGCCTGCGCTGTATCCAGCACAGCTTTGGCGTGCCCTTGCCCCAGGGAAGGCTCCAGCCTCCCCTATGGGTTCCTCAGATCTGCACCTGCTGTATAGCAGGTGCACAGCCAAGGGCACCGCACGGCCCGAATCAAGGCCCCGTGGCCTGGAGATGGAGACTTGGATGCAACGTAACAGCTACATTCCAGCCCCAGCCCCCTCCCTGGACTGGCACGCCAACCTGCCCACCAACCCATTGCCCAGTTCCTCCCACCCTCCTGCCCTCTCTCCTCCTAGAGCTGCTCTTGAGCCGGCTGAATTGCTAGCGGCCGGCACAGTTGGGCCGACGCTGGTGCTAGCATCTGCCTAACAGTACTAGCACCAATGCAGGGGGACCAGTCGGCGCCCCGCATTGGCGCTAACGCAGTTGGACTGATGTTAGCGTCGGCCCCATCGTGCTTGTAGGATTGCGCCCTTAGTTGTCACGTGTTGGTGTTTGCTGGCATGTCACCCAAAACGTTGTAGTCTTTCCGCAAGATGTCATAGGCTTGCCATCACTGCCCTGGCATCTCTGGCCAAAAAGCGTCGGAAAGACTTGCCTGTGAATCACTGGGAGACGGAACTGGTGTGCTTTGATATAAAAAAAACGTTTCACATGATGGCTGGAATTATTGCTGCATTCTTGGTCAACCAGCAAAAATGCTTTGTCACCAGGTGGCTGGTTCCTTTTGCATGCCTGAGAGAGCACAGCAGATTTAATAATAGGATTTTTTTGGTTCTGGAAAGTTATACAAGCGGTAAAGGAATCTGATTGAAAATGCATTGTTTCATAGAAAATTCACTCCAAGAAGACAGCTCAAGGATAGAGAGAGTAGCCAGGTGCGACCAAACTGCCAGGGTTGAGTACTGAGGCTCCAGAGTGAATGGATCGTAGACTAAAACGGGGCGGGGAATGATAGGAAGATGCATGGTTCTTCTGGGTGGAGACTTTAATGAACTTTCGAAAGAGAGCTGGGTGGCCGCATGGAGCGCCAATCATTCCGTTGATGATACAAATTGATTATGATGCTGAAACATTGCTGGTGCACATCATCTCCGACCTTGTCTGATTCACAGCTGTGTGAGCAGCTGACATCTCCAGCCAGACAATCAAAGTACGTGTTTTAACTGCTAAACGACAGCGCAATTATCCTCCGCACATCGTTCCAGCAAACCTCAAGGCTCCCTGAGAGAAATGAACATTTATTTTCATTTATTTCGATGTTCAGATTTCTCGTATCCTCTGCATATTTTCTAGCCGTCATAAATATTGGCAAATAGTTTCTTTTTCTTTTTTTCTTTTCTAAATCGCCTTTGGGGTAAACATTAATTATATTATGCTTCCATTTTTAATAGTGAGAACTGTCATGCGAGAATGAATTCTTTCAACCAATAAAGTTTCGTCTAGTAAATCTTTCCCATTCCCTGGCAGTTATAATACTGCTGGAGGGCAATGAACATTTTTTCTGATAAGGGGAAGCATATGCCCACCCACAAATGTATTTCTCTGATCCTGCCACAGCTCGTGCATTAGAGGGGAGAGAATAAAAGGTTGCATTTAAATGAGTTTTTCCTGTTTGCAGGTAGATGCTATCCTGAAATTGCCTAATATACATCCAACCCCCAAATATATTGCAGAGTTCGTGATCCAGGATAAAACACCCATTCAAGGCTCTGCATATCAGCAGTAGAAATCTGTTTGTATGTAAACTAAACCAAGCACCTTAAAATACCCTGTTTGGATCCAAGTTAGTCTGATTATTTCACTGCCTGTATTTTCTCTGATTGGGGGTGCAATCCTAACCTGGAGATAGGCCAGCACAGTTAGGCCAGCATAGTTTGGCCGGCACAAGGGACACTATAAAGGATGTTTGGATCACTCTCGGAGTCACAGAGGCCAGCACACGGATGTAAGCCATCCTTCTTGACTCTGAGAGTGATCCAAATGCACTTTACAATGGCCCGGGTGCCAGCCAAACTTTGCTGGCCTAACTATGCTGGCCTAACTATGCCGGCCCTCCAGGGAGGGGTCCCGGTTAAGATTGTACTCCAAGTCAAGTTGCATTATATTTTTTAGCTCAGTGGTATTCAAACTGTGGGTCAGGACCTACTTGGTGGGTTGCAACCTGATGTCAAGTGGGTCGCTGAGCAGCCATCTTAGAAACTGCAGACCTAACTCTTGCTATATTCCTTTTGTGAGTGAATTTACAAGTGAGGGTTTTTTAATTAAAAAAATGATTTTAATTCAGTGCCTTTACACCATATTTTGTCCTAATTTTGCTTTCTATCAAAGATGTTTTATGGTTGTGCATTTGCTTCAGTCCAAGAATATCAGTTTGCATTCTCGGAGTGTCATTTGATTACGTCATATTGACAGCACTTTCTGCTTGATGATGGCATTTCCGGCTATGACATCACTTCCAGGTTAATGACATCACTTCTAATGGGTCCTAACATGAGTGCCATTCTAAAAAGTGGGTCCTAGTCTAAAAAGTTTGAGAACCACTGTTTTAGCTATACACCAAATATACACAAATGTGAAGTGTGAATGCCTGGCACACACGTTCACTTGACAGGGAGCCATAATTGACTGACGTTTCCTGTTGATAGTAGGATGGGGAAAAAGTCAAAGATGCAAAAAAAATTAAACATCATTTTATTTATGTAGGTGATTTCTATGTGAACTTTCATCAGGCAATTAGCATCTTGTGCATCTGTACCATGCAGCATTGGAATCTGCCTACAGGTAGCTTTTATCATTTTCCTTTCAGTCACTGCCAGTTGGTTCACATTCCTGTCTGTCTTGTTCAACTCCTCCACCCAGGAACTGAGCTGACATTATCCCAGCTGAATATAAAAAACCCCAGCATATAGGCAGTTGTAGTAATTCCCTTCTAGCAGCCTGAAAATTCAGTCTTTGGGACTCAGAAAGGAGCACTCACTTGCTGAACTGCATGTGAAAGGAAGTGGAGACTTGGAGCACAATTTGAACCTGGATTTAGCCCTGCACAGTTAGGCCAGCAAAGGGCCACTGTAAGGCACGTTTGGACCACTCTCAGTCAGGGAGGATGGCGCACAACTGTGTGCTGGCCTATCGGACTCCGAGAGTGGTCCAAACATACATTATGGTGTCCTTGTGTCACATTAACTAGTAGGCACTACTTCCCTGGGGGTGCAATCCTAACCTGGAGTTAGACCACACAGTTAGGCCAGCAAAGTTTGGCTGGCACAAGGGCCACCGTAAAGCCCACTTTTTGGATATTTGGACCACTCTTGGAGTCAGAGACGCCAGCGCAGAGCCGGGCGCCATCCCATTTGGACTCAGAGAGTGGTCCAAATGTGCTTTACTGGGGCCCTGGTGCTGGCCATACTTTGCTGGCCTAAGTGTGCCGGTCTAACTCCACAGGTTAAGATTGCGCAGGTTAGGATTGTGCCCTGAGTCCGTCTGCAGTCCCTTCTTGTCCATGACAATTTACAAGAAAGAAAATGGGAGGAAAACACATCTGTATTAGTTATCATCCAGCACAAATTGTTCTGTACTTCTTAATATTATGATTTTATCCTGGAGTTCCAGAACTGAAAAGTCATGATAGGTATCCTGCACCAATCCATCCAGATGATTCTTTACTAGATATAATAAGAAACTGATTTCACATTTGGCTCCGAGTCAGCATTCTAATTATAAATATTTATGACTCTTATCTACCAATCACCCAAATAGTAGACACTTTTATTTTGGAAGTATCTCTAGATAATCAATGCAACATTTTGATTTTAATTGCCTTGATTTAAACCTTTTAACTCTGCCTTAGAGCACAATCCTAACCTGGATTTAGGCCAGCACAGTTAGTCCAGCAAATTTTAGCTGGCACAAGGACATCATAAAGCACGTTTGGACCACTCTCGGGAGGATGGAGGATGGCTCACATCTGTGTGTTGGCCTCTCTGAGTCCGAGAGTGATCCAAACATACTTTACGGTGTCCCTTGTGCCAGCCAAACTTTGCTGGCCTAACTGTGCCAGCCTAACTCCGTGTTAGGATTGCACCCTTAATGACAAACCTGAGTTTCCATCTTAATAAACATGTGAAATGGCTGTAAAGGTGTTTAGTTGGGGCTAATTCTTGTCTGTAGCCCTGTTGAAAAGAGTTTGCCATGGAGTCATTTCTGTGTGGACCAAAGTGCTTGAAAATGGCTCTCCACACATGACTTACACTCTCATTATGGATGCTGACACTGATGTGAAGGTTCTCCATGTGGGGGTAGAGAAATCCCTTTGCCATGATCTAAGATGAGCCCCGCTGGTTCAGGCCAAAGGCCCATCTAGTCCAGCTTCCTGTATCTCTCAGTGGCTCACCAGATGCCTGAAGGAGCACACAAGACAACCAGATACTTGTATCTTGCTGCCACTCCCCTGCATCTGGCATTCTAAGGTAGCCTTATTACCCTTGCACCACCCCCAAGGAAGACACCAGGCTGAAGTTGGGGTTTAACTTTATTAAGTACAAGTGACCAGTGTTTCAGTCATGAAACCTACTGAACACCCGTCCCGCCCTCACCAGTCTGGGGAAGGCAAAAAAAAACCTGCCATACATGGCCAATTCGGCTGACAGAAATAAATTCCTACCCAGCCCTCATGATGAGCTACCAGTTAATCTCAGACTGTACATACCCATCATGGCTTGTAACCTATGATGGAGTTTTCCTCCATAAATCTGTCCAATCCCCTTTAAAGGCCTCCAGCCCAGGCATGATGTCCCACCTAGGCTGTATTTCTGTGTTCCTGTGTACTCCTTGACCTCACAATTCCATCTTTGTATGTGCATGGTGAAGGAGTGGGGTGAGATAATTAGCCCATACCAGACACCAGCAGTTTCTGTTGCTTGACTTTCTCTTCTGAAAGCGACCACGTGATCAGGCCTGAAGAACCTACCCTTTATAGTTGTTTTTACGTGTGTTCAGGTTTGTGCTTGAAAAAGGAGATTAGGAACCTGAGTGTTGGGAGAGATGGAACAGATATAAGGAAATACTTTTTTTACCCAGCGGGTAATTAATCTGAGGAACTCCTTGCCACAGGAAGTGGTGATGGCATCTGGCCTAGATGCCTTTAAAAGGGGATTGGACAGATTTCTGGAGGAAAAGTCCATTGTGGGCTATAGTCCATGATGAGTGGTGCAGCCTTCTTTTGTTAGTAGTAGGCTACTTCAGAATGCCAGGTGCAGGGGAGTGGCAACAGGATGTAGGCACCTTGTTGTCTTGTGTGCTGCCTGAGGCATCTGGTAGGCCATTGTGAGATACAGGAAGCTGGACTAGATGGGCCTTTGGCCTGATCCAGCAGGGCTCTTCTTAAGTTCTTATGTTAGCCTGGGGCTGCATTTTGCAAAATCAATCAATCAATCAATCAATCAACAGGTACTTATATACCGCTTTTCAACACAAAGTTCACAAAGTAACCACTTTGTGGTTTACAGGCAAATAGTAACAATAATTAAGTGAAATGGCTCCCTGTCTCACAATCTAAAAAAAAAGGCAGACCACCTGCAAAAGCCACTAGAAAGACTGTGTAGGGGTGAAGAGGGACAATTACTCTCCCCCTGCTCAATGTAAGAAGAGCACCACTTGAAAAAGTGCCTCTTGCCCAGTTAGCAGGGGTAAAACTGTCTGAAAGAAAGCTTGGCATTCCGCTGCCTTTGTTGACCGTAAACATGTGCTGCCGAACTTGCTAGCAGTGCGCTCCTTCCTGTCGGGAGCCGAAATCCTCTTTTGTTGAGAGTTGGGAATTTGCATAGCAGTTGCCATGGCAGGCGGTGTCCCTGCTCCTAAACGTGCTGTGCCTGTTTCCACTGCCAAAGCCTTTGCGCAGCTTCTGTCTCGTGGGGAGGGAGGGAGAGAGAGAGAGAGAGAGAGCGCTTGCGGAACACTTCCTCTGGTTCTTTTCTGGGTTGCCTCCTTTGAAGGATTTCACAGTGGCTCTTTCCCGCTGGCAAGGAAGCTGCTGGCCTGGGCCTTTGCGCCTCTTGACTTGGGATTTAGCTTCCTTCCTCTCTTGACCTGCTGCTCCCTGGGATGCAGGGGCCACGTGCTGGGTCGCTTTCGTCCCCGTAAGCAAAAATAGGCATGTTTAAGCTTTCTAAGCATTTATACTGAGTTAGTGTCTTGGTTCACCCAGCGCAGCACTTTCTTTAACTGGGAAGGACTCTTGATAGTCTCCGATAAAGATCTTTTCCAGCCTTACTATTTGCAGGGAACGTATCTGGGATCTGCTATAATATGTGGGTTTTGTACTGATTTATGGTCCCTTATTGTTTAAGGATCTCTTTAAGGGCACAGTCCTATGCAGCGCTGGAATGGCGAGGCCGAGTTGACAGTGCCATATCCAACGCTGCATAGGAGAGGCTGGAGCCCCCCTCCCCCCGCAGCAAGAGAGCTCCAGCCTCCCCTATGTGCTCCTCGGATCTACGCCCGCTGAAGAGCGGGCACAAATCTGAGGAGACCGCATGGCCCGAATTGGGTCTGCGTGGCCTCGCGGATGAGCTTAGGATGTGGCTGTATGGCCACCTCCCAAGCCTGCCCCGATATGGGACGGAGCCTCCCTCGCGCTGGCCGGTTTCAGCCGACGCTAGGGCTGCGCGAGCGCAACTGGACTGGTGCTGCCAGCAGCGCTGGTTCTGTTGCCTTAGTGCCGATGCGGGGGGGGGGGGGCTGCTAGGCACCCCAGAGTTGGCACTAAGGCCTTAGCACCCCCTCCACCTTCCCAAGCCCCTGTTCCCAAGAACTCAGCCAATGTGGCAGTGGCTTACTTGCTGCCCCCTGAGTCTTGGCTGGGTCAGCGTGTGTCATAAGAACATAAGAAGAGCCCTGCTGGATCAGGCCAAGGGCCCATCTAGTCCAGCTTTCTGTCTCTCACCGTGGCCCACCAGATGCCTCAGGGAGCACACAAGACAACAAGATACGTGCATCTTGTTGCCACTCCCCTGCATCTGGCACTCTGAGGTAGCTTACGTCTAAGCGCTAAGCACCAGATAGGATGACTCTGTAAGCCTCTCTTCCCCATCCTATTTTGCTTTCTCCAAGTTCTTTAGCATCCATAAAGAGCTGATTCCTGTCCTGAAGGACTATGGATATTGATAACAATCCGGAGAGATAAAAAATAAAGGCAGTAAAAACCTTCTGTTGTGATTTTAAAAAAAAGAAAAAAAAAAGAAGTATCTTCTTCAATGAGCCATATTTTCTTTCTGCCTGCTACTAGTCCTCATGATGTCTTATCCACTAGGTGTTCCTGTATGCATGGATGGGAGAAGGCATGAAAAATGACAAAAATAATTACTAGGCTGGGGCACCTCCCTTATGAAGAAAGATTGCAGCGTTTAGGGCAATTTATTTTCTAATTCATTTTCTCTCATAGCCCTCTTTAGGTCTTCCAAGACTGAAGATGTGCAGGGCTAATGAGAGTGCAGGGCTGGTGCAGGGCTAATGAGAGTGTGGTGACTAGCCACACCCTTGGCACTGTAGCCACACCCCCATTTCTTGTTGTGTTCAGGGCTGCACTGGGGGTGTTTTGAGCTTGGTGTGCTCCCCGTGCTTGGACAGAGCATCCTCAGTTTTTGAATGTCTGAAGAGGGTTAATGGTTGTTCTGACTTGTCTTTATTTTTATCCCTTTTTGATCCACGTTGGCAACACTCGGCATATCGAGTAGCAGCTTGACGCAGCTTGCTGCTGAGCAGAGCACAAGTGTTAAGATCCTAAATCGGAACAACATCAGGTAGCTGGGCAAAGCTCGGCCTGTCTCCAGGTTGCATTCTGCCTCCTTAGCCTGCCGCTTTTGCTGGATCAGCAAACGACGGAACAGGGAGACGGGCTGTGACTTCTGCCTTGGCCTGGAGAACAGGGTGTTGAAAGCAAGCCTCCCTCCCTGTCAGTCCTGTTTGGTGTGGCACCAGGTTTGCTTTAGTACTGTTTGTTCCCAGAGAAGCTGGCATTTGAGACCATGTCCACTTCTTGATTTACAGCCCAATCCTAACCTGTCTTGCAGCAGGCTGGCTGACTGGCCTGCGCTGCATCCAGCACAGATTTGGCTGCCTCTGGAGCTCACCCCGGGGCAAAGGGATGTTTGTACCCTTACCTGGGGTAAGCCCTAGCCACCCCTGCTCAGGGCTGCGCCAGCGAAATTGCTGGCACAAGTCCAAGCAGCCCAGATTTGGGCTGCGTGGTTCAGGGGTGGTGGTGTAGGATTTGGCTGAACAGCCAGATCCAGACTCCTCCCCCTTCCCAGGCTGGCCCACCCCTGGGACCATCCTCCCCATCCTGTTGCGCCCCCCCCTCCACCTTCCCAAGCCCCTGTGCTAGCTGAATTCGGCCAATGCGGCAGTGGCTTACTTGCTGCCCTCTGAGGCTTAGCTGGGTCAGCGTGTGTCATAAGAACATAAGAAGAGCCCTGCTGGATCGGGCCAAAGGCCCATCTAGTCCAGCTTCCTGTCTCTCACCGTGGCCCACCAGATGCCTCAGGGAGCACACAAGACAACAAGATACCTGCATCTTGTTGTCACTCCCCTGCATCTGGCACTATGAGGTAGCTTACTTCTAAAGTATGGAGGTTGCACTACCCATCACAGACTGTAGCCTGCCATCATGGAGTTTGGGAACCACTGTTCTAAAATAAATCACAGGGGAACGAAACGGAGGTAGGGAGTAACACTGGAGAGTATGTAAGTATTTCAGTTACATGTACTGGAACTTGAGTTTTATATCCCAGCTGGCACTCATGCTGGTTGGAACTAGCTAGGATTTGCTGGGTTATGGTGCAGCAACAAATCCAAAACTGCAGATGCCCCCCGCCTTTGAATGCAAAGGTTTAATCATGTTTTGAACCCAGCCAGAGTTTGTCCTGAACACTGGCTGTTTTGAGGAAAGATCAAGAAAATATTAGCTCTCGGTGTTCCTTCTCTCAAGAATAGAGCAAACTCCAGAGGTTTTCTGTTGGGCCAGTGATTTTATGCTGCTTCATTTGCCAGAGGCTTGTGCTGTTATAAGCAGCAACCTATGGTAAGCTTGTGGCTGTGCCCTACTTAGCATTGCACCGCTGAAACAACACAATTTTTTTCTTGCTGCAGCAATTTGTCAACTCAGCCTGCGCAGACATGGGAGTGCTGTAGCTACTGCTGTTGTGCCAACACAAGGAGTGTAGTTGTGCCCCAGTGCTGGGACAAAAGCACAACATATCTCCTTGTCCAAGTCCTGGGACTCTTACGGTGGCTGCTATGTGTCCCTGCCTTAGAGAATTCCTTAGCATTCTATACATTATTGTTTTCCAAACTGTGGAGAAAGCCAATTTCAGGTGGGTTGCGAAGATTTTAGAGCAGCCATATTGAAAATATGGGATGCTGGAAATGGGAAGGGCTGTGTGATTGTTTTGCTAATGTCAATAGGACGTTTTTCTTTCTGATTCACTTTGCTGTTGGAAAATGGTTGAGAAATAACCTAACTTACTGCTGTATTCTCAGGAAAGTGGCAGGCTCTGGCATCACAATGACGACACTTCCAGCCATGACTTCACTTCAAGTGGGTCCTGGACAGATTATCACTGTAAAAAGTGGGTCCCAGTGCTAAAAAATTTCAGATCCACTGCTATACACTTTTTTTTTAATGGTGAATAAGGAAGATGTTTTAGATCAAATTGATAAACTACATATAAATAAGTCACCAGGCCCAGATGGTATACATCCAAGAGTTATTAAGGAACTAAAGAACGAAGTTGCTGACCTCTTAACTAGAGTATGCAACTTGTCCCTTCAAACGGCCACGGTGCCAGAGGATTGGAGGATAGCCAATGTCACGCCAATCTTTAAAAAAGGGAGAAGGGGGGACCCTGGAAACTACAGGCCGGTCAGCCTAACGTCTGTTCCGGGTAAGATGGTGGAAAGCCTTATCAAAGATAAAATCCTAAAACACATGGAGGAACAAGTACTGCTAAAAGAAAGTCAGCATGGCTTCTGTAAGGGTAAGTCTTGCCTCACAAACCTTTTGGAATTCTTTGAAAAGGTCAACAGGCACGTGGATGTGGGTGAACCTGTGGATATCATATACCTGGATTTTCAGAAGGCGTTTGACACGGTCCCCCACCAAAGGCTGCTGAAGAAACTTCACAGTCAGGGAATAAGAGGGCAGGTCCTCTTATGGATCCAGAATTGGTTGAGGGCCAGGAAACAGAGAGTGGGGTAAATGGGCAATTTTCAGAATGGAGAGAGGTGAAAAGTGGAGTGCCCCAGGGATCTGTCTTGGGGCCCGTGCTTTTCAACTTATTCATAAATGACTTAGAGACAGGGATAAGCAGCGAGGTGGCCAAGTTTGCAGATGACACAAAACTTTTCCGGGTGGTGAAAACCAGAGAGGATTGTGAAGAGCTCCAGAAGGATCTCTCCAAGTTGGGGGAATGGGCAGCCAAATGGCAGATGCGTTTCAACGTAAACAAATGTAAAGTGATGCACATTGGGGCCAAAAACCAAAGCTTCACCTATAGGCTAATGGGTTCTGAGCTGTCTGTGACAGCTCAGGAGAGAGATCTTGGGGTGCTGGTGGACAATTCCATAAAGGTATCGACCCAGTGTGCGGCAGCAATTAAGAAAGCCAATTCCATGCTCGGGGTAATTAAAAAAGGGGTTGAGAATAAAACAGCCAATATTATCATGCCATTGTACAAAGCAATGGTAAGGCCGCACCTGGAATATTGTGTCCAGTTCTGGTCGCCGCATCTCAAAAAGGACATAGTGGAGTTGGAAAAGGTGCAGAAGAGAGCGACAAAAATGATTACGGGGCTGGGGCACCTCCCTTATGAAGAAAGACTGCAGCGTTTGGGGCTCTTCAGTCTAGAAAAAAGGCGCCTGAGGGGGGACATGATTGAGACATACAAAATTATGCATGGAAGGGATAGAGTTGATAGAGGGATGTTCTTTTCCCTCTCTTACAACACCAGAACCAGGGGGCATCCGCTAAAACTGAGGGTTGGGAGAGTTAAAACAGATAAAAGGAAGTACTTTTTTACCCAGCGGGTAGTTAATCTGTGGAACTCCTTGCCACAGGAGGTGGTGATGGCATCTGGTCTCGATGTCTTTAAGAGAGGATTAGACCGATTTCTGGAGGAAAGATCCATTGTGGGCTATAGGCAATGATGGATTGTGCAACCTCCTTACAAAGGTGGTGGGCTACAGGTACCGGGTGTAAGGGAGTGGCAACAGGATGCAAGCATCTTGTTGTCTCCTGCCTCCCTGGGGCACCTGGGGTGGGCCGCTGTGAGATTCAGGAAGCTGGACTAGATGGGCCCTTGGCCTGATCCAGCATGGCTCTTCTTATGTTCTTATGTTCTTATGTGCTGTATGTACCATTAGTATTGCTGAGAATGACCTTGAATGGCCAAAGCAGAACTAGCAGATGGCATGGATTTGATTAATAACATCACACCTTGCATGCAAAGAACCTGGTAGGATATAGGACTCCTGGGCAGTTTAAAAATGAAGGTGAGGTGCAAGGCATACAATAGGTTTCAAGAGACAGAAGGGGATAATGGAATTGGAGGGATAGAAAATGTTTTAGTATGTACAAGGAGGATTGAGACTGAGGTACACTGTGGTTAAAATAATAACATAAGAAGAGCCTTGCTGGATCAGGCCAAAGGCCCATCTAGTCCAGCTTCCTGTATCTCACAGTGGCCCACCAGGTGCCCCAGGGAGCGCACGAGACAACAAGATGCTTGCATCCTGTTGCTACTCTCTTGGACCCGTCACTTTGAAGTAGCCTACTACTAATGTAAGGAGGTTGCACAACCCATCATGGCCTATAGCCCACAATGGACTTTTCCTCCAGAAATCTGCCCAATCCCCTTTTAAAGGCATCTAGGCCAGATGCCATCACCACCTCCTGTGGCTAAGAGTTCCACAGATTAATTACCCACTGGGTAAAAAAGTATTTCCTTTTATCTGTTTTAACTCTCCCAACACTCAGTTTTAGCGGATGCCCCCTGGTTCTGGTGTGGTGAGAAAGGGAAAAGAACATCCCTCTATCGACTCTATCCCTTCCATGCATAATTTTGTATGTCTCAATCATGTCCCCCCTCAGGCGCCTTTTTTCCAGACTGAAGAGCCCCAAGTGCTGCAGTCTTTCTTCATAAGGGAGGTGCCTGTAATCATTTTCTTCGCTCTCTTCTGCAGGTTGGAAGGTGCATTGGGTCATTTCTGCTGCAACACCATACCATGGCTTGCTATTGCATCTGAACTGGGTGGATCAGGCGTTGTCCAGTTTGGAAGTAAAAACAAACCAGATTAGTGTTGCAGGAAGAACTGTTCGGGCGTGATGGCCATGGTCTATGAAGAATTTCATTTTCACACATTGCTATGGTGGGCATTTTCAAAGGACTAGAGGTGGGAACCACAGATCGTCTTTCTCAGATTGTTTGCCCCTAAATCAATAGTAAGGGAAGAAATTGTTATGAGGTGGAAAGAGTGAGTACTGGGCTTGCTTACGTAGTTTAGGGCACAATCCTAATCTGGAGTTAGGCTGCCACGGTTAGGCCAGCAAAGTTTGGTCAACACAAAGGCCAACGTAAAGTGCGTCACTCTCAGAGGCAGGGAGGATTGCGCACGTCTGTGTGTTGGCCTCTCTGACTCCAAGAGTGGTCCAAATGTGCTTTGCCAATGTCCCTTGTGCTGGCCTAACTGTGCTGGCCTAACTGTGCCAGCCTAACTCCAGGTTCAGATTGCGCCCTTAATATTGTGGTTTGACATTGTAGCTGAAGTTACATAAACCTTTAGTTCTGTTTAGTGTTGTCTGGATTGCATTTGGTTCTTTAAAACAGAACATTATTGAAAAGTCAAATGAGACTCCATATGCACACAAAATCAGACAGGTCATTTTTTGTAGCTGATATTAATTTTGTAAGAGGTTTTGTTTCTCATGGTGAACCTTGTGTGTGCATGCGCACATGTGTGCGCACGTGTGTGAGTGTGCGCACGCGTGCGTGCGCGCTTTGCTGTGCAGAGCACCTCCTGTGGCAAAGAGTCCCACAGATTAATTACCCGCTGGGATGGTGATACTTAGTGGAGCTCATCGTGGGTAAAAAGCAAATGGTTGCCTGGCTCCTGATCTGTGCACATGGAGAAGCAAGCAGGTAAGCACTTGATATTGTGCTCAGCTGCATTGCGGCTCTAATCCTCCTGGACCTCATCATACGCATGATTTTTCCTTTTAAACCGAGTACTAGTGTCGTAAAAATAAAAATAGGGTTTCTGCGTCTGAGGAGCCTAAATCTGAAATGTCACAGACGGTTGTAAGGGGAGCTGTACTCACTTCCCTCACTAAGTGAGAGGCTAAGAGGAGCTAATGATCCTTGGACAGTCTAATTGGTATAGTTGTCCTCGGCTTTCAGTGGTTCAGGTTACAGTGTTGTATGACATCCCTATTCAGGGCCTTGGAGGAGCTTGCTAGGATAGTCCAACAAAGGATGGGAAACTGTCCAAAAGAAAGTGAAATGAGACATAGCACAATAAAACCTCGGCGGATCCCCTCTTAATCGGAACAGAAGCAGAGGCTCTGATGTGGGCTTTAAATTCCATCCAGAACTATGCTGCCAGATTGGTGGGTGGCTGTTTTGGGGAGCTGAGTCATCCTTAAGTGCTATCTGCCGGCATGAAGTGTTACAAGCAGAGCCCGTGTTCTCTTTCAAGTGCACAGAGAGAAACTCCTACTACGAAGCGCTATAAGGGCAAAAATCATTAGCGAGGCATCCGAAATTCATATTTCCCAGCTTGGAAATGTGAATTTGAGCAGCTTATAATGCTCGCCTCAAAATGAGGCTCGTGTTATGTGCCCCCAGGTTCTCCTTCAGTTTCTGTTTTGCCATAAACTGGAAAAGACCTTCAATCATAAGAAGAGCCCCAATGGATCAGGCCAAGGGCCCATCTAGTCCAGCTTCCTCTATCTCACAGTGGCCTGTCAGATGCCTCAAGGAGCACACAAGACAACAGGCTGCCTGCATTCTGTTGCCACCCGCCCCCCTGCATCTGGCATTCTGAGGTAAATTCTGAGGTAAACACACTCTTCTTCAGACATGTACTTATAGGAATATAGGAACAGTCCCTCTGGATCAGGCCAAGGACCCATCTAGTCCAGCTTCCTGTATCTCACAGTGGCCCACCAGATGCCTCAGGGAGCACACAACACAACTAGATACCTGATTTAAAAAATCCAAGGATAATAATATTCCGCAGATTTTGCCTCCCCTGAACCCGACTGGAGCACTGTTCCGGTTGGGTCTGGAGGGCTTTCTGAGGCCCCCCGAAGCCATGAGTGCACCCACAGCCGCGTTGGGCCTCAGAAGAGCCTCCAGAAGTGACCGAGCACTGCTCTTGGAGGCTTCAGGTCAAGCCACAGTTGGTTCAATGTTGGTTTGACCTGTGTTCAACCAAATACTTATATTAAAAATCAGTGGATAATTAGGCTCAACCTGTATGTGGTTGCTTGGATGTACTCCCTCCAGGTTTTTGGATGGTTTTATCAGCTGCCTGTGGACTTCGGCTGCTGTTAGACCAGTAGTTTGCTGCTGGTTCGTTATGACTGGCTGCTAAAAACAGAGTATCATGGTTGAAATGTTTTGCTTTGGAGTACCATAGACATCCCATCATTTTCATGATATTCTCCGGCTATGCCAGTAGACGAGGTTCTAGATCAAGGTGGGTGGCAAATAGAGAACTAGAGCTGCGAAGCAGTAATGATTGCGGTTATGAGGTACATAACAATTTGTATAATGTAAAAGTTTTATTGGAGGAGAGTCAATTGCATGGTAATTGCAGTTCACCTTGAAAGTGATAATGCGTTTAATGTTGGTCAAGAGCCCAGCCTCCTCCTGCCGTATGAATACTTAATCATGAAAAGAGTAAAGGATGGGAAACTGTTTTTTTGCAAAGAACTTTGGAGCTTAAATGGCTGTTGGCCACCTACCATTTAAAATGGCTTTTACAAGAAAAAATTTGTGCGCAATAGCATCGAGCTTTGGGTACTTGGGAAGTTAGCTGTTTTTTCCATTATCTCCTTGAATTGGTAATTTCAGATGAATTCAATTCTAAACATCTATGTAGCATTTTGCACACATTTTGCATTGCTGTTTGGCAGTCAACCTCTAAGCAGTGGCTAGAGATAAGAGTGAATCTGCCAAGGACTACTATAGATGATTACTATCCCAGAGGTAAGCACTATGTTGTGTTTGAATAGCTAAGGCCTTCTGTTCTCATACCTTGGTGCTAAAAAAGAACTCGGCTACTTCAGCGATGGCATGTAAATATATGCTATATAGCAGTGTGGACTGTTGGTACCGCCTGAAGCAGGAGAATCTGTGGTCTATTTTTGGATGGGAGACAGAACGCCAGGCTGTGACAAGCTGCAGTACCTGCTGTGGCAGGACGGAGTCACTGTGGAGCTGATTAGCCAGTGCGGGAATGTTGTGAGAAGGCCAGCCGGCAAAAGAAAGGACTCAAACCTTGAGGACTGTCCAGGCTGGATCACCTGCTGAAGCTCGGTGTCACACGGCCAGAGGAGAGAACCACATTGTGAAGGCTACATCTGGAACTGAGGATTCGGTGAATCACAGAATACTGTATATTTGTTAAAAAAAAAAAACCCCTTTGAAAAATGATGCCCATGTAAGCCGCCTTGGGCATTTGCTTCGGCATGGGAAAGGCGGGGTATAAATTCTTCAAAAATAAATAAAAAAATATCGGCATAGTCTTTATTGTGGGATCTTGGGCTCAATAACCAACTGTGGTTATTACTCAGCAGCAAGTCAATTTTGCCACTGGCCGCATAATGCAGCGTTTCCCTCCGGTGAGAATGAAACCTGAACTGGGTGCAAGACCAGCTGAACCCCTTTCATTCTTTGTATAAGCGAAAGGTTGTGATCTTAGTATCTGGAGAAGATGGTAGCCAAAATTTCGTAAGGGATGGCAAACATCTGTCATAAAGCAGCAGGTCAACTCAAAGGACATAGATGCTTCTAAAAATAAAATCAATGCATTTTGCTGTAGTGCTGCCCGTTGTGGCCACCTACCAGTTTTGTTTGCTGTCATTAACACGTCTTCATGTTTGCCATTTATGAATTCGCAAACAGTGACTCTGATGCACTCTATCTCCCTGTTCTGCATGCAAAGGAACTTTTTTTCCCTGTTTGAAAGGCCATCAATCTCCATTCCCCCAAACCTGTGTCATTAGACCTCTGAGCAATTTCTGCTCTCCTTTGCACATTCATAAAATGTGTGGGGTGTTCCCCCCCCCTGCTTTCACTCTTCTGATCCTTTTATGATAATTTATACTTTCCACAAGTGTGTCTCTTCAGAGGAGAAAGGTAATCAAGTAATGTACCTATTACTTTTATTTAGAAAAAGCTTGCAACCTTTGCTTGAGGCCTTGGATGTATTTACATAATGGAATGGTTATCGTGGGGCGACAAGAATGCTTCCTGAATTTCTAAGTGCATCCCGCTTAAGAAAATGATATTATCTTTGAACAGTTACTTGAGGTGTTCTTGAGAGGGAAGGGAAATTCTTTCTTCCATCAGGAATTGGAATCAAGAGCCTGAAAGTAGCCGGGAACTTGGCTGCATTAATTTGAAAGCTTTCAAACCAAAAAACACAGCTGTAGAATTCATGGGATTCAGGGAAGAAAGAAGAGAGGGAAAAGTTAGGTGGATTAACCAACCAGCAAGGACCCCTTTAAACAGGCCAGGGGAAGCTTCTGAAGCTTTCTTTGCACCTAACTCCATTGATCCTGTAGGTTCAGTGCACCTAACCCTATTGATCCCATAGGAGCAATGTTTCGATATCTGCAAATTCGCTATCTGTTGGGTTTTCTAGGAACCTAACCCAGTGCAAGGATTCCCAGCTGTGGGTCCATCGCCCACCAGTAGGTCACAGCCTAATTTTTGTTGGGTTGCAAAATTGACAAGGTAGATTAGGCTACATGCATCGGTGATTAAACAACTTGCTACTTTCAGGGAGCACTGCTGCCCCATCATATCTACTAAAATTGCGTATTGAGAGAGTGAGATAAAAGGAAATACTTTTTTACCCAGCGGGTAATTAATCTGTGGAACTCCTTGCCACAGGAGGTGGTGATGGTGTCTGGCCAAGGTGCCTTTAAAAGGGGACTGGACAGATTTCTGGAGGAAAAGTCCATCACAGGCTACAGTCTGTGATGGGTAGTGCAATAACCATACTTTAGAAGTAGGCTATGCCAAAGGCAGGGGAGTGGCAATGAGATCCAGGTATCTGGTTGTCTTGTGTGCTCCCTGAGGCATCTGACGGGCCACTGTGAGATACAGGAAGCTGGACTAGATGGGCCCTTGGCCTGATCCAGTGGGGCTCTTCTTATGTGCTTATAGCCGCAGAGGCTCAAGCAGCTTATAAAGTGAAACTTTATTTTAGGTGAGTTTCAGTGATGAAAAGTTTGGGAACCACTGCCCTAGCAGATAATGAGAACTGACCGTACATGCAAATGACATGAAAGCAAGCATAGTAATGAAGAGTTTATACTGATTATAACCTATAAGCCTATTGTCTATTTAGAAATGCATTTACTGAGTCTTTTGTTAAAGATTAACGTACTGTCTGCAGGTGGCATCAGAGCTGCTCATTGCTCTTAAATCAATGGAACTGCTGCATCATTCATTTATATATATTCAGATGCCTGAGACTTTTAGAGGCAATCTAAAATTCATTTTCCCTCCTCTGTATAGATTTTACTTGGCAAAAAGAGAAAAATGGACTGGGCCCTGGAAGCATCTCTTGATCCCATGCTGGGAAGATTGCAAAGAACTGCCCTCTAAAGCAGAACGCATAAATATTTTAAATCACCTACACTCTTAAAAAAATACAGATGTGTCCTGGCTGAATAATTCATTCAACTGCCACCTCCCCTCCCCTAGTTTAAATCCTACAATGACTTCTACCCTCCATCCATTAAACGGTACATTTTAGGACTTTTCCAAAAGATGCTTCTCAGTTATGTTTTTATATACCGATGTTTCTATAATTTAGGAATATATGGACACCATATGGGTGTCCCCCCCTATTTTGCCATGTATACATGCATTGGACCATAATTACTGGGGATGGGTTCCCTCTCATCCAGAAAAATAGCTTGCATGCTTTTGGACTGTCGCAGATGTAACCTTGGCTTTCTGAAAACAAGTGAATAATTTGTAGGTATGCAGGTCCTTCCCCCCCCTCCCCGTCCATCTGAAGCTACGATGTCTTCTCTCCCTTCCTGTTTTCCTTAACCATGCTTTAATGTTACAATTTACAACAGTGCTAACCCAGTTTAGTCAAAGCTAACCAGGAGTTCCAAAACCCCTTTAAAATCCTGATCAGAAATTCTGGTTTTGTTTGTTTACTACCCTGCTGTAATTTCATGGAGAAACACAAAGTGGCTAAGAGCACGAAGATATCAAAATATTCAGGCTCGTGTCAAATCAACACAGTAGAATGCCATAGCAATAACATTGGCCGCCTTGAAAGCACTCAAGAAAATCCAACTAATCAACAGTAAAAAAAATTGCAGTCAGTTCAGTCTTCCTCAAAAGCTCAGGTGAGTAAGTAAAAAATACAGGGGAGAGTGGGCACGCATGCCTCATGAAACAAATAAGCTAGATAAGAGTTGAATCAAAAGAGCTAGTCTTAAAGTTTTAGATGCGTGATATAATTGACCAAGTACATGTAGGAAATTGCCACCCCTTTTCACCTGCTCTCATAATTTGATCAAATCTTTCCAAATAAGCCTCTCAAATGCCGTGTGTGTGTGTGAAGCAAGAAAACGGTGACTTTTAGCAGCAAAGTGAACAGTGCTAAAAAATCTTTGAATTAAGTTGGCTGACTGCCTCTGCTTGCCTGCCTGCCTGCCTACCTGCCTTACATAAATCCAGTTTGGTCCAAATTGATATATGGGAGAAATGGAAGGAATTTGACCTGTTGGCCAGAATGAATGTGAATGTTTTACTGTTCACATTAAGGAGGATTGTAGGATGATATGCGTCAACATATTCTGGGCCTTTAATATAAGGAAAAAGAATGTGAGAAAAAGGGTAAGTCTTTAACATTTGGTTGGATATGCTTTCAGGTATCAATACTCCCTTAAAAGGAATTTAAACAATGAAAAATATATACTTCCTGTGTGTTTAATCCACCTCTTTCCAAAGTGACATCACAAGTGGAGTTCAGTACACTTCCAATTATTAGGGTTTCCTTCTTAATATGTTTGAACGGCTATATTCATTCATCTAAGGAGGTTGGTCGATTGAGTGATCCCGCATTGTCAGATGTAAAAGTGATCCTGCCATTAGAATCTACTGTTGAACTGAGGAGTTAAAAATTAAGAGTGTAATCCTGACCTGGAGTTAGGCTAGTACATTTAGGCCAGCAAAGTTTGCCTGGCACAAGGGCCACCATAAAGTGTGTTTGAACCACTCTCAGTCAGGGAGGATGGTGCACATTTGTGTGCTGGCCTCTCTGACTCCGAGAGTAGTCCAAACTTACTTTATGGTGTCCCTTGTGGCAGTCAAACTTTGCTGGCCTAACTGCTGGCCTAACTCCAGGTTAGGATTGCGCACTAAGAGTATTTGTGAGAATTACAGCAACGCATCAAGATTTCAGTGTGCTGGGGGGGAAAAAAATTCCCCCAGGAAGAGAGACTTTAAGGGAGCACAAGTTTTCTGAACAAAGAATAAAAATGTAAGGTTCCAATTATAAGAGTAGGTATTTTACATCTGCCACCCAGGTACTCAGAGTGCCATAAAATCCAGCCAGACCCCTTGGTGGTGGTGGTGGTGGGGTTATCCCAAATCCCTCATTTTTCCATCAGTTCTGAGTAAAGAGCCACAGAGGCGTATGTTAATAATGCATAATGTCATGAAGATTCACAATTGTGCTTCTCATGGGAACAGTGCAAAGATCTGCATTCAACCATGGAAAAATGCAAGCCTCAGAATGATTTCCGTTTTTAGCAGATCGATGGACAGTTAAATAAAGTGGCTAATGGTATAAAGCCAAGCACTGGGAATAAGGAAAAAATTGCCCAGAAAGTAGGCAGCAGATTTAGATTTCAGCAAATCTTGAGTAGGGAACTTGTCTGCGGACTCTTGAGTTAATCTCGGGTTTTTCTTTTGTGTTTGCCTTTGTTCTGATTAGCCTTGGCCAGGCCTCATCAGCTTCAGGAGGATTTTCAGGGCGCAGTCCTAAATTAGGCCGGCACAGTTAGGCCAGCAAAGTTTGGCCAGCACAAGGGCCACCATAAAGCACATTTGGACCACTCTTGGAGTCAGGAGGGATGGCGCACGTCTGTGTGCTGGCCTCTCTGACTGTGAGAGTGATCCAAACATACTTTACGGTGTTCCTGGTGATGGCTAAGCTTTGCTAGCCTAACTGTGCCGGCCTAGCTCCAGGTTAGGATTGTGCTTTTTCTGATGACCCCCTCTAGAAAGCTACAGGGTCACAGGGCTTGGCTGAAATGTTGAGATGAGGTTTCTGGATTTCATTAAGAACTCCGCTACCTTTCCTCCATTAATTTGAATATGGCCCTGCCATGTAAACTGAGTTGTGAGAAATGGCCTTTATTTGGGGCGTCGCTTGTCGAAAAGCATGCGTTAAGAAAGATCAGGTCCCTAGCCAAAGCTTTTATTCAGCAGCCTTAAAAATTAGAACTTTGGTTCAGTTAATCAACAAACACGCGTGCAATTTGCAGAAACAAATTGCAGCAAGCCATTTTCTCCATTAAGGTTTGTGGGAGATGCTTAACGGCACACATTACAGGAATAACCATTAGCAGACCTTGGACCCATATATAAAGAAGCTTACCCAATTTGTCTTGGAAGAGAGATGAAAACGTTTTAATGCAGGGATCAGACAGCCACGTGACCTGCGAACCAAGCCAGGCTCCGTCCCCCATTTTCATCTGGTCCCTTGAAACTCCCTTGCAGCCTGTATTACTCGCATCACCTTTTGAATCAAACAACCGGCCTTGAGAAACGGCAGCTTTTCTGCCTTGCCGCTTTGCCTTCACTCTGCTTTAATTTTAGGTTTTATTGGAGGACGGATAGTGCTGACCCAAGGGGGAAAGAGCGGAGCGGAGGCTCTTTGTAACCTTGGCAGGATTAGAATTGGACTCAAGATGGTGTGAGATTGTGAAGCATTTGGTGTACTAATAACCTCGGCCCTGGGGAAGATTTTGGGTGAAAGAGTGGGATAGGAGAGGCCTGTGGTAGTTATTGCCGATAGTGAACAAGGATCGAGAGAATCGGGGTTTTCGCTTTTTTATATACAGTATTGCCAGGTACTGTTTAATACAGTGGTTCTCAATCTTTTTAGCATTGGGACCCCCCTTCTAGAATGACAATCTTTCCGGGACCCACCAGAGATGACGTCATGGCCTAAAGTGCCGTCATTGTGATGCCAGAGCCTGCTGCTTTCCGAAGAATGCAGCAATAAATTGGATTATTTTTCAGTCATTTTCCAAAAGCACAGTGAATCGGAAAGAAAAAAGCCTATTTACAATCTTGACACAAGCAAAACAACCACACAGCCCTTCCCATTTCCAGCATCCCATATTTTCAATATGGCTGCTTGAAGTGCTTTGCGACCCACCTGAAATTGACTCGCAACCAGTGGTGGGATTCAGGGGGTTTGCCCAGGTTCTATAGAACCGGTTGTTAAATGGTCGGGCCCCGCCCACTTGCTTACCTCGGCTGGCTTTGGGGTTTTTTTTGGCTCTGGCTATCACGTCATAGAACCGGTTGTTAATTTATTTGAATCCCACCACTGCTCGCAACCCACTGGTGGGTCCTGGCCCACAGTTTGGAAACCACTGGTTTAATATATCTAATATTAGTGATTTTAATTCCATTTATATCATGCCTCTCTTCCAGAGAACTCAATCCTGATTCTCTTTTGCTCCCCTATTACAGTAAATAGGTAATTAGTGCATCCAGTTTAAGGCTATGTTTGAGCTGTATTAAGTGCTTCTTGTTTATAGTCTACCCGAACCCATGGACAGAATACTGATGGTTTTATTGTCCGATGTTAAAGGCACCTCCCTTACAATCACTTTACGATCAGGAAACTAGAAGTTGCTTTTTTTCCATTCTTTCCACTGCATTGGTTTTAGCTTTATGACAAATATTTTTGTCTCACTTGGCACATGGGTGTGTGCCTAATACAGAATAATCTGTGAGGGGAGGAAATCTAATGTTAAGACTTTCCATCTGCCAAGATAATAGGCCTTGCTTTTTTTTTTCCTCCCATGGAAAACATCCAATTCTTTCACCACCAACAGGTACAAATATTTCCGTCTTAACTTGTTTTCCATTAATTTAAGTGTCCTGGGGCAATCCTATTTCTGTTCCTAAAATTGTTCCTGTAAATCACAAGTCTATGCCGAGAAGAGAGATTTAGCCAGTTGTACTGATTAGATGTCTACCAATTTGAAGAGAAATCCATTTGTCAGGTTGTTTACCAGTACAGTTTTTGCGTGTTCTTAATCTTCCGCCACATCAGTAATCTGGTGCAGTCAACACCGATCTTCTCATATATATTTTTTCAGTAGGAGAATATCAAAATTTAACAGGCTTTCAATATATTTTATCATGTTTAATATAAATGTCTAGCATTTTACTGCTAAAAACATGTTTGATGTACTGGAAATGTGCCATAAGTTCAGGCAGGGCTATGTCAACACCCATAAGAAGAAGAGACCTTTTTTATAATGCATTTCTTCGTTATAAAATATAAGATGTGTAGCTCTCTGCGGTGATGTGGGAGATGGAAGACAGGTGTGGGCATCACGATGATTGTGATGAATGGAAAAGTGGTCTGAAAGTAATAAGAAGAAGTGGAATAAAGAAGAAAAGAGAGGTTTGCTATAAGAATTGTTTATACTGTAGAGGGGGGAAATTCTACGGATGAGAATGAAAAGGGAGATACCTCAATTGGCTTAAAGGCACAATCCTCACCTGGAGTTAGGCCAGCACAGTCGGGCGAGCAAAGTTTGGCCAGCACAAGGGACACCTTAAAGTATGTTTGGACCACTCTCAGAGTCAGAGAGGCCGGCAAACAGATGTGCGCCATCCTCCCTGACTCCAAGAGTGGCCCAAACATGCTTTACGGTGGCCCTTGTGCTGGCCCAACTGGGCTGGCCTAACTATGCCAGCCTAAATCCAGGTTAGGATTGCGCTCTTAGTGTCATAGTGGATCATGTAGGCTATAATGATCTAAGGTATAATGCTCTAAGACAGTGGTTCTCAAACCATTTAGCGCCAGGGCCCACTTTTTAGAATGTCTGGGACCCACCGGAAGTGATGTCATGACTGAAAGTACCATCATTGTGACGCCAGAGTCTGCCGCTTTCCTGAAAATGCAGCAATAAGTTGGGTTATTTCTCAGCCATTTTCCAATAGCAATCAGAAAGAAAAAAAGCCTGTTTTACAACCTTGGCACAAGCAAAACAACCACATAGCCCTTTCCATTTCTAGCATCCCATATTTTCAATATGGCTGCTCTAGGTGCTTCGCGACCCACCTGAAATTGACTTGCGACCCACTGGAGGGTCCCAACCACACTTTGGGAACTACGTATCCAAGAGATAATGAATGGTGGGAAGATAGCTCATACAGCAAACTAAATTGGATTAGCTTTGGAGTTTGTGTGTGTGTGAGAGAGAGAGGGGGGGGAAAGAGAGAGAGAGAGAGGGTGTGTGTGTGTGTGTGTGTGTGTGTGTGTGTGTGTGTGTGTGTGTG
>JAJKFI010000002.1:51804681-51859658 GCA_029204185.1 Lerista edwardsae | reverse complement strand
TCATTCATTCATTCATTCATTCATTCATTCATTCATTCATTCATTCAAGTTCCGTCTCTAATGTATTTATTTAAATTTTAAATCTATTTATTTTTCTGTCCCTCAACACCATGCCAGATATTTGATGCGGCCCTCTGGCTAAAAGGGTTTAGAAAGTGCAGAGCTTATTATCTTATGTTGTGGGATGTCTGGTCTACTCACAGGGCAAAAATGAGGTACTGTAGATTAGATTCTACTAATCTTATGTTTATAGAGTGAACTAGTATTGTTTCGCACTGCAGATGAGGGAACATGTTTTTTTAATGCTCCCATCGTGTTAACTCTCTAGAGCAGTGGTTCCTAAATTTACGTGGATCAGGACACCCTCACAGCCTCTTTGGTTGGATGCCGTAATCTTGGATCTTACGCAATCCAAGATGGCAGCGCCTAGGGGGAACAGGAGGAGCCACCGGGGACAACATGCAGCGCCCCTGTGAGTGTGCTGCAATGCTCTAAGGCAGCAGTTCCCAAATTGTGGGTCAGGACCCACAGGTGGATCATGAAACACTTAAGGCAGCCATATTGAAAATATGGGAAGTTGGGGTGCTGGAAAGGGGGAGGTTGTTTTGTTCAGACTATTTGTATTTAGAATGTACTGCTTTGTGCTGCTTTAGAATGTGTTCCATTGAATTGCAATGTTCCTTCGCCTCATATAGTCTCCCACCTACAACCCCCCATTTCTTGTTATGAACCTGATAAATGATCACTTTCTTCATGTCTGCCTGTTTCTTCCTAGCCAAAGAAAGGACAAGACATCATTTTACCCATATAATAGCCATTCGGAAAGCAACTTCATGTATTAAAGATAAATTTTATTTATTTTTTGGCTTTCTGTTAGCCAAATCTTTACTTGAGGATGTGCTGTTTAGTGGTGTGTGTTAGCCAAAGAAAGTAAATATGCCCACACTGTAATTTTGATGTATATTTTGGCTGTTATGCAAACAAGCTTTCTATTGCCATTTTTAATGCATTAATCCATTAAACTTTGTCATGTTGTTTTTTGGTTTTCTTCCCTTCACTGCTTTCTGGCACATGTTCATTATATTAGAAACATGCCTCTTCTGCTCCAAGCAAGGAATTAGGTTAATTTCTTATTTACTGGAACCGTGAAGCACAAACTCAAATGTTTGACTGCCTCATTTGGGTCGGGGGGGGGGGGCAGTTTGAGATGAAAATGTCCAGATTTTCTTTTTAGGTGCCTATAGCATTGAATTAAGTAACTGGATTAAATAAGTGCGGTAAGCAAATAGGTCCCTATATTCTATCAAATTTGTACCCTGCCTTTCAGTGTGAACACCCTCAACGTGGTGACATGAAAAAGCATAACTTGGGACTGGTGAGAGCGTGTCTTGGCCGAAGTAGGAGGAGATACCAAAATGCTAAGCAAAGTGCTTTAAAATGCATGCATGACTTTAACCTTCTCTGCTGTACCACTTCCAAAGTAATTGGGTAGGGTGTGCACCAAACTATATAGCTTCAGACGAAGAGTTAATTTGCAAGATATTAATTAGGAAACAAAGTACAACTTGAAACCTTTATGCCAATTTTAAGAGAGAGCTAAATTTTCAAGGCCTTTAAACCGGTTCTAAAATGTAAGGGTGCCATGCTAACATTGAGTAGAAATACAAACAGATGGCATAATTAATATGCAGTTTTGATCTCCCTCCTTGGAGGATGTTGCCTAAGAGAACCAAACAAAATTTCTACCTAGTAGTATTTTTTTAAACACCCCCTTTGAAATAAAAAGAAAGAATTTTATTATGCATTTTGCGTACTGGAATTGCAGGATCCTAAGATCAGGCAGCAGATTTTCAGATTCAAGGACGCTGAATCTTAAAACCAGCCAGCCATTCACCAGAAACAAATTATTTAAGTAGAAGAAAACTTTTTCAATTAGGCATGAAAAGATGCAAATAAAGCATTGGTCAATTGACCTGTAACAAATGAGGTGTAACAAATTGACCAACAACAAATGAGTTGTTGGTTGTTCCATCATAATACTGTCTCTGTTAAACTGTTGTCTGTTTCCAGTTGCAATTTCTTCCAAGTTTACTGTAAGGCTGAAATCCACGTACTTCCACATTAACCCTGGTTAGGCAGAATGGCTATATTGCCCAGGAAAACTTTGCGTACAACTGAAGTAAGGTCAGGTAATGTGTTTTACTTTCGGAAAACTATTTCAAATGATAGACTAGATCTGTCAAAGAGAAATAGTCATGTTATCCACTGGAGTTTGGTTCTGGGATTCTTCACTGATACCAAAAACCGTGTTAAATAAAAGTAGGTTAAATGAAGGGACATGGTGGTGCTGCGGGTTAAACTGCTGTTGCTGAACTTGCTGACCGGAAGGTTGGCAGTTCAAGACCACGCAATGGAGTGAGTTCCCATTGCTTGTCCCAGCTCCTGCCAACCTAGCAGTTCAAAAGCATGTAAAAATGCGAGGAGATAAATAGGTACCACTTTGATGGGAAGGTAACGGCATTCCTTGCACCTTGGCGTATAGTCATGCCGGCCACATGACCATGGAAACTTGTCCTCAGGACAACGCCTGCTCTTTGGCTTAGAAAAGGAGATGAGCACCGACACTTACAGTTGGTCACGACTAGACCATTCAGTCGTGGGGAAACCTTTACCTTAATCATTTTGACTCCCTGACTGACTCTCTAGAAAAGCAGTTTTTAAATGGAGATGTGTTTTTCCCCCTTCTCCAGAGATCAGCAACGTCCTGCTTATCTGCAGTGGCCATCAGCAGAGAGCCAAATCAGTGTATAAAAAGGTTAGACTTGTATAAGCCAATAATAGCCTATGCCTAGAGATGCTTGAAAAGGTGTCATCTACTTACTCAGCCCATTGTGTTCAGTAGAACTTGGGTCTGAAACTACCTTAGCCTTTTGGGGGTCTACGTGGCACTCACTCTGAGGAATATATAAATGTCATGTGTTTTCCTCTTTTCTGCTTCAGAGCTTTTAAGGGATTGGGATGTCTTGTATTATGAGTGTATTACAAATTCCAGCTGACTAGCTAGCACGGAAGTATCTTCACAATCTCAAGGTAATTTAAAACCTTTTCAGAAGTTAGTGACCCTCCCACTATGAATGAACTTAGAGAGGGTAACTTCTGAAATGGGTTTTTGTTTCTATTGCGTTCTCAAAACAGGGAATTCAATGTACTGTTTTCAGATTTCGCTAGTATTTAGGGTGCCTTCAGCCGATGAGGAAATAACTTTGATATTCCCAGAAGAGGCCCAAACATAATTGTTAAGAAATTAAGAAAATAGATCATTAGTATCTTAAATGGATATGTAATGGTTTCAAACTGCTAAACAATGTGATATTGCAAAGCTTTTGCAGGTTAAGAATTCCTTCATGATAACTAGGTCAGCTCCTGTCTTAATCTATATATATAAAATCGAACGTCTGTACGTGTGTACGTGTGTACATGTGTATGTTTGTACGTACGTATGTTCCACATAGGCTCCGCAATGCCTGGACCGATTGACACCAAACTTGGCACGCATATACCTTGCGGCCTGTCGACAAACACTGCGGGGGTCAGCCCCCCTAGGACCCCCGGGGGTGTGGGGGGGGTCTGAAACCTAAACATGATCGCAAACGGCCGACTTTGATGTCGAATCCGTTGTTTCCGGGGTCGCCGAGACAAACAGCGATGCCCCCGACGCCATTTGACTCTGGGTTCGGCCATCCCTCGGTGTGGGGGGGGTGCAAGAAGGGGTGCAAAACAAACCGTCCACCATGCCCTCCTGGAACGCCTGGAGCGATTGACATCAAACTTTGCATGCGTGTGCCTGTTTAGTTATTTGTGTTTTGCTGGTCGGAAGACCGTAAATAAAGAATCTGATCTGATCTGCCTTGCAGTCTAGTGACAAATACTGTGGGGGTCAGACCCCCCCTAACGCCCCCGGGGGTGGGGGTATGCAGGGGGACCCGCGTGACAGTGGTAGAAAATGACTGAAATCTGCGTCGGATCCGTAGTTTCCGGGGTCCCTGAGACGAGCGACGACACTCCCGACGTTGTTGGAGTCCGGGTTCGGCCCCCCCTCAACGTGGGGGGGCGAGAAGGGGTCCGAAACAGAACGTTCGCCATGGAACGCCTGGACCGATTGGCATCAAACTCGACATGTGCATGCCTGGCAGACTGGCAACAAACACTGCGGGGGTCAGGGCCCCCTAGCGCCCCTGGGGGTGGGGGTACGAGGGGGGACCCATGTGAAAATGATTGCCTGGAGCGATTTACACCAAACTCTACACGTGTATGCTTTACGGTCTGGCGACAAACACTGCGGGAGTCAGACCCCCCCTAACACCCCCGGGGGTGAGGGTACACGGGGGGCCCTACGTGAAAGTGGTCGAAAACGGCTGAAATCTGAGCTGGATCCGTAGTTTCCGGGGCCGCCAAGACGAGTGCCGAAGCTCCCGATGCTGATAGAGTCCAGGTTCGCCCCCCCCCTCGACGTAGGGGGCGAGAAGGGGTCCGAAACAGAATGTCCACCATGCTCCACTGGAACGCCTGGACCGATTGGCACCAAACTCGACATGCGCATGCCTGGCAGACTGGCAACAAACACTGCGGGGGTCAGGGCCCCCTAGCGCCCCCAGGGGTGGGGGTACAAGGGGGGACCCATGTGAAAACGGTTGCCTGGAGCGATTTACACCAAACTCTACGCGTGTATGCTTTACGGTCTGGCGACAAACACTGCGGGAGTCAGACCCCCCCCCTAACACCCCCGGGGGTGAGGGTACACGGGGGGCCCTACATGAAAGTGGTCGAAAACGGCCGAAATCTGAGCTGGATCCATAGTTTCCAGGGCCGCCAAGACGAGTGCCAACGCTCCCGATGCTGATAGAGTCCAGGTTTCCCCCCCCCCCGACCTAGGGGGCGAGAAGGGGTCCGAAACAGAACGTCCACCATGCTCCACTGGAACGCCTGGACTGATTGGCACCAAACTTGACATGTGCAAGCCTGGCGGACTGGCAACAAACACTGCGGGGGTCAGGGCCCCCTAGCGCCCCTGGGGGTGGGGGTACGACGGGGACCCACGTGGAAACGGTTGCCTGGAGTGATTTACACCATACTCGACATGCATATGCTTTACAGTCTGACAACAAACACTGTCAGACCCCCCCTATGACCCCTGGGGGTGGGGTTATGCGGGGAGCCCTACGTGAAAGTGGTCGAAAACGGCCGAAATCTGCGCTGGATCCGTAGTTTCCGGGGCCGCCAAGACGAGTGCCGACGCTCCCGATGCTGATAGAGTCCAGGTTCGCCCCCCCCTCGACATAGGGGGCAAGAAGGGGTCCAAAACAGAACGTCTGCCATGCTGCACTGGAACGCCTGGACTGATTGGCACCAAACTCGACATGTGCATGCCTGGCGGACTGGCAACAAACACTGCAGGGGTCAGGGCCCCCTAGCACCCCTGGGGGTGGGGGTACAAGGGGGGACCCACGTGAATACGGTTGCCTGGAGCGATTTACACTATACTCGACACGCATATGCTTTATGGTCTGACGACAAACACTGTCAGACCCTCCCCCCCTATGACCCCCGGGGGTGGGGGTACACGGGGAGCCCCATGTAAAAATGGTCGAAAACGGCCGAAATTGGTGTCAAATCTGTAATATCTGTGGTCGCCGAGACGAATGGCACCGCTCCCGATTCTGTTTGAGTCCACGTTCGAACTTGGAATAATTTGTTTCCCAGGCAACACCGGGTAACAAAAAGCTAGTAGAAATATAAAATGTTGTAGGATGGATTATATATTTTTGTTTAAAAAACGTTGTGGTGACACATTAACTTCACAAATGCTTTTTCTTTTTCCCGGTTGGACCTGTTTTCCTTGAAAAAATCAATTAGGTGATAACATTTTCAGTCCGTAAGTCATAAACAGTTTTGATGTTAATACTCAGCGTTTCTTTTTTCGTAGCAGATCACTAGTTTCTGTGTTGGCTGTGATTGCTAGAGAGCTAATCCTGCCCTTTTGCATTGTAATGGAGGCTTAAAGAGACTGTATATTATGGCAAGCATCATATATCTTAGGAGAAATGTTAAACTGTTGGAATAGTATAGCATTAAACACTGTCAGTAAAAGTACAATAATAACTTTGTTCTGTCAGAAATTATTTTTAGACCACATTCCACTTCAGAAGTATGGCTTCCTTAATCCACATATAAATGAATTTATAGCCCAATCTTATTCTCCTTGCCTCTCACCAATACAACAACTTCAAAATGGCTACCACTTTGAGGCAGTGGTATTTTGAGAATGACTTCGAGGGGAGGCAGTTGCTGAGGATTCCTCTGGGTAAGGGAACATTCGTTCCCTTCCCAGCATGGAGGTGACAGCTTGGACCTGCACTACCAAACTCCCTGGCACAGGTCTATGTGGACCTATGCTGTGGGATAAGGTCTGGGAAGGGGGCTAGTATTTGTTACCTGCCGCTCTACCTGCCCCCTTCCTGGACTCAATCCTCCCCATTGCCTTCCCGTCCTGCCTTCCCTTCCCCGCCTTGCCTTCCTCACAAACGTACCTGCTTTGGCTGCCCAGAGAGACCTGCCAGCATGCACAGGAAGTCTCTGGCCTTCCTGCTGGTGCTCCAGCAGTGCGTGCCTCCACACATTGCCGGAGTGTTTTTTTACGCCTGCTGTAAGGCAGTTAGCACTGGCGGAATACTCATTACACCACGGGGCCGCCCAATAGAATTAAATTGTTTGCCATAAAATTGTTTCCTCCTAGTGCAGTGATTGCGAACCTACGACATGTGTTTCAAAAGTGACATGCCACAATGTTTTGGGTGACACTGACGCACCAGTGTTCACCAACACCTGAAAATAACTGAGTTTGTTTTTTTTTTTTATTGCTATTATTATATAAACAGATATTGGGGAAGGGAACAGGTAATAACACAATCTGGGAAGGGTAACACACATTGGGATTAACATACAATATGATTACAGCTTATTCGATTACTATATTACTGTACATTCCATATGATTCTTGTCTACTAAGATTTATATATATATAACTTTATCTTCCTAAAAGTATCTTTAAACTATTCTCTTTATAAAAGTATCTTTAAACTATTCTCTTTATATTCTCTTTATACCAGACTTCCATTTAACAAATCGTATCCATCCATTCGTAGAATAATCTCCATTTACTTCCAACTTGCTCTTTTATCTTTCCTTTTTATCTTTCCTTTTACTTGTATTTCGTTTTTCTAATTATTTGATGGATCTTTATATAATACCTAGAAATACATATGATTAAACTGCATTAAAAAAAATGAATATGTAGTTTCTCTTTTGTTTGGGGGCAATGCACCAGCAGAGTCAAATTGGCAAATTATTGACACTCCCAAAAGGTTCGCCATCATTGTCCTAGTACATTGGCTCTAATTGAACTCTGGTCACACCACAATGAGAATCTCGATCTTTATATTGAATGCAATGCAATGGTTGGGCAACAAATGCATTAGGAAGCACCTCCATATGCCCACGTGACTTTTTATGACCATGGTTTCTTTGGACAGCAGTAATTACCTGTTGGCCTCTAACCAACCATTTCTTAAATCTCATCATGTGAGGTTTAGTATCAATTTGTGTGATTCAGATCCTGAAAGGCAGCTTGATACGCAAATCATTCAAGAAGGAATTCTTTCTGGATGGTGGGTTGAGGGCTCTGCCCAGATACCTTTGATTCTGATCAGAATCTTATTCTGAAACATCCCTGGCTGCCAACACATGTTTGTGTCCGAGTATTTGTTGGTGCCCAAATCCATTAAGCTGCCAGCTGATCAAGAATCAGCCAAGACCATCTTGGCTGTTTCTTGCTGTGTGGTGCAACAAGGGCAGGAACTGCTCCTCATCTGAACAGGAACTGTACCAAGTGAGTGTGTACCCCAGAATCCTTGTATGACAATGCATAGTTTTCTGGAATACGTGCTTATGTCCCGCTCTTATGCATCTCTGCTTAGAAGTAAGTCTCATTGTCATCAATACCAGGAAATTTTGCAGATGTAGGCTTCAGTCCTGGTATAGATTAGAACAGGACTTACTTCTAGGCAGACTGTTGAGCGTTGGGAGAGTTAGAACAGATAAAAGGAAATACGTTTTTACCCAGCAGGTAACTAATCTGTGGAACTCCGTTCCACAGAAGGCGGTGATAGTGTCAGGCCAGGATGCCTTTAAAAGAGGATTCTACAGATTTCTGGAGGAAAAGTCCATCACGGGCTACAGTCAGGGATGATGATGCACGTTTGTATGCTGTCCTCTCTGACTCTGAGAGTGGTCCAAACATACCTTACCGTGTCCCTTGTGCTGGATAAACTTGCAGGCCAAACGTGCTAGTCTAACTCCAGGTTAGGATTGCTCTCTCATTCTTGTATAGAGAACTGTGAGGAAGGTTATGATGTCCCAGAATGTGAATTTGGCCATTATGACTGGTCAATTGCAAAACTGTGATGGATGAGGTTGGTTCCTTAAAAAAAAAAATCCAAACTATTCCCTGGTTTCTTTGTCTCCTGCATATTGTATGCACACAGCTATATCAGTGCCCTTTGCTCAACACTGCTGATCAAGTCCTGATTTATTTCCTTACTATTGGAGTAATTATTTGGTGCCTAATTAGATTTACAGTATTGCTTTATCACTTCAGCAATGCAAATATGCGACAGAATCTTGAGATGGGGTGGGTGGGTGGGTGGGGAATGTGGTTAAGTTTGTCACTTACAGTGCTGGGATTGCATTATTTTTAAAATTCTATGTTTACATACTGTTAAACTAAATACGTCTGCCCTTACAGTCGAGCTTCTGTTAATGTGCAGATAATCCTCAAAGGAGGGGAAGATGAACGTAAAGACCAAGGCAGTGCTTTATCACTCCATGGGTTTCTCATTAGATCACCCTACAGAATAATCAGCTATAAATAGAGATCTGCTAATTTGATGAAGAGGCTGTAGGTCTGCAGATAATTGAACAAATATATCAGTGTTCCCCCAAAGTAGGCACAGTCGCCTTCTCTTTTTTAAGCGATAGAGCCAAGAGATGTAGGTAGGGTAAGAAAAGAGAGTGCTATGCAACAATGATGGATTTTGTGTGCGGCCCAACCAAAACAACAAAACAAAAGGAAAAATTGTAAATCAGCCCACTTAGCGTGGCTGCCATTGTGGAAGGCATTGTGTTCCATTTAAAGATTTCTTCTCTTAGTGACATTCTGTTGTAGAATGGCAATGCCCATTTTGTAAACCTCTGTAGAAAGGGTAAGTAATTATTCTTCTTTGGCATTCGCTGGTGCATTTTGTTGCATCTCTTTCTCTCTTAACCTTTTAATTGCATTTAATTGTAAAGAGTACAGCGAGGTCTTCTTTTTCTCATTCCGGCACAGCCACGGGGAATGCTCCAGCTCAATGCTGTAGCAAGACTGTGGGCCTGGGATCATGCTGCATATGTTCCCTGAAACACTGAGGGATTCTGGGAACCATGGAAATGGATATCTCATTTCACCAAACCCCGGCCCCTTGTGTGGGGTTTGTCTTTGGCTGGCCACTCTTGAAGCAAGAGGTGTCATCTTCTGGAATTGTGATCAGCTGGTATTGCAAGGGTGCTGGACCATCTTCTGACCAGCACCCTCCTGACAGTGCTGCTGCTGCTGGGCTGTTGCTAGCAGCAGCGTCAGACCAGCAGCGGTGATGCTCCTGCACCAACACAGTTTGGCTGGCACAGGGGCGTTTCTGGGTGTGGGGAGGGTGGGAGGGAGGGAATTTCTGGGTCAGTGGGTGGGCCAGGAGGCGTGCTGGTCCGGGGATGTGGGAGGAGTTGGGATTCGGATGTTAGGCTGTATCCAACCCCTCGTCCCCAGGGCGCGCGGCCCCAATTTGGGCCACGTGGCTTGCTTGGAGCTGCACCTGCTAAAGGCGCAGGCACAGATCCTAGCAGGCCCATTGGGGCGGCCGCCACCTACCCTGGTGTAAGGGCGTGAACATGCCCTTGCCCCGTAGAGGCTCCAGCCAGCTCCTAACTTGCCTTGGATACAGTGCAAGCACGCCAGTCTGCCTGCTCCAGCGCAAGTTAGGGTTGTCCTCTTAGAGTTGGAAAATTGTCCCATGACAATCAGTTGTAAGCATATGCAGTGGGCATGAAAGACAAATATTTTTCCAGTTTTCCCAGGAGAACTAGTTGTTTTGTGCAAATCAGTGAAAAATTATCTCTCCCTTCCTGATCCGGTATCACACCAGCTAATGCTGAATGTTTTTTATCAGCAATTACAAATGCCTCACCCTACATCAGTGTGTGCAGCATTCATGTTTAGAGTCCAGAATATAGGACATTTGAAAAGCTCCCAGAGAGCCCACTGAAGAAACAATGGTACTAGAAGTTTAGCAAGTACAAAGTAGGTGTCGCAGAGTCCATGTTTTCCTGCCTTAAAAAAAAAATATCCACAGTGGTTTCCATTTCCACCCTCGTTTTTGCTAAGGAGCTGTCTGTGAGTGTACAAGACTTCCCGTTTAATTTCTAGTGAGCTGCAATCTTTGAACAGTGTAGTCTCAATTGGACAGCTCCTGAAAGTAATGACTGTGGAAATTTAGGAGGAAGGATTGAAAATCATGAAGAAGATTCCACTGTACAAGGGAATGGGCTACCAGAGAGACTTTATTCAGTATACTTACTTTGTGTCAGGTAATAAGAGTGATGACCCATGCCTTTTAATGTGTTTAATTGTGTAGTTAGGGTGGGGTGGTGTTTTACTCTGCTGGAACTGCATTGTATTTAACACTGTTTGTTGATTCTATTTAATTTGCCCCAATACCAGCGATATTGTATTTGTTTGAGTTGTTAAAGGGGTGTTGTTAACCTTGAATGCCACTTTATGGTCAAAACTTTATGGTGGCTTAGAAATATTTTGAACGAATAAATAAATATTCCAATTGGTCAACTACTAATATTACGCAAAAAATGTCACAAAATGTGAAGGGCAACCCAATCCTAACTCACGCTGGAACAGCCAGGCCAGCTGGTCTGTGCTGTATCCAGCGTGGGTTTGAGGCTTGCTGCTGCTTGCCACAGGGCAAGGGGAATTAATTCTTCTTACCCTGTGGCATGTGGTAGCCTCCCCAATAAGACTGCTTGGGTCTGCACCAGTAAAATCGCTGACGCAAATCTGAGTGGCCCAGATTGGGGTCAGGGGTTAGGATCAGTGGTGTCATCTACTCACCAGTAGACGGTACGCTGGGCGGGACTTAGAGTGATTGACAGCCCGTCGACTCACTTCCGCTTTCTTCGCGCTCCCCGCGTGGCTTTCCCTCTCCTCGGAGGGACCGCCTGCTCGCCGGGGGGAGGGGGGGTCACGCCGGGTGCCTGGGCGAGCCAGCACTCCCTCCGAGGCGAGGGAAAGCCGCGCGGGGAGCGCGAAGAAAGCGGAAGTGAGTCGACGGGCTGTCGATCACTCTAAGTCCCGCCCAGCGTACCGTCTACTGGTGAGTAGATGACACCACTGGTTAGGATGTGGCCTAAGTCCCGGATCCTGTCTCCGCCCACCTCCCGAGCTGGTCTGCCCATAGGCCCACCCTCCCCCCAGTTGTGCTTCGCCCTCCCCCCACCCTTCCCAACCCCTGTGCCGGCCAACCTCGACTGGCACTTCCCTCATATCAGTCACCGGTAGCCTCCGCAGGCTGGCACGACTGCTTGCGCTGGGCAAAATGCCTCCCAGAATGGTGCGTGCATGCCTTAATGTGCATTTGCGACCCTTCTAGGCCAGTGCAGGGGGCATGCGCCAGCCTAATTTCCTGTCAGGAATGCACAGCAAAGATTCTGAAATGAGCTGTCTGAGGTTAATCTGTCAGCAGGCACAAAATGTACCTCAAAAATACCATTCTGAGATGCGGCTGATGCAAACAGTTCCCTTTTTCACGCATCAAAGTTAGCACCAAACGTGAGAAAAAATAAGTTGCTACAAGCTAGCTTAACTCTAGTAAACAGCTTTCAGAAGGAAAAGGATTCACCCCGAGCTACCACAAGTAATTACTGTGAGAGAGCAATCTGGTCTCTACACATTCAGAAGAAAAGAGAATGAGATTTCTTTTGCCTCCCTCGGTTTACTATCCCTTTGGATATGATACAGTCATGTTACATTTGCTATAAAAAGAACACAAATCCACTTTCGGTGATTCAGCCCATTGCTTTTTCTTCCGTGAACATGAAAATACCTTGGGAGACCTGAATGCTTGCCAGCTTGATAAAAAGCTTGGTGTAATTTTTGTTGTTGCTGTTTTGCTTTTTCATGCATTAAAACGTGAACGCCGTGTTCGGAACGTAATGAAAATTAATGGCCACGCAAATGGGAAAGCATAAGGGCTCTGTTGCCGGAAAGGCCCCTGTGTACGCGCGTGAGTTCCACCTTTTGCAGACTTGGCTCCAATGTGTCATTTAAAGCTCAAATAAAATTTAATTTGTTCTGACTTTCTAGTGGTTTGGCGGATGCCCCTTTCCTGCATCAATGTGGCAATTCAACACAAATCGCACTGGGAGCTTGAAGGGAGGCGTAGACTGCAAAGAAATAATGGGAGTGATCCCAATTGCATTGAATAAGCTTTTATCTGAAGCTGCTATTGTGACTGCCTGCTGCAGAGTGGCATTGAGGATTACCCAGGCCAATAGCCCCTGAACCAAAGTACCAGTGGAAGAGATAGCATTCAATGTGCCATTGAGCAGAGGCAATGGCAGCTTGGGTGTGGGGCAGTGCAGGGCTTTAACCCTTGGTGTCCAGGAACATGCTGGCTCTTGCCTGCTGTGTATTTAACCAGTGTAGCAATGCAGCTTTATTGCTGTGTACAGCTTGTGTGTGTATTAAAAAAAATATTTAAAAAACACCCCTGCACACTCTACAGACACGCCGTTCTGGATCCCATTGTGGATACTGGGACGCCTTTTTAAAGATAGGGGAACATCAGTGGCTTTGCTGCAACAAGGTGTGAAAAACGAGGTTTTTTAATTTTCCCCTTTCTTTTTAATGGGTGTCCCAGTATTCATGGATAATTGAAACCGTAGATACCGAATCAGTATTGGTACATGCCTGTACATATACTGCTGATACTAATTATAACATTTAGGGTGCAATCCTAACCCACTTTCCAGCACTGACATAGCTGTGCCAATGGGACATGTGCTGCATCCTGTAGTTGGGGGGGGGCAGTCATTGAGGCTTCCTCAAGGTAAAGGAATGTTCTTTCCCTTACTCGGGTGCTGGAAAGTTGGTTAGGACTGAGCCCATATATTGTCCATATAGCACTTGGAGTGTGCAAAGCACTTCATGTGTATGATCTTAATCAGCTACATTGGTGCTGGAAAGTTGGGCCCTTAGCCACTTGGAAGAAAACAGGATTGCTCTTGTACAGCTTTCCTGCCTGGTTACCTGGATCAATTCTCGTTTGCTACAGGTGACCAGGTCAGTGGCTGTTTATCTTTCCTACTGAAAGATTCCGGCTGATAACACCTAATGCCATGAAGGTATATTTGGCAGTCAAAAACTGTATTTTTGTCATAGATACATTCAAGGCATCTGATCAAATAACCAGTACTGTATCTCTCTTTTTAGCATATTTTTGCTTGATTTTACATCTTTTTGGGGGACCCGAAACCCTAATACTGTGATTTCCAAACTGAAAGCTGTGGAAACAAGTCTTGGGGAGCTGCAAAATCCTTGCAAAAAAACACCCTATACCAGTGATGTCATCTGGTAATGAAGAATGGGAACTCTGGGCGGGACTTACGCGTGATTGGCAGCCCATCCGTTCCATTCCGTGGCTACCCTGGCCTCGGGGACGCTGCCCCCAGTTGGCACGCCCCATCGCTGCTCGCCCAGGCACCTGGTGCACCCCCCCACCCATCCCCCCCGGTGAGCAGGCACCCCGCCGAGGCCAGGGCAGCCACGGAACAGAACAGACGGGCAGCCAATCACGCGTAAGTCCCGCCCAGCATTCCCGTTCTTCATTACCAGATGACATCACTGCCCTATACCATGTATGGGGTTATAGCCTAAAGCCCCAGCCAATGGCCCAGTAGGTGAAGGGAGCCGTCAGTCGAACAGGTTTGGGAACTACTGGCATAATACATTGCCAGTTCCACTGGAAGATAATTTCCACATTTTGTTTTCTTTCCCACTCAGGAATGGTCTATAGAACACGAATTTTATAAAGCACATTTTGAACAGCTGTTGTGAATTTCAGCTTCTAAGAGGCAATTATTTCTATCTTGTTTGACGCTAGCTCCCCCTCCCCATTGTCATCCCCCTCCCCTGAAAGGTGTTTCATTAAGATTATTATTTAAGGTAACAGCTGTTTGATCTCTGTTGTGTTCAAGTGTAGGAAATAGACACTTTTCATCCCGGAGGTTATGGAATGGAGAGACACTAGAAACAATTGCCATACCATTTTAAGAGCCTCTTTTGCTCATAGCTGCATTTTTCCCCTGCCTTGCCAAAAATTCCTCCCGTTTCGCCCATGAAAAGCAGAACTAACACTCTGATAGGAGTTATCCCTCCCTTTTGAAGCCTGTAGCTTCTTAATGAACGTTTTTGGGATGGTTTCATTCTTGCTAGAAAGAGTGGGCTTCTCTGTACCTCTCTCTTCTAATATAATGTATTCTAGCCTCTGAGAACAGTAGATTACAAAGAAAATTCCTTTCAGGAGTCGTAATATATGTTCTCTCTTGGTTACGACTATTGTAAGTGTTGCTGTTCTTTCCTCTTCAAGCAATTTCAAAAGTTAATACTTCTCAAAATGGTGCAGCCACTTTACTTCCTATGGCCCGTGCATCTTTTTGCATTCCAGCAGATTGATTCTTTATCATCTCTGCTGAGCTTGATTCATATTTGATATAGATCTATCCCGGCATCAGAAATGCTTCAGTTGCTTTATGCTTCTTTATATTATGAATCCGTAAGCTAGAACAACTGATAAATGCACTGTATATGCTTCCATAATGCATATAAGAAATTTCACCAGCGGAAAGGGAAAACTGAGCCTTTCTTTGCCTCGTTCCACATCCAACCTTGATCAACTCCTGGTTGATACAGTATAGTAGGGTCATGCAAAACTGTCTTAGGGCACAATCCTATCCTAGAGTTAGGCTGGCACAGTTAGGCCAGCAAAGTTTGGCTGACACAAAGGCCACCATAAATCGCGTTTGGATCACTCTCAGAGTCAGGAAGAATGGTGCACACCTGTGTGCTGGCCTCTCTGACTCCAAGAGTGGTCCAAACATACTTTACGGTGGCCCTTGTGCCAGCCAAACTTTGCTGGCCTAACTATGCCAGCCAAACTCCAGGTTAGGATTGTGTCCTTGCACAGATTCAGACCCTTGTCTGTCTTGGTTTGTACTCTAAACCAGTGGTTCATAAACATTTTAGACTAGGACCCACTTTTTAGAATGGCACCCTTGGTTCTCCCATGGCCCTCCATTCAAGGCCTCAGAGGAACGAACCTTGGGTTCAAATAACACAGGAGTGGGTGCCAAAAAAAACCCACAGTTTCTTCTTGAAAGCAATCGAATTTTGGATGGGAAATGAAAGCCAAGAAAAGGTTCTGTTGGGGGAACTGGTACTACATTCTGTCATGCAAAACAGAATGCGTTTCAGTGGCAGAGACAATCCTGTGTGTGATTGTAGTTTTCCTTTTTCAAATGTTCCTTTATACCTGCAGTGCATTATGCAGGTCCTGCATAACGCTAAAGACCATGCATTGAATGAATGACCATTATCTGATCTAGTTACCTTGCAATAACTTTTCAGTGCACTGAGTGGTCTGAAGTTCGAAACTAGGCACATTTTTCTGGAATATTTCTAAGTAGTAAACATGGAAGGGACTTGTGGCCCAAGTCTCTTTGTTAACTAGCTAAGCAGAACAAGACGGATTTAATCTAGTTTAGTCTTAATTGTGGTTCACTGGTAATGCACGAGGAATTCTGGCTTCTGCTGCTGTCTCGGTTTATAAATAACCCAGCAGGCTCAATGTCACAGTAGGGAATAGAATCCTAAATTTGTGGTATCAATATCACTGACTAGGCAGTAGCGACAATGCAAAGGGGCTGAGGGGAGGGACAGGCAACAAGGCATGAAAAATTGATGGAGCACCTCAACTGGCTCACTTGCATTCCTGTACTTCTGCCTAGATCAGTTGTGAGTCTTGAGCGCGTGTCAACCATAGCTAAAGTCCCATTTAAAGTTTTAAAGTTCCATTGATTTTAATGGGAGAGCGCTAAGCACGTGCTTAGGTCTTCCATTGAAATTACTGAATTTAGAAACATTTATCTGTGGTACAATTGTGCTCTAGGATTTTAGCCACTTTCAAGATGCAGAATGCTGCGCTCTTGCGCTAATCCAGTGGTGTTGCAAACGTGGCGTCAAGATCTGCAAACGGACCTGCATAGGGCTGGCTGGGGCTTACCCGGGTGCAAGGGGAAAACTTCCTCTTGCCCTGTGTTGTCCTGCTGCTGCCTCCTGGTGGCTTTAGAATGCAGTCCTGTGGGGCGGGCCTTGCTATGCCGGCGCTGCTTAGGATTGGGCTGGCAATGTTGAAGATGTTAGCAGCCCTTTCCTCCTTGTGCAGTTAAGGCTATGGAGAAGACCCTCCTTGAACGCTGGAGGGTGATGTTGACAGCAGTAACAAAACCCTGGTGTAACGTAAAATAAGCACAACAAAAATGTGCTCATTTTTAAAACGTCTTAAAGAAATAAACAAGGCTGTCGAAGACATACAATTTATAATATGATCAATGATTAGTACTTTGTAGAGGATGTACAAACTTAAGATGCATTGCCCCACACTTGCTTTGTATGTTTCAAATCTATTTTCTGTCTTGAAAATGTTTGGTGTTTGTTTTTTGTTGTAGTTGTATTAATAAATTTTTTTTTAAAAAAAACTTTAATGTGCTCACTTTTAATTAAATACACTGTACTGTCTTTTTTAGGGACGTGGTGGCGCAGTGGATTAAACTGCTGCTGCTGGGCTTTCCGACTGGAAGGTTGGGAGTTCAAGGCTGCGCAACCGAGTGAGCTCCCGTTGCTTGTCCCAGCTCCTGCCAACCTAGCAGTTCGAAAGTACCTAAAAATGCAAGTAGATAAATAGGGACCACTTTGGTGGTATGGTAACAGCATTCCGTGCCACATGACCACGGAAGCTTGTCCTCGGACAAAACGCCGGCTCTACAGGCTTTGAAACAGATATGAGCATCGCCCCCTACAGTCAGTCACGACTAGACCATTCGGTCGTGAGGAAACCTTAACCTTTACCTTACTGTCTTTTTTAAAGAATAGCTGTATTCTTGAAGTCCTGCAAACATATTCTGTCCAGGAGCTGACAGCCCTTTTCTATCCATGCTTTTGAGAGAAACCTCAAGATGGGCATTTTACTTTTTTCCTTCCAGTGTAGGGGTCTCCAGACTATAGCCTGAGGGCCCCACACCTGGCCCATCATAAGATTTTATCTAGCCTGCAGCAACTTCGTTTTTTTGTCAGAGCACTTGCTAATGTTTGACATTTTTACTCATTGTATATCATTTCTCAGTCTAAGAACGGCATTTTTTCTTTGTAATGGTCACATTTAATTTTTTGTTCTGAATCATATCATTCTGATTACAAAAAAGAGCCAAGTAAGACTCATTCACTCATTTATATTCCATTCATTTAACTAAACTTCTGATGAAACAAAACTAAGGGACTGGTCCTATTGGGCATAACGCAGGCGGTACACTCATACCGCCCACGTCACTGTTGTGCAAAGCGCCATAAAGCACCTCCAAGGCTAGCGGTAACCTGTAACCGTCAGCGCTGGGGCAGCACAGTGGCAACTCTGGCTTCAAGTGCCCTGGAGGGAGCAGCGGTCGCCGGCGACGCGGCCTTTCAGGGTGGAGCAGGAGGGTGTTCCATGGTGGGAGAGAGGAGTGGAGCTAGGACCAGTGACAAATCTCACCGCCACACAGCCTTACCTGGAGGCCCTCCCGTCTGTGCTGGCTTTAGCTGGTGCAGAAGCAAGTAGATCCATCGCCCACCCTTTCCCTGCGGAGGCTCCCGCGGCTGCCTGGCTGCCACAGGATGCACCAGTAGCCGCCTAGCTATCGCTTAATTCCTGGGTGCTTAGGAAGTATAGGATTGGGCTCTAAATCATTTATACATGAATGAAAAAAAAATCATTTTTTTTAACCCACAAAAATTTTGTAAAATATATTCTGTGCCCTTTATACTGAAAGGTTCGGAGACCTCTGTTTCTTGTGAAACTCTCTCAGATTAAAGAATGCGGTTTTTGCCATTACAACATCTAATGATATCTAAGCTTATCTAATTATTTGGCATTGTTCTGTTTAAAAACAAAACAAAACCTGTGGCTTCCTTCCAAGTTATTTATAGCCATGTGGTGGATTTTAATATCAGGCAATGGATAAAAATGCCCGCAACTTCCTTTTGGTTTAGGAGGTATGAAATATTTTCTGAGTAACATTGTGCATTTAAATTGGATATAGCACCACTGTCAGCCTTCCTCAGAGAGAATAGCTTTTGCATGCACACACGTCCTGATTTAAAAGGGAATGAAATTTTTGTTTAAGTATGTTGTTCTCTCTGTAAAATGTGATTCCTCTGAGGTCGACATCTAGGTCATCCGAACAGCCATTGAGGCCTGGGCTGAGACAGGAATCCACTTTACTATCCTGATGTATTGCCTCAGAGCTCTGAGCCCTTGCAAAACAACTTGAAAGTGCTAGATATTTAACAGGACCTTTTGTCAGTTTCTAAACAGAGACTGTAAATGAAAATATAATCGAAAAGCCAATTTTGCAATTGCCGCAGTTCCTTAAAACTAACTTTTTCAATTCACTGTCTGGTTATGATGAAGTACTTGAATTAAACCTTTTCAGATTGATTGCAGTAGGACAAAACGGCCCCAGTTTAAATTCAACTGTTTTCTTGGATTGTATCTCGAAATGGAAAACAGTGGCCTGGAAAATGATCTGTAGGCATAGCACATGAATGCACTTTTACTGATGAAGCTAAGTACCATATATACTTATAAGTCAACCTCATGGATATGTGTATGTCAACCTCATGGATAAGTCAAGGGCACGTTTTAAGCCCAAAACAGTAGTTTGCCATGACTCATGGATAAGTCAAAGGTAAAAGGGATATATTCAATTCTTTGAATTAGATAATTTTGTCTGATTTTACCTGACACCAGTTCCTGACCAATGACCTACAGTACTTAGTACCTAAGAACCGTACAGTCTACCTATTTATTGAAGAAAAGTGATAAAGTAAAATAATAAGGTACCAACTTGAACCAACAGAACTGGACATAGCATTGTTAATTGGACATAGCATTGAATTGCCATGGGGAAAAAAACTGGTTTTAAAGTGCAGTCCTCCTTTTATCATTCGATGTCAGGTTTTCCAGGCAATTTTAAGGCATAAATTTCTCGACTTATACACGATTATATACTGTAGGTCTAATTCAGAAGGTTGACTGAATGGATGACTACAGACTGACCACAGGCAGGGGGTTGGACTAGTTGACCTTGTAGGTCCCTTTCAACTTTATGATTCTATTACTCCTGTGGATGCAGCTCTCAGCTCTGGGAAGGACAAGGAGGAAAGAAATATAAAGCATAACATATAATAGCATAAGAGTTGGTGTAATGGAAATGGAAATCTTGCATGAGATATATTGCATACTTAAGTTTGACTCAGAATTAAACCATGAAATGAGTTTATATTTCTTAGGACATATTATTTCTACATTAGCAGATATTAAATATTTTATAGATATTTCTCATATGAGACAAGAACTTGCTTTCACTGTGACTGCACAAAAAAGAGGTTATTGCAGATGAGTGAACAGTATTTGGTGGTGGTTGTTTTTAAAGGAGAAACCTTTAGCATCCTAATAACACCATTTAGTTCATTACAGTGCATTTCACTATTGATGTAGCTCTATTTTTCTTCCAGAAGTTGTTGCTTTTTGGTCACTTAGCTCAGATGAAATAAGCATCTTACCTTCAAAAAATAACACTTCCTCTCTGAAACTCATTACATTGCGCTGTATGTTGCAATTTAGTCTCTGGCTTCTGCAGATTAAATTATTGATGCTGCAGCCAAGTGCATTGTTACTTTACTATTATTTAACTTGTTGATACATGATCAAGATTCACCCCCTTTGTTCCGTATATATTCCCAGTCTCTGTTGTTCACCTTAAGGATATCTCTGCCTCAGCTGGACGTTTAAGGCATGTTCTTCGGGTTATATAGGAAGCATCAGGGCACTATTGCAATTGCCTTTTACTGAGGTGTGTTTTTGGTCTCAGGCAAGGGAGGTACAGTACTTCCCATCACCTGCTGCCTGATCTTTTTAACTGGCACTGCCAAGGATTGAACCTGGGGTCTCCTGCAAGCAAAGCATGTGCTCAACCACTGAGCTATGGCCCCTCCTAGCTATAAAGGGCTCTGAAACATAGCTGCAAAAATCACTGCCATGGCTATTTCTGCCATTGGGCAGCTGTCTCACCCAGGCCTTAAGGCTAAGAGAGAAAGCTGTAATAGCATAATAATAATAATAATAATAATAATAATAATAATAATAATAATAATAATAATAATAATAAATGTATTTATATACTGCCTTTCTTAAGATCACTAGATTTCTCTAATGACTGTAACTCAAGGCGGTTTACATAGGCAGACTTTTATTCACAAACCCGAAGGTTTTTACAATTTACAGAAATGTTCTATCTTTCACGAACAACACTCATACAGATCTTTCTTTCTGGATTTAGCCTTCTTTCTTAGCCACCCATCTGTCTTCTGCTGGGTGATAAGAGGCTTCCCTGCTCCCACCAGAAACACAGCTGACTTCAGCACACTCCTCCTCCCACGAGGCAGCTGGAACTCAGCTTTTTTAATCAGCCGCAGTTTGCAAGGTCTGCCGCTCACAGAGTCTTCCGGTAGTCTCGAGCTCATGACCTTCAGATCTTCAGCTGTTATCTTTGGGCAAACGGAGGCATTAACCCCCTCGGCTAAATCTTCTGCCAGAATTCATTCCTGGAGGCAGAAGCAATAGCTGGGCACTCCTGGGGCTACCTTCCCAGCCACAAAGAACTGAGGCAGAGGTTGCAGTAGCTCCTCCTGCTTAGCCTTGGAGCCCAAGAATGAGTGCTCCTGGGACACACTGGCTGTGCATACTCAGGACAGGGCCGTAGCTAAAGAAGTGCAGGGAGGCGCAATTGCACCGGGCAACAAGCTTTAGGAGGGCAACAGGCTGAGCCTGACACTAGTGGCCAAAATTGTGAAAACCTTGGTATGTATGAATAATACCATCATGATATATATTACTCGATGTGGAATTTAATGCAGAATGCAATAAAAACAAACCAAAACAAATTCTGTCAGCAATTTGGCCAAAAAAACAGAAAACAAAAATACAACTGTCACGTAAAAAATGTCGTTTGTTAAAATTAGGAGTAATAAAGGTAAAGGTTTCCCCACGACCAGATGGTCTAGTTGCGACCATCTCCGTTTCTAAGCCTGTAGAGCCGGTGTTTGTCCTCGGACAAGTTTCCGTGGTCATGTGGCCGGCGTGACTATACACCGTAATGCACGGAACACCATTACCTTCCCACCAAAGTGGTACCTATTTATCTACTCGCATTTTTAGGTGCTTTCAAACTGCTAGGTTGGCAGGAGCTGGGACAAGCAACAGGAGGTCACTCTGTTGCGTAGTCTCAAACTCCCAACCTTCCAGTCAGAAAGCCCAGCCGCAGTGATTTAATCCGCAGCGCCATCACGTACCTATTAGGAGTAATACTGTCATGTTACATATCATTCGATGTGGAATTTCATGCAGAATGCAATGAAATAAATTGGAGTGCAGTATCTCCATTCTATCAAAATTTATGGCCAAAATACCAAGACAATGAGTCACACTTTCATTAGCTACACCAGTGGCTCAGGCATTAGTGGCAGGCAGGCTGGCCTAGTCACCAGGCAGGACTGCAGCAACCACTTCAGGGGGTTTGCTGGAGGAGCAGCCAATAGATGAGAAGCACCCCCCACCCTGCACTGACCAGCTGCCCCCGTTTGACCTGCTGCTCATCCAGTTGCTTCACCCTGTGCTCTGGTCCTCTTCTCACGTATATGACAACAGCAGCAAGAACACTATACACACAACATTAGAAATTTATGGCAATACCATCAGTCAAAGACTGGTGGATGAAGGTTTTGGAACTAGCAGAAATGGACAAACTTACAATTCTAATTTAGGAGAAGTAATAATAATAATAATACTTGTATTTATATACCACCTTTCTTAGGTCACTAGATTTCTCTAAATGGCGGTTAAATAGATTTCAACCAAGGCAGTTTACATAGGCAGACTTTATTCAGAAACCCAAAGGTTTTTACAATTTACAGAAACGTTCTATCTTGCAAGAACTACAACACATACAGATGGATCTTTCTGGATTTAGTCTTCTTTCTGGCCACCCATTTGTCTTCTGCTGGCTGATAAGCAGCTTCCCTGCTCCCACTAGAGAAGCAGCTGATCTGGCACACTCCCCCTCTCACAAGGCAGCCGGAGCTCAGCTGTTAATCAGTCGCAATTTACAAGGTCTGCCACTCACAGAGACTTCTAGTAGTCCCGAACTGGCGACCTTCAGTTCTTCAGCTCTTATATTCAGGGAAGCGGAGGCATTAACCCTCTCGACTAAATCTTCTGCCAACCAAGTAATTGTTTTTTTGCAGGAGGAAGAGAAAAATGATATAATGGTTTGTGGATTTGAAGTATAAAAAGTAAATGATTGGCAAAGGGAGACAGGTTATTTTAAGAATTGTTGAAAGAGATTTTTATCTTGTATAGTCATGCCCTGGTACCCGCTGGGGTTCTGTTCCAGACCTCCCCACGGCCATGGATACCTGACACCATGGCTACTGGAGGCACCTTTTTAAAGATAAGGAAATATCAGTGGTTTTGCAGCAACAAGGTAAAAAAAGAAATTTGTTTAATGTTCCCCAGTATCCATGGAATCTGTGGCTCACTGAAACCGTGGATAACTGAATCATTGGATATCAGGGCTCATCTGTACCATGAAGATTAGGGTAGTCACTTGTCTCTAGGAAAATGATATATTATTACTCTATGCTTGCGGCAATTTTAAAAAAAAACTTCTATATGTTTAAATTTTAATTTTTTCATAATTTCTTTTTGTGTGTGTTAAGTAAATAAAAAAATTGAAAGAAAGTGGGGTGGTGGTAAGATGTGCTCTCTCTGAAGTTCACCACTTTTTGGGCAGCAATTGCTCTTGAGCCTAGCTATCGCAGTACCTATGCAGTTTCCTAGTCTAGAACTATTTCCATCCTAGGTTTAAAACAGTAATCATTGCAGGAGCTAGCATCTAAAGTTGTGCATGTAAACTAAATGAATAGGAGCTATGAAATGACTCTTAGCGGTTCTGCTTTTTCAAAGGATGATGGTGGTGGTGGAGTGCCATCTGTTCTGTCCTGGGTGCAGAAATGTTGTGAAAGTCTGTGATTTTCGTTTTCTGCCATCTGCATGTTCACTGTTGCAGTGAAGTGTCCCAAATAAGCAGCAGAATTGCGGATACAGTCAGAAAAATGTTAATGACTTGGAGTGCAATCCTACATGTGTTAGCTTGGAAGTAACTCCCATTACTTTCTTCAGTTACTCCCAGGGCAGTGTACATTGGATTGTAGCCTTAATTGTGCAAGCTGTTAATGTGTTAAGCTAGTTGTACATGTGATAGGTAACTATTCAAATCTGTATAGTCATCTGCACTTCTAAATAACAAACATACTTTACAAAGTGAATAACATATTCCATAAGCAATGAAAATTGTGGGACAAACAGCATGCAAATCCTCTTTCGTTTAGGAATGCTTAGATGTGTACTTGATCTCTTCATATGTTAGTTTGCTTACGTCCTGCTGTACGTCGTTTTTTTTTCTTTAAAGATACTGTGGATCACCTTTGCAAAAGTTAAATACAGTATCTGGCATGTGATAACTGTGTTCAGGAAGGTAGAAATATATGTGGAAATAAATGGGAAATTTCATACATAGGTGGTTGGATAAAAATGATGACTGTTAAATTTTCATATTTGACTAACACAGTGGTTTTCAAACTTTTCAGCATTGGAACCCAGTTTTTAGAATGGCAGTGTGTCCAGCACCCACCAGAAGCGATGTCATGGCCAGAAGTGCCATCATTGTGACACCAGAGCCTGCTGCTTTCCTGAGAATGCAGCAATCAACTGGGTGATTTCTCAGTCATTTTCTAACAGCAAAGTGAATCGGAAAGAAAAAAAGCCTCTTTACAACCTTGACATAAGCAAAACAACCACAGAGCCCTCCCCCTTTCCAGCATCTCATCGTCCCATATTTTCAATATGGCTGTCCTAAGTGTTCCACAACCCACCTGAAATTGTGGCCCACAGTGACCCACTGGTGGGTCTTAACCCACAGTTTGGGAACCAGTGGACGAACCTATTCAACAGGCAAACTGTGAAATAATTTCTCTAGTGTGGGAGAAAGAACAAAATTTGAGCTTTTCTTAATTTTGGAGCTTAACAAAGAGTCCCTTCTTCCCACCCCTCCCCCATTGGTTTCATTGCATGAGCTAAGTGTATATATATATGCATTTTTGCAGAAACACGACTGTAAACATAGGCCTGTTTTTAATTAGACTGGGTTGATGAGCATCATTTTCAGTTTTTCTCTAACAAATAGCATGCATATTGGATGGTGGATTGTTGTGTGATTGTGGCTTTCAGGAAGTGGGCATGAACAAAGCTAAAGTAGCATTTAAAGTCTGTCATTATCCTGAAATGATGAGAAGCAAAATTACGGTGACAGCTTCTTTCTCTCTGCATCTGTTTCATAAATGTTCAGTCTTCTTCTTTTAATCTTCCACAGAGGTGAGCGGTTAAATTTCTTGCTAATGGCTGAAATATTGAGCATCACGGAGGCTAGCAAGCTGCCATCTCTGCTGGCCTGGTTAACCTTTCTACAGTGATGCAGAAATAATTAATGTGAATGTATTCGTGCTTGCATCTCACATCCAAAATTAGGCACATAGACAATTAGAATCCCTATGATGCATAACTAAGCAGATTTCTCCACTGGGTTTCACTATCTATAGAGTGTGTACCTGCTTTTCTCTTCTAAATCTTTTTCTTTCTTTTTTTGTAATTTTATTTTCTTCTACTGGGTATGGGTAGGGTTTAGGATATTCATAGGATAAGGTACAAAAATAAAAAGGATTTAGACACATTAGGTAAACTAGCGTTGAATCACAGCACTTTAACCTTTCTTCAGTGTACTATCTCTTCTTATCTATTTAAGCTTTATAATACTCTTGCTTATAACCTTGAAAAACACAAAAACTAATCTTCTTACATACCAAACTTCCTTTCATTTATCTACATCTTAAATTTCTATCTTAAAATATATGCAAAACTTTAATTTTTATCACTACTTATCTACCCACTCATAAAATGGTTTCCCATATGAACTAATGTTTCCCAAGATTTCCCTCTTTCATTCTTTCTAATAGCTAAATCTTTACCTGCAGTTTTTGGGATGGTATAGAGCCAGCGGCGGCATTCAGCCGGCATTCTAGCACCCAGGGCTACAGTGGTGCCAAAATTGCTGCTTCTGTATCCTATGAGGCCAGGGAAGCAGCTAGGGGTCTCCTCTGAGTAAGGGAATAAATGTTCCCTTACCCCATATCGAGTAACAGCAGCCCCAATGCATCTCTTGGATCTGCGCCAGCGATTGTTTTGTGACACCCGGAGCCAGCGTTAAGTCTGGAGCATGTGGAGTTAGCTGGAAAGGATTGGGCTGTAAGTCTGTAGTGTAGACCTGTTTCCAGTTGCTAAAAGCTGCAACGACAATTCTAGTCCTGCAGTACACTTGTCTAGTTCACATACCTTTCATGAGAGACTGATAGTTATCAGACAATTTCCTGAAATCATTTTCCTGGCAGATACATGGAAGAGTCATCATTAGGTCTGGTTAGACCTGCACTTCGCACCTGGCATGGTGTGTTGTCCGCAGGCACAAACTTATGCGGCAGTGTCATGTCTACCCTGATGTTTCCGTGAGCCCTTCTCCAATGATGTGTTGCTGTAAGCAGTCAGTGGTGAGCTGTAGCAAGTGGTGCAATTCTGTGAGCCTTGAGAAAGGAGCACTTTGTAGGGAAAGCAAATTGGAGTGACTTCGGTCAAACTTACATTTTTTACTGACCTGGCAATGGTTACCGTTGAATGAGCAGAACTTTCAAAGGTTGCGTGTCTTCAGGGTTTTAAAGTGCTGAATCCGAAGGAAGTAGTAGAGAGCATCAGTCAGGGAAAGCAAACTTTTGACAAAGTGTGTGTGTGTGTGTGTGTGTGTGTGTGTGTGTGTGAGTGAGAGAGAGAGAGCGAGCTTTTTTACTTCCCTGGGGGGCAGTGCTGGCCTCCTGCAGGATCCTGGAGGCTCGCAACCCCGCTCTGATCTGCAGCTGCTGTAAAAAAGTTCTTATCTAAAACTACTTCCTGTTTGGAGGGTAAAACAAGCTGCAGAGGAGGGGGCTGCAAGACTCCAGGGCCCTGCAAGAGGCCAGCGCTGCCCCTCCCCCAGGTAAGTAAAAAAGCCCCTTTGCAGCAGCAGTGCTGCTATCTCTGCAGCAGTATCACTGCCCCCCTCCCCACCCACACAAACACTTGCCTGGTTTCCTGTAGGACTGTGGGAGCCACTGGTTCCTCGTTTGTGTATAAAACAGGAGAGGTGATTTAAAGTAGCACATGGGTGAGAGGATACTAAGGGCACAATCCTAACCTGGAGTTAGGCCGACACAGTTTGGCTGGCACAAGGGTGTGTTTGGACCACTCTCGTAGTCAGGGAGGATGGCGCATGTCTGTGTGCTGGCCTCTCTGACTCTGAGAATGGTCCAACCAGACTTTATAGTGTCCCTTGTGCCAGCCAAACTTTGCTGGCCTAACTGTGCTGCCCTAACTCCAGGTTAGGATTGCATCTTGAGTCCTAATAACCCATACCCAGCGGTGTCATTCACCCAGTACGCTGGGCAGGACTTACCTTTGAGCGGCAGTCCGCCCGTTGCGTCACGCCGCGTTCCGCCGGCGGAACACAGTGTGACGCAACGGGCGGACTGCCGCTCAAAGGTAAGTCCCGCCCAGCATACCGGGTGAATGACGCCACTGCCCATACCCCAAAGTGCTTCTCTCGGCTCCCCCATCTGGGCCCTGGTATCAGAAGTGAGCCCATCTGAGGGAGGGGCTAAGGAGAGACGAAGGCAAATAGGTGCCAGATTCGGCACCCCTCTGCCCCTCCCTTTGGAACATTAAAGAACTGAGGGAGCAAGTCAGCTCCCCCTTCAGATGCGACAGGGCACACCTGCGTTTGAAGATGCCAGTCTGTAGCCGTCCTGTGTAGTGCAGTCCAAAGAGCAAAAAGTTCACTGTCTGAAGAATATCCATCATTTTCAGTGACATAACCCTACATTGCTGTTGGAACAAGGGAATTGTTTTCACGGCGGCGGCATCAACAAATTTTATCTTTTGTTGCAAGGCAGTTTGTGGGCACATTTTCAAACAAATTCAGCACCTGACAGCTGCTAGTAAAAGACTGCAATGAAGGGTTGTATATTTCTTCTCAAAAAAAAAGTCTTTCTCTACCATAAAGTGGAAGCTGATACTGGGTCATCATTGAGATGATTTTTTTCCCCCTCCTTCGCTTTCACAGCTGCGGATGCAACCGCATGAATTCTAACCACATTCTGGGGATGGGGAGGGACATAAGTAAGCTAAATGTGTTTAAGGGCACAATCCTACCCAATTTTGCAGCACTGACATAGCACTGCCAATGAGTCATGTGCCTCATCCTGCCATTTAATTGGGGGGCAGTCGCAAAGGCCTTCTCAAGGAAAGGGAATGTTTGTTCCTTTACCTCAGAACTGCATTGCCCTGACCCCGGTGCTAGAGAGTTAGTTAGGATTGCACCCTAATTGCACACAGAACAGCTAAGCCAATTTTTTTTCAAGTTTGCACTAGGTTGAAATTTCAACCCTGGTCCCTTTCTAAACTGTCGGCAAAACCCATTTGTTAATGGGTAGGTGGTTTCTTCCTCCAGTGGTTGGTTGTTCGGTCATATAGTTCTTAAAAATTTATATACTTCTCTCTGAGCTGTTCATAAAAACGTTGTGGGTTTTTTGGTGCATTTTCATCCTGCTCATAAGGGTAGAATAAAAATGCAATAAACAAACATTGACCATTCTTCCTATCATTCCCCTGTTTGCGTTCCCATGTGCTTCTCTGCCATCCTCCATTTCTTGTCTTTAAATCCCACTCACCCCAGGTGGGTCAAAATGTAGTTTTGTCCTTTACAGCTTGGAGGCATGGTACATGAGGGTTGCATTTCAGAGTTGGGGTGTAAAACCAAAATCACGTACAGGTAGATTCCCTGCAAGGGAGTAGCCTATGGCCTGATCCAGCAGGGCTCTTCTTATGTTCTTACCCCTTTCGCCCAAGACGTTTAAAAAAAAAAAAAAAACTTTCTGTAGTGTGAATACTAGAAGGTCTTATGCTTATTCCCATGTACACTGCAGGTAAGCTATAAATTCTATTTTCTGCTCTGTGCTATGTGCCACTGTTGAAAAATATCAAAGAGGCCAGCAAGACACCCAAATGGGTCACAGTGAAAAGACAAAGAGGAAGCATTTCTCATTATTTTTATGCAATTATTCCAAAATCCAGACAAAGCTGAAATCCAGACACCTTCCCGTCCCAAGCAGTCCAGATAAGGGATACTCAACCCGTATAGTCAAAACTACCTTAAATCCAAAAACAATTTTAGACTTAAGGATTTGGATTTAAAGAGACTGTCTCTTAAAGAACTAAAATCACAGTACAAGAGACATGCTGGATGCCCGAGGGAACAGCAGCTTCATTTTCCCATTTCAGGCTAAGTAGGTGGAGCAGCGGGTGGAATTGCCTGTATAGGCATGCCCTGGTATCCACTGGGGTTCCTTTCTAGACCCACCCCTGCGGATACCTGAAACTGTGGATACTGGGGATACCTTTTTAAAGATAGGGGAACATCAGTGGTTTTGCGCCAACAAGATAAAAACAGAGATTTGTTTAATGTTCCACTATCTTTTTAATAGGCATCCCAGTATCCATGGTATCTGTGGATAACTGAAATTGTGGATACCAAATCAGTGGATACCAGGACACACGTGTACTATTTAAACTGTTGTTGCTGCTGCTGCTGCTGTTCTTTATCTTTGTGTGTGTGTGTGTGTGTGTGTGTGTGTGTGTGTGTGTGTGTGTGTGCATATACTTGTATTCACACAAGTGCACGTAATATTCAGGCTGACGGTATTGCTATTGTTAAATGGATGAACCCATGTAAACATAAGAATCAGTTGAATTTAAAAGTGCTTCGCTTGGTTTTGACTGTGCCCCATGTTGTCCTTTCCTGGAAGCTGTGATAGTCTATGATGGAGAAAATCCAAGCAGTTCATTATTTTGTACAAAGAAATTCCCTTTTGTGCTGAACTGTGGGTTGTTTGTCACTTAGTGCAGAAGAACTAAATAAGGTGCAAATACACAGCGATATAGTTGGTAGTAATTTCTGTGTTCAGGATGGCATCAAACCAAAAGTACTGTGATTGTGTGTGAACACTCAGCACCCTGGGGATGGTTTGTTGGAGAAAAGACAGCTGAAAAATGGCCACACAAACAGATATAGCAGAAATTGGCTCTCATAAACCAGGCAGCCTTGCTTGCTTCATGCTTTAGTCCCCAAGGAAGAGAGTCCTTCAGGTTTATACCATTCCACTGGTAAGCCCACAATATTTGTGCTCAGGACTGGTTGTATAGATTATGTGCAATGCAGATTGTGTGTAAAGAAGACCAAAATGGGCAAAATATTTAGATATGATTTAATGATGATTTTAAAATGATATGAAAATGAAAAATTTATTGATATTTTAAAAAATATTTAAAAATGATTTAAATATGCACTTGAAGTCTTTTATGATTCCAGTAATTTTAGAGGGAACTCACCAGTTAACCCACAAATTATTAATTGTGTAACTCAGTGGTTCTGAAATCTTTTAGTACTGGGACCAGAGGCGTTTCTACAGGGATGGCAAATCTCTAAGTGTTGCAAGAATCCTTACCCTGTCACATAAATCCCTCCTCTCCCTTGCTGCTGTAGCCAGTAAGCAACGCCAAGATGTTGCTGTTCCCTGTGAGGATTGGCTAAAACGGTGCAGGAGAGGAGTGATTTCCACTGCAAGGTAAGGCTTCTTGCAAAACTTAGAGCTTTGGCATCCCTGTAGAAACGCCACTGACTGGGACCCATGTTTTAGGATGACAATCTGTCTGGGACTCACCAGAAGTGATGTCATGGCCTGACATGCTGTCATTGTGATGCCAGAACCTGCTGCTAGTAAATCGGGTTATTTCTCAGAGCGCAATCCTAACCTGGAGTTCGGCCAGCACAGTTAGGTCAGCAAAGTTTCGCCAGCACAAGAGCCACCGTAAAGCACATTTGGACCACTCTCGGAGTCAGGGAGAACGGTGCACATCTATGTGCCTGCTTCTCTGACTCTGAGAGTGGTCCAAACATACTTTATGGTGTCCCTTTTGCCAGCCAAACTATTGCTGGCCTAACTGTGCTGGCCTAACTCCAGGTTAGGATTGCACCCTCAGTCATTTTCCAGTAGCAAAGTAAATCAGAAAGGGGGGGAAAGGCCTATTTACAACCTTGACACAAGCAAAACAACTGCGTAGCCCCCCCCCCTTCCCATCATCCCATCTTCTCTATTTTCAGTATGGCTGCTGTAGGTGCTTTGTGACGCACCTGAAATTGACTCGTGACCCACTGGTTTGGGAACCACTGGTGTAACTAAAATTGGGGGGGGGAGTTCCTCTTTCCACAAAATGCTTCCAGCACTATCCCTTGTGCTTGGAATGTATATTTAATTCTGATAATGCACACAATAACCGATATTTTTAAAATAATGCTAATGTTCGTTCTTGAGGTTAGAGGCCAAGTCATGTTTAGAGAAGGTCAGAACAGCTTCTTGGGGTGCTTGGGGACAGGGCTTGAGTCTTCCTAGCAGTGCACATGCTTTGCCTGCAGAAGGTTCTAGGATTGATCCCTGGCATCTCCAAACAGAGCTGGGAAAGAGCCATCCAAAATTCTGGAAAGCCACTGCCAAATAGTGTAAAAATCACATGGGTGGATGGGTTAAGTCAGCTGCATATGTTCATAGGTTTGTGCACACTGAACACCACCTTCATAACTAAAATAAAAATGGCCATATGCAGAGATGTGTGCATACAATTAGCACAGAATGAATGGTAAAATATTTATGTACATAGTAGAAAATTCATTACAGTACAGATGCTTGCTTGACCAAAGTGTCATGGAGTTGAGCTAAAGTCCTTGCTGAGATGGAAAACTTCAGTGTTCCCAATAATGCAAAGAGCAAGCATAAGTTAATTGTGTAAAATTAATTTTATGGAATGGGTAAAAGAGAGAGAATAAATAAGACACGAATACTAGAGGATATGGGTAAACAATGAAATTACATGATCTTGAATGTCTGTTCGAGCTTTAGGGCACAATCCTAAACAGCGTTGGGTTGGCAAGGCTGGCGGGCCAGTGCCAAATCCAACACTGCTTTGGAGAGGCTGGAGCCTCCCAAAGGCAAGGGAACGTTTGTTCCCTTACTGTAGGAGAGACTCCAGCCTCCCCAATGCACTCCTTGGATCTGCGCCTGCTAAATTCCCACCTACAGTCTCCCTCCCCCCCGCCAATCCCCGTCCCAGAACGGGACGGAGCCTTCCTTGCATCATCTGGCTTCAGTCGGCACAAGGGAGTCTCCCCGTCGGCGCTCTCAAGCTGACACTACTCGTATGTGTGCTAATGATGTAGCGTCAACGCAATGACATTGCGTTGACGCTATGGGGCAGCCAGGATTGCGCTGCCCGTGTATGTGTATCTGAGTTTTTCTGTTATTGCTTCAGTAGCCAAATGCGCCCAACCAAAAGGTTAACTGAGTTGGTGGGGTCAAGTTGCCCAGAGAAGTGGAATAAATGGATGCAACTTTTATTTCAGTTTTTGACAGCTACATGCTGCTTGCCTTCATTAACCAATTTGCCCCAAGGCATTCCATGTACCCTGCCACCAGAAAATGCAGTGTACATTTGATGGCAGTTGGGTTATTCTGTACCTAATTGCACTGAATGGGGAACTGAAACTAACCAATATCTGCTGTTCAGTGTCATCTATATGTAGAGAAATACATCATTATTGACCCTATTATTATGCTGCTGTAAATGTACACTGCATTTTCGTATTGCCAAAAAGAAATACATAAGGTAAACCCATATTGCAGCTTGATTCATACTCAATGCATGCCACCATTGCTTCTACAGCTGACTTTGGAGTAACCCAGTAAAAGCTTGTCTTGAGCTTCCCACAACTAAGGGAATAGTGGTGTGAACCATTATTTTATGAGCACAGTCCTAACCTGGAGTTAGGCCGGCACAGTTAGACCAGCAAAGTTTGGCTGGCATAAGGGACACCGTAAAATATGTTTGGACCACTCTCGGAGACGGAGAGGCAGCACACAGACGTGCGCCATCCCCCCTGACTCCAAGAGTGGTCCAAATGTGCTTTATGATGGTCCTTGTGCTGTCCAACTTTGCTGGTCTAACTTTCCTGTCCTAACTCCAGATTGCGCTCTTAGGGCACAGCGCTCTTGTGCCAGACCAGTGCTGTGTAAGGTGCGCCGCAGATTCGGTCTCTGGGCTGGCGCAAGCAGCAGTGCTGGCCCACAGGTACCGCTGCGCTGGTCGAGCGCCAGCTTAGCCCAGGGCCGTGCTGAGGGCATGCCAGAGGCAGGTGGGAGGTGTAACGGGGCGGTGCCGTGAGCGGAGATGGGACAAGGCTGTTGGGCTGTATCCAAACCCCCATCCCCAGTCTTGGCGGCCCCAATTCAGGCCGCTACTGGCCATTTGGACTTGTGCCTGCTCTTTTGTGGGCGCAGATCCGAGCAGTCCCATAGGACTGGCTGGGGCTTATCCCATGGCAAAGGGAAAAGCGCGCTTGCCCCGCGCTGAGTTGCTGCTGCCCCCAATGTCATTAGGATGCAACACAGGTGAGCCGGCCGGCCTATTCCAGCACAGGTTAGGATTGCACCCTTAAAGACATAACCAAAGTTACGTCTTTCTGTGTGCTGTTTATAGAACTCCAATTCCTTTTACCTAGTTCAGTTGAAGTGCCACATTTTCTATAAGGTCAGTTTGTATGGTTGATGAATGAGAAATCCTTCCTCCTTACGTTGGAGATAAAAATAAATTTACTTCATATTGTAAATGGCAGGGGAATTGCGCAGGAAATGTCTAGAAGAGAGATCTGCTGATCGTATTTAGATCAACATCAAGCTGCTGCATGTGGCATCAGAACTCAAGAGTGTAATGTTTGCATTCAGAAAAGCTTATCAAATAGCATTTCAACATTTTTAAAAATGAAATAGTATCACCAAGGCAACCTCTAAATATCATATCCTGTTTTTAATTCCTATCTGTCACTTTTCTGCTCCATTCTCATAAATGCAGATGCTCAGTAGCAGGTTTGTTTTTTTTTTAAAGGAAGGAGCAACAGCTGAAGTAAACTTGGGAGCAAACTAGACGTAATGACATCATTGGTCCTGGCGTGCTTGCTTTCCCTCTCACCCCAAGGCAAATGGCACATGTGGAAGCCTTTAATCTGGTTCAGAACTGCAGTGGGCATAGGATTAAAATCCCCCAACTCCCAAACCACACTCCCAGGGTGCAATCCTGTGTTGGGCCGACGCAACGTGCTTGCTCCGGCGCTGGTGCCGTCAGGCTGATGCTAGCTGCACCATCGGCCCAATGGCGCCAGGCCACTGTGCTACAGCACTGCTCCTGCACCAGCCGAACTCGGCTGGCGCAAGAGCGGTTCTGGGCATGGGGTGGGCCAGCCGGTAGGCATGCTGGCCTGGGGAGGGGGTGGAGATGGGATGCGGCTGGTGGGCCACATCCAAGCCTCTGTCTCCAGGCTGTGCAGCCCCAATTCAGGCTGCGTGGCCTCCTCAAATCTGCGCCTGATATTTAGGAGGCACAGATCCGAGGAACCCTATGGGGAGGCTGGAGCCTCCCCTGGGGCAAGGGCGCGGATGGGCCCTTGTCCCGGGGAGGCTCTCCAGCACACCTAAGCTGCGCTGGATATAGTGCAGGCCTGCTAGCCTCGCCATTCCAGCGCAGTTTAGGATTGTACTCCCAGTCTGGGTAACGTGTACTTTACAGGAAAAAGCAAGCAAGCACACGTGGGCCCATGACATGATAAAAATTCCATCCAGTTTGACCCTTTGCTTTAAAGATAAACCACAGCATGCTCTCTGCATAGTTTATGAGTTTGGCCACAATCCACCAGAAGGTCCCCAAGGCATTGGAGGGAATGGAAAAAAATTGCACACAAGCCCTGCTGCACAGGATAACTTTTTGGTATGGCTTGCGTGCTGGTTGCTACTTGAATTCATTATGTAATCTGGAAAAACGCCTTAAAATAATAGAATTTAATGTTTTGTTGAAGATCCTTTCTTTTCCTGCAGTTCCATGCTTCCGTGAAATCTTAAATGAGAACTGCAGGATGGGCAGTGCAATCCTACGGGTTGTGCCAATGCTGCGCACTTAGCGCCAATCGGCACACCCGCATCGGCGCTAAGGCAACAGGACCTGTTGCGCCCGCGCAGCGCCCCCCTAGCATTGGCCGAAGCTGGCTGGCACCAGAGAGGCGCCATGACGGGGTGGCTCGGGGATTGGCGGGAGGAGGCAGGGAGGTGGGCGGGTCCAGGATTCGGCCATATGGTCGAATCCTAAACCAGTTTAAGAGGCTATGCGGTGCCTGTTTAGCAGGCGCAGATCCGAGGAGCCCATAGGGGAGATTGGAACCTCCCCTACGGCAAGGGCGCGCATGCTCCAGCCTCTCCTAAGCAGCGCTGGATATAGCGCTGGCCCGTTGGCCTCGCCAGCCCAGCGCTGCTTAGGATTGTGCCCTGAATTAAATGCAAAAATTAGGTTAACTAGAACTTTACAAATAATTTTGACAATAATTTATCAACAATTTGTTATCTAAGGTTGCAATCCTGTGCGCTTTTTTCTGCAAGTAAGCCCCACTGAATGCAGTTGTGCTTATGTCTGAGAAGACATGTGAATGACTGTGTTGTGATGGCCTTGCCATTGAGTCTTCTCGAGAAATGATTTAAAGATTTAAGTCTTCAGTATGGCAATGCTAGACTGAGGGCGCAATCCTAACCTGGATTGGCCCTGGATAGAGTGTCATTCTAAAAAGTGGGTCACGGTGCTAAAAAGTTGGAGGACCACCTCACCCCTTCATATGCTAACTTTGCTAGCTGTATAGTGCATCTAAAATGTAAAGCACAAACACAGCAAGCACATGTATGAAAACCCATGCACTCATGCCGACTGTCCTTGTCAAGGAGTCAGAATTTTCTGCTGCTGGGAATACTAGTTATGCTGTATACATTTAGTGGTAAATAGGTCTTCTGTTGCATAATCTCCGAAGCTGTGATCACTGCAGTGCTATAAAATCATTTGTGGAGACCTTATTGTTTTCTTAGCATTTTTTCCCCGTATTCCCCAAAGTGGAATTGGTTGATTTCCAGAAAGAAGAGCCTTGTGCTGATTCAGTGCTATCCATACCCCTTACTTTGGGGAGTGCTGGATAATACGTGCAGGAAGTATTGTGTGGCGTACAAAGCCACTGCTCATACAAAGAGTATACTGACATTGCAGACTTCTTCCCAGACTTCCCAGCCAGCAGTCTGTCCTTGGATGGTTTGGAATAGCTGTTTTATAGAACACGCTTGTGGCAGGCCTACAGATTAGTCCCAGGCTCCTTCTCCTGGCTCCTAACCTTGCACTTCTTCCCCTCCTAGAGCTGCAGATGTGAGTTTTCACCTTCAGGCGACCCACATCAAGTCACAAAAGCAGCAACATAAAAATAGCATTTAATAGTTCAACAGAACTGCAAGAGGTGCATGCTGTCCTTTTAGGGCTGGTGGTCTTTTATTTCTGAAAATGCCTTCATAACCAATCCATTAAATGCATGACCGAGTAAGAACTTGGTCAGCCAGCTTTGCTTGAACAGGCTTTTTTTTTTTAATGGTTTCATCCTCACAGTGAGGAGCAGGGCGGCTTTCTCCCAGAGTCTGCTGCATCCACGGATAACTGAAACAGCGGATACCAGATCTGTTGATACCAGGTGGCACCTGTATAACCTTGAATGGAAGCTGAGATTCTCCAGAAGGTGATTTCTGTGGTCAGCCGGAATCTCCTCTCTTGCAATTTGTACCCACTGGGCCTAGTTCTACTGTCAAAGGCAGATGGCAGTAGGACTGGGTCCAATGGGTACAAATTGCAAGAGACCTTTTTTGAACTTTGGCCATAATCAAATTAGATGCGAAGCACTGTCTGAAGGACTACGTAGTGTCCATAGTTATTCTTCTGGCATGATTAGGGCAAGCTATGTGTAATAGCATCTCAGAATAAGTGTTTGTAATTGAAATCCTTACTCTGTTACTTTGCGGTTATCTGGTTGTGACTTTCCCGGTCTCCACTCCATAATTGCCCTTTTCTAGCCCGGACAGTGAAATGTGCAAATTGATACATTTATTTATTTATTATTTTTAAAAATTTATATTATGACAGTCTTCTAGGGGGAGAAGACAGACAGCCAACCATCATCCAAAGGCCAGACAAAATAGGTATGATTTGTCTCTTCTCCTAAAGGCCACGAGGGAGTGTGTAGTTCTTAATTCTTCTGGAAGGGAATTCCATATTTGTGGAGTTGTTACAGGGAAAGCTCGCCCCTGAGCTGCCATCCCTTTAACTTGGGACAGAGGGGGCCCTTGAAGGAGAGCCCCTTTAGGTTATCTAAGAGGGCGAACTGGTATGTATGGGAGAAGGTGGTCCTTTTGGTAGGCGGGGCCTAAGTCATCATCTTCAGTACCATCATCTTCAGTTGAGATTGGAAGTGAATGGTCAGTCGGTGCAGCTGCTGGAGGAGAGGTCCTACTGAGTCAAACCGTCTAGCCCAGGGGTCAGGGAACTTTTTTACCTTTTACCCCAAAATATATTTAGATACGCTGACGTTACCCCGGTTCCCCAACCACTGCTCTAAAGGAAATGAATACGCCAGCACAAATAAGGTCCTCCACTATCCCAGCAGCCCCTTCTCCGAGTGTGAGGTAATGGGGGAGGAATGTGCGTGCCACTCCTCCGACCTCCCACCGACCTCATGAACACCCCAAGGTGCAATGAAATGAAATTCCTGGGGGTAATGGATTGTTGCACTGTGCATATGCATGCCCAGCTGTGTCTCGGCAGCGCAACCGTCCATTACCCCCAGGAATTTCATTTTTACCCCATTTGGGGTAATTTACCCCTGTTCCCAGACCACTGGTCTAGCCCATGTAGCCACCCATGTAGGCTGCTGCATTTTGTACTAACTGTAGTTTCCAAACTGTTCTCAAGGGAAGCCCTACGTAAAAAGAATTACGGTAGTCCAATCTTGAAATCACTAAACCATGGACCACCATGGCCAAGTCAGAACAGCTCATATCACATGGCGCATATGACATACCACAGGCTGAGAGTTTCTTATCATTATGGGAAAGAGGGAGGAAGTTGACACACGAGAATGGCACAAGGAGGATGCTCATTTTTGTTAGTAGCATTTAACCCACTGAGCTATGAAATTGACTTGAACCTACTTCTTGCTGTTTCCATTCTAAGGACTGTGAATCCCTGCGACTTCCCAGTCATGTTGTCGTCAGCTTTCACACACTTTTCACACTTCTATTTCTAAATCTGCCCCCCCATTTGTGATGCTGTGGGCTTGCTCTGCCGAAACCTTTCCAGATCCAGCTTCAAACAGCCGGCACGCAATTTTACCCTTTACTCCGTTAGTTCCAGTCAAATTGATTTCAACATCAAAGAGTGACCTTGTGATGGTGAAGTAATTGGAATTTTTTTTGGCATGAAGAATTTCAGAAGCAGAAACAAATGGTTTTGAATTTATTTTTTGAAAGCAACCCAGTGTGCATGTGTGGGCTAAATATTTTGATTACTGCTTACGTTGGGAGATGCATGTTGCTATTCAGGCTAAGTTGGCAGTTCAGGGAGACTTCTGCCAGATAATATGCAGGGTATTCTGGGAAGCTTCCAAATTCCATGTAAACCCTTAATATAAAGCAAGACTACAAGGTAGCTGGCTGCAGTATTTGTTACCTTATGTTACCTTTTGAGCTTCCATTGTCCTCCTTTGCTTTATGTGTACCAAGGTCGTCTGATTTCATGCCTCCTAAAATATACAGAACGGAAGGGGGTGGGAGAAGCTAGATTTCTCTACAGCTGGCATGCAAGAGATTTTAAGTATGTGACCTGCATTTTGTTCCTGCAAAGGAATCAAAACGGGAAATTGTACGAGCACATGCCAGGTTTATTTCCTCTAACACTGTGTAAATGTCAGCAGAGTGTGCTTTGCAATAAGGAGAGAGGGAACCTGGAAATTAATGGATTTGGGATCCAGGGTAATTGCTTGGGAGTCGATGTTTTATTTACTTATCACCGCTGTATTGTACAAGCCAGTGGTGAAGCAAATGTTTCTTTTAATCATGTACCATTTTTCAAGTGTATAATTGAGGATATTCACTGCTGTTTTGTTGCTCTTGGAGAAGTGCCTCGTTAGATTTGTTATGCTGCTCAAGCTGGTCTTGAACAGCTCTGGCCACCTACATGGTGGCCACAAAGCCCCTACGCATGAGATTGTGTGGATTTGGACTGAGGCAATTTAAGACTGCATAAGGCCTTTGCGGTCACCCTGTATTTTCATTTTAGGGCACAATTCTAAGTAGCGCCAGACTGACGAGGCCAACGGGCCAGTGCAAATCCAACACTGTTCAGGATGGGCTGGAGCCTCCCTGCGGCAAGGGAGCATACGCTCCCTTACCGTAGGGGAGGCTCCAGCCTCCCCTATGTGCTCCTTGGATCTGCGCCGACTAAAGAGCAGGCACAGATCCAAGGAGACCACATGGCCCAAATTGGGACCGTGCGGCCTCGCTGACAGGGTTAGGAAGTGGGCGTACAGCCACCCCCCAAGCACGCCGAGGTTCCGTCGAAGTCCCCCTCCCCCCTCCCACCAATTCCAGTCCCAATACGGGTCACAGAATCCCTTGCACTGACTGTCTTCGGTCGGCGCAAGGGAGGCTCTCCGTCGGCGCTCTGAAGCCGATGCTGCGAGTAGCATCGGCTTCAGAGATGGAGCGCCGATGCGGGGGTGCTGCTCAGCACCTGCTCGCCGGCACTCCACCCCTTGCATCAACACTATGACGTAGCATCGATGAAGGGCACATTAGGATTGTGCTGTTAGGCTAGTTGCCTAAAACACAAGTAAAGGGCATCTGGTGGGTGGTGTTGGGGCATATTTGTTTTCAGCATACTTAAGGACCACCACCCAGTAAAGTATAACGTAGTTAAGTATAACCCCGCCCGAAAAGAATGAGAGCCCCATCCTATACATGTCTACTCAGAATTAAGTCTCATTATAGTCAATGGGGCTTACTCCCAGGTAAGGGTGAATGGAATTGTGGCCCAAGCCACATAAGCATAAAAAACCCTGTGCCACATTATATTTCTGGTTTCCCGTTCTGAGCCCTCTCCCCACCACTCCCATACAAAGCAGGTGTCAAGCGGCACTTGCTGAAATTCCCTCGTCTACACAATTGTTAGAGGTAGGGTTACCAGATACAAACTGGGACAGAGTGTCTGTACCTTTTACCGTTGTATAGAAGTGAGAATTTGGGCAGGTGCAGCTCATCATGGAAGGGTTTCAAAAGCTGCACCTGCCCAAATTCCCTCTTCTTTACAACAGTTAAAGGTATAAACACTCTGTCCCAGTTTGTACCTGGGAACCCTAGTTAAAGGTCCAGGAACCCTAAAGTTGAACATTTGGTCACCCCTAGTATATTATTTAACAAAGGAGTGTTCTCCTTTTCTCGGCAATCCTTGCAACTATTATGTATGGTGGCCCAGTATTATTATGCCCATAGTACAGACAGTGTGGAAGAGTGGAGGGAGAATAGTGTGCTTATGGCTGCCTCCTGAGTTTGTGATCAAGGTACAAACCGACCGAAGAACCGACCCTGGTTTGCAGTTCTGGCTCTGAGTCAGTATTCTACAGCGCCTGCCCAGTGAATGGAAGTTGCACAGCAACATCACTTGATGGATGGCACCCTAAAAATAAAACATGTGTCATGAGAAATAATGATAGCCGGGTCAGGATAACCTCTGAAATGTGCAATATTTATGATAGGAACTTCCTTTGCTTCTGTGCAGAGCTTAATCTATGTTTGGAACTACTGTATTGTGGCTCAGAGATTTGTGCTATGTTCTGTAATGGAGGTCTGTAATATTGCTTTTTATTGGGGGGGGGGTTATGGAGAGGGGAGTTAATTACAAGGACCCCACATGGTGAAAGCCTAGAGAAGTAATAACCGAGAAGAAGATGGGCAGTCCAATTTTGAGCTGCCAGCAGCAGCCAGGCAGCCGCCGGAGACTTCTTGGATGAAGACCAGGGACCCTCTAATGGGCTACTCGCATCTGCACTGGTTATTTAGCTGGCACAGACACGGAGGTCCGGATCCAGCTGAGATGGTTGCTCCCGGTCCCACCCCACCCAGGAAAGCCCTCCAACCTCACCCAGAAAGAGCACAACACCAGCAGCAGGAAAACAGAAAACAGTAAAACACTATTGCTCACCAGTGACGCTTTGTTGCCTCCAGGTACGTGGGACTGGTGTTGGAACAATTCAGGCTGTAAGCCCTTACTGCCCGCACTGGACATGCCTTATGGCACATTTGCAAAACCAGCTTGGGTGGTACGCGCAGGACTGAGCCCTTTTAATCTGTAGTATGGATCAGTTTCCCCTAACCACTGTGTAATCACGAGCCCTTACCCATATTGTAGCAAAGAGACCTGGCTTCCAGGCCAGTGGCTTCACCTTCTAGTTTGCTTGAACCCTGCTTCCCAGTTCGGCAGTTTAGTGTCTGAACCTGTATTAACTTAGAAATCGATAATATAATGAAAATAGATGCAGCTGGGAGGTATTTGAGTCCCCTGCAAACTGAGGAAGAGGCACTTTTTCAAGTGGTGTTGCTCTTATATTTAGCAGGGGGAGAGCAATTGTCCCCTCTTCACCCCTGCGCAGTGTCTTTTCTAGTGGCTGTTGCTGGTGGTGTTCTGCTTTTTTTAGATTGTGAGCCCTTTTGGGGCAGGGAGCCATTTAACTTTAATGTTACTAGTTGCCTGTAAACCGCTTTGGGAACTTTGTGTTGAAAAGCGGTATATAAATATCATTGATTGATTGATCTATTTATTTTAGATGGGAGATACAGTGTGTAATCCTAACCTGGAGTTAGACTGGCACAGTTAGGCCAGCAAAGTTTGGCCCGCACAAGGGACACCGTAAAGTATGTTAGGACCACTCTCAGAGTCAGAGAGGCCAGCACACAGACGTGTGCCATCCTCCCTGATTCCAAGAGTGGTCCAAACGCGCTTTACAGTGGCCCTTGTGATGGCCAAACTGTGCTGGCCTAACGCCACGTTCGGATTGTACTCACAGATGGGGGTGGGTATGTTGGCTCCTTTCAAGTAATAGGATTTCCTTTAAAAATTATCCATTCACAGAGTTGGGTGATCTCTAATTGGCATTTCAGTCCAGGCCTACCAGGGCTATGTTCTGTTGGCCAGAGTGCACCAGGTCTGCAGGCTAAAATAAAATGAGACCTGCCTGAAAGGCACTGGCAAATCCTGAAGGAAATGTATTTGACTGAAAAGGTAGAAGATAATTTCACAGAATTGTAAGCATTCTAGCTGCTTTGTTGTCAATTAAAGTCTCTTTGGGCTGATTATGTGACATTGATGCTGCTACATGGGCTTTTTGTCAACCCATAAGACTGCACATCCTGTGAGAGTTTTACTGGTGTGCAGAAAATTTCCCAATCTACGTACTAAATTTCTCTGTTCAAACAGTTGACGACAAGATGGTAGCCAGCAGGGGAGGCAAAGCAGTTCTGAGGGTGCAATCCTAACCTGGAGTTAGGCCGGCACAGTTGAGGAGGTATTTGAGTCCCATCTATTTATTTTAGATAGGTGATAAGAGTACGGAATCCTAACCTGGATTTAGGCTGGAACAGTTAGGCCAGCTAAGTTTGGCCAGCACAAAGGCCACCATAAAGTATGTTTGGATCACTCTTGGGGTCAGACAGGCCAGCACACAGACCTGTGCCATCCTCCTTGACACCGAGAGTGGTCGAAACGTGCTTTACAGTGGCCCTTGTACCAGCCAAACTTTGTTGGACTAACTGGCCTAACTCCAGGTTAGGACTGCACCCTGAATGGCCTCCACACAGAAGCCATTCCATGTGACTCAGCTTTGAAGAAGGCTAGAGCAGGTGGTGCTTTTGCTGAAAGCTCACGTATTTGTTTCAGACTTAGGGAGGCTTAGCAGGACCTTTTCAGTCAAACGTCATCAGATGGGGCTGACACCGTGAGCTATTGGCGTTTAAGTGCCTGTTGCTGAGGTTCTGCTTATAAGCTCCATGTGGTCAGAGAAAGCTGATGTAAATCCTCTGTGTGATTCTCCGTTGATTCTTTACAATTAAAAAGTGATTTCATTTAAGCATCCTGAACCACTAATATGCTCAAAATCCTCTTCGTGCAGTCAGATCATTAAAACGGGTACCAAAGCAATCTCTTTAGAAGTGCCTTCGGCATGTTTCTCTCGTCATTAATATAAATTACATTTCTCTAGATGGTTTGGGCTTGTAGTTTATTTAAATGAAATGTTGTATGGCCTCTAAAGCTGACAAATTTTTCTCAGCCTACTGGATTAACATCTAGCCTTTCTGGTTATTTTTAAAAATAATGTTAGACATAAATAAGCTTATTTTTTAAATTTGTGCGTGTGCATTGCATGTTGTGTCATCTGTTTTTAACTTCCTTTCGGTCTTCTTTCTTATGTTCCTGCAGTGAAAGAAGTTATTATAAGCATTTTAATAACCATATGAAAAGAAATGTATAGGGGCAAGCTGTTCTGATTGAAGGGGAAATTGCATTCCTAAATGTGTGTGTGTTTCAATAACTGGGTCTATATTATTATTTAAACTGATTTTGATCTTCTCTATTTTCCTCCTGAAATTATCTATTCATGGTTATTTATTTATTTATCCCAAGATGCAAAAGAATCTTAATTAGGATGTGTTACAAATTCCCCAAGGAAATCTTCAAACTGTGTTCTGGAAGTAGTCCTTGTTCACAAAAGTGGCATGAAATGTATATGCAGAATAGTCTCTCTGAGGGCGCAATCCTCGGATGAACGTAGTGCCAGTGCACTAGTGCAGACATGGGAGCGTCAACCGGCACCCCCCCTTCAGTGCTAGAGTGCTCAGGCCGACACTAGGAATAGCATCGGCCCAAGAGCGCCTGCGGAGAGCTGCCCTTGCACAAGCTGAACTTGGTTGGTGCAAGGGTGGTTCTGGGAGGAGGGCGGGCAGGAAGGAGGGACTGGGCGAGGGGTGGGTTGGCCAATGGGCATGCCTGCCTGGAAGGGGGCGAGGCCAGGATGCAGCTGTTAGGGATGTGGGGCTGGGGTGCAAACGATTCATGATTTTGCGGGTACAGATCCAGGGAACCCATAGGGGAGGCTGGAGCCTCCCCTGGTGCAAGGGCACGAACATCCTGCCTGTTCCAGCATAGTTTAGGATTGTAATCTCTTTGAGATTATTCTGAAATAAATGGCTTGTATCTATTCATATAAATGGCTTGTATTTATTCATAGCCCAAGTATTAAAAAAACCAGGCATAGAAATCAGCCAATGGCATCAGATTCAATTAGTTGTCAGCTGATTCAAGACCTTTTTGTTGATCAAACAAATGAACCTACATATTTAGGTTAACTGAATCTGCATACATTTGTGCATAACAAAAATAACACTTGGATTTTTGATTATGTATATATGTGATGCAACAGGCACCATCTCGGAAAAAGATCCTGTGTTGGAGAGAAGATGGAATGCTTCTTTGAAAAGCAATTTACAGGTTGAAAAAATGCATTGCCTCATTCATCTGGGATGTTTTTTGTCTTTCAACCTGGTTCTTAATTAATTACACATAGCAGTCTTAGAACCCAGCTTAATATTTTAAGATATTAATTAATGTAGATGTGTAGGCTGTGAACCAAAATGCCCTGTGTTGGGTTTCTCATCTTCCTGTGTACAAGGATAAACTCGACAATCAGTTAGATGGATTGGCTTTTTGCAGGACAAAGACTGAGGACACAATCCTAGCCTGGAGTTAGGCAGGCACAGTTAGGTCAGCAAAGTTTGGCTGGCACAAGGGCTACTGTAAAGTGCATTTGGACCACTCCTGGAGGCAGGGAGGATGGCGCATGTCTGTGTGCTGGCCTCTCCAACTCTGAGAGTGGTCCAAGCATACTTTACAGTGTCCCTTGTGCCAGCCAAACTTTGCTGGCCTAACTGTGCCGGCCTAACTCCAGGCTAGGACTGCACTCTGAATGTGGATTCAGCTGTTTCCTAAACTTGACTGCAGTCCTATCTTCTTTCTTACTTTGGCTGCTGGGGAAATGCCATGCCGTGCACAGAGTTAATGAAGGGAAGGCACAGATCACTTATTCTGTGTAAAGTGCCAGGCATGGATTTTTCTTTTTTGAGATAATATTAATAAAATAATCTGAGGAAAACGGAATGCTTCCACGGCAAACGGCAGAATGTATTTCTTTTATAATGTATTCTCTTTTGAGCTGCAGTCTCCAAAGTTCACCCCTGGTGTGTAGAAGTTGGCTGAAAACATCTTGTGCAATAAGTGCTGCCGCGGACGACAAACGTTGAAATGAATGAGAAAGAAGAAAGTGCCCTGGGTGAGGTCCTCTCCAGGCGGCCTTCTTTGGAAAAGAAAAGTTCAGTGTGTGTTTCTGCAAGGGCTTAAGAGTAGTTGAGAGACCCACTTTCTTTAGTTTTGAAGAGTTTGTGTCAGAGCTGGAGGTATAGCTGCCATTTGTAGGAGATATCAGTGATGTTCAGTACTGAAAACTGGCACTACCAACCAGGAACAAAAAAAGGACTAGCTGTTTTTGCCTCTGCTTGCAGGCCAGTTACTAGCAAAGCAGGAGGGAGCATTTCCCTCCCCCTGCCATTATTTTTAGCTGTATAACGTGAATGAACAGATAGCTTTTGTGTTAGGCTTTGTCCCCCACAAGAACAAGCACATCGCCAGAAATGGGGGGGGGCATAAGAGGGAAATAATAACAGAATACTGCCAGAATATAAATCCAGGTAGCCTATTGCCTAAAAGTATTCAGTTATATTGCTTCTAAGGAGGCAATCCAAGGTGCATCGCCCTGGGGCCGATGCAAGGTGCTGCCTGATGCAAGGTGGCGCAGAGTTGATGCAAGGGTGCTGCCCTGGCCCCATGCGCCAGTGCTGCATCTGCAGGGCTGGTGCTGGCAGTAGCGTCATCCCCACAGCACTAGAAGCCAGCGCTGCACCGCTCCTGTGCCAGACAATTTTGGTTGACGCAGGAACCTTTGGGCAGGGGATGGGAACCCGGGGGGGGGGGGGGGGGCCCCTAGGAGGCATGCCAGCTTGGGGAAGGGGGTGGAGGTTGGATGTAGTCAGCGGCGGCATTCAGCCGGTACGCTGGGCGGGACTTACCTTTGACCGGCAGTCCGCCCGTTGCATAACGGCAACGAGAGGGGATAGAATGACATTTAAAAAGACGCGCTGTTACGCAACGAGCGGACTGCCGGTCAAAGGTAAGTCCCGCCCAGCGTACCGGCTGAATGCTGCTGCTGGATGTAGACGTTCAGGTCATGCAGTCCCGATTCAGGCCGCACAGCATCCTTGGCTAAATAGCAGGTGTGGATCTGAGGAGCCCATTGGCCCGTGGAGGCTCCAGGTGGAGGCTCCAACTTGCCCTGGAATGTCTCTAAGGAGGCACCCCTGATGGATACATCCCTGCATCTCCCACTGATTTTGGGACCAGACTTCTGATCAGCTCCATTCCCAGGTGCCACCCAGGTACAAAAATGTTGTATCTAAGGTGTTGGCAACTCTGCAAACATCAATGTTTTAGTTCCATAAATATTCACCCCAGGCCGGCAAAATACAGCTTTAATAAGCATTCTGGCTCAGCAAATTTGTACTTTAGCCTCAAAGCCTCTTATGCTCTAACAGCCCTGTTTGACCTTTGGGCAGTGGTTCCCAAACTTCTTTGACCGGTGACTCCTTTGACCAACTGTGGACTATTGACCACAGCTCCCCATTAGGGCTAAAATCGGAAACATTATATAGGCTGGTGGATTTTTCATGAAGATTTTGCAGCTCCCCTGGCTGGTTTCCACGGCTGGTTTCCGCAGTAGTGTTGGAACTACTGCCTTGGGGGCGTGTTCACAAACTGCTGTTCCCGTTCCCTTCAACCATAACGAAAGGTAGAAACTTTAAGCAACGATGCACGAAATACATGAGGAATTTCTGTTGCATGCTCAGAGAACTGAACCATTGCTGCTCATAAGCAACTTTTCGGCTCTTTGATGTAGACACACGAATAACTCCCAACATCTGGGGGGCGGGTGGAGAAACAGCAACAACATTTGAACTGGCCCTTAATCATTGTCATGGTACTCTGTGAGGGTATTTCTTTATGGTGGCAATTTTAACTAGCATTTTCCCCTCCTTGAGAATGTACTATAGTTATCTCTTTGTGCAAACCCTCCAGTGGTACAAGGCAGGGACAATATCCACCATCAATTTCTCTTCCTGCCAGGGCCCATTTGTTACTTGTACAACAGGCTCTCTCTTGACATGCAATCTAAAAAAAATTGATGGCTTCTGAAAGGGCAGACACCAGGACAATAAGGGGCCTCCGCTAAAATATATAGTAACCTGACCGATGTGGCTTTCTCAAGGACACAAATCAAGCAGTTTTAGCACATTCCTGGTATGTTTCTCAGAGATCTCCTTGTTGCTCCCTACAGATGGACAAAAGAACACGTATACTCACATAGCTGGAGACTGGTCGGGTCTCATAGCTGAAGTTCCGTCTCAGAGGCGGTTTAGATAAGTTTGAACCATTTCAGGTTAAGCAGACATTCCTGCCGCACATAGAGGTGGTGTCTTAGCAGCCAGGGCTTATAGTTCATATGTAACTATTAAACAGTAAATAACCTGCATGTCATGGAGATGGATTCTGAAGGCAAACAGGATAACAGTGAAAAGCATATGGGTCTAAAAAACCTGCAGCCTTATTTCCGTGTAGCAGAATTAATAGGCCAGTTCAGCTGACCTCACAAACCATGGTTTGTTAGAGCATGGATGTAGCCAGCTTTCTTGTACCTCCTTCCAGGATGGTTGGTGCAGAATGAGAGGGGATAGAATGACAGGAATTGACAGCCATCCTGAAGCATCACATGGTGAAGGGGGCTCTTTGAATCTTCCCTTCAGTGCCTTACATCTCAAGGGAGAGGGGCTGGAGCTGCTTGAGGAAGGAGTGATTCATGTGTAGGGCCACAATGCTTCGAGGGTGATGCAATCAGAATCTTCTAAGCCAGTGTTTCTCTCAAACTGTGGTTCGGGACCTGATGTCCCACTTGGTGGGTCACAACCTGATGTCAGGTGGGTCATGGAAAGCTGGGAGCAGCCATCTTGGGACAGCCATCTTGTTAGCTTCAGACTTTACTCTTGCTATATTCCTTTTGGGAATGTTAACAGTCTGAATTTTCAAGTGAGGGTTTTTAAAAATTTTGTTTTTAGTTCAGTGTTTTTACATAATATTTTGTCCTAATCTTGCTTACTGTCAGGGATGTTTCATGGTTGTGCAATCGCTACATTCCAAGAATGCCAGTTTGCATTCCAGGAGTGTCATTTGATAATGTTATGATGATGTCACTTCCTACCTGGTGATGTCACTTCCTACCTGGTGATGTCACTTCCGGTGGGTCCCAATGCAGGTGCCATTCTAAAAAGTGGATCTAGGCACTCTGGAAGTTGAGGATATAACATGCCTTGATTAAGAAAAAGCTGGACGCAGGCATTAAGCCAAGGTAGGCTTGCGCTAAATTTTTAGGATGTAGATCACAGGCTTTAATGTGCCATCATAGATCTAATAGTAAGTTATTCACATCTACTTGGAGTTTCATTAATTGTTGCAGATCCTTCTCCTGGTTTATCAATATCTTCTGATTTATTTATTCCCATTCCTGAGACTTGCATCATTACTATTGCGTTTGATTGCAATGCGACTCCTCTGGTGCTGGTCATGGACAGACATGCTTATGGAAACAAATGTCAGACGTGATACACAATCCATGGCAATCAGCTAGGCCTATATGGTGTTATTTCCTTCCTGTTTCTGAGATGTGAGTCCTGCTTTGCTGTCATGCCAGTGAGAGTTAATAGAGGATTGGCTGAGTTCTAATTTGGTAGCATGTCCATGTTCAGCAATGTTTCTCCTAGCGCATCCAATAATGTCACTTCTAATAGAAATGTTGTTGCCCTCATGTGTAAATGGATCCCTTGTTTGTTTGTTAGTGGCCATAAGAACATAAGAAGAACCCCACTGGATCAGGCCAAAGGCCCATCTAGTCCAGCTTCTTGTATCTCCCTTCCTGCCTAAGGGAGTTCAGTAGACAACAAGATGCTTGCATCCTGTTGTCACTCCCTTGCACCTGGCATTCTGAAGTCGCTCACAATGGACTTTTCTTCCAGAAATCCATCCAGTCCCCTTTTAAAGGCATCTAGGACAGATGCCATCACCACCTCTTGTGGCAAGGAGTTCCATAGCTTAATTACCGGCTGGGTGAAAAAAGTATTTCCTTTTATCTATTTTAACTCTCCCAACACTCAATTTCAGTGGATGCCCCCTGGTTCTGGTATTGTGAGAGAGGGAAAAGAACATCCCTCTATTGACTCGATCCCTTTCGTGCATAATGTTATATGTTTCAATCATGCCCCCCTCAGGCTCCTTTTTTCCAGACTGAAGAGCCCCAAACGTTGCAGTCTTTCTTCATAAGGGAGGTGCTCCATCCCCGTAATCATTTTCATCGCTCTCTTCTGCACCTTTTCCAGCTCCACTATGTCCTTCTTGAGATGTGTTGACCAGAACTGTACACAATACTCTAGATGTGGCCTTACCATTGCTTTGTACAATGATATAATAATTTTGGCTGTTTTATTCTCAACTCCTTTTTTAATTACCCCAAGCATGGAATTGGCCTTCCTAATTGCTGCCGCACAATGGGTCTACACCTTCATTGAGTTGTCCACCAGCACCCCAAGATCTCTCTCCTGAGCTGTCACAGACAGCTCAGAACCCATTAGCCTATAGGTGAAGTTTTGGGTTTTTGCCGCATTGTGCATCACTTTACACTTGTCTACGTTGAAACGCATCTGCCATTTTGCCGCCCGTTCCCCAAACATGGAGAGATCCTTCTGGAGCTCTTCACAATCCCTTCTGGTCTTCACCACCCAGAAAAGTTTTGTGTCACCTGCAAACGTGGCCACCTCGCTGCTTATCCTGTCTCCAGGTCATTTATGACAACAAGTTTTATTTTCAACAAGTTGAAAAGCACCGGCCCCAAGACAGATCCCCGGGGCACTCCGCTTTTCACCTCTCTCCTTTTTGAAAATTGCCCATTAAACCCCACCAATTCTCAACCAATTCTGAATCCCTAAGAGGACCTCTTATTCCCTGACTGTGAAGTTTCCTCAGCAGTCTTTGGTGGGGGGCTGCGTCAAACGCTTTCTGAAAATCCAGATATATGATATCCACAGGTTCACCCACATCCATGTGCCTGTTGACCTTTTCAAAGAATTCTAAAAGGTTCGTGAGGCAAGACTTATCTTCACAGAAGCCAGCATGAGTTTCCTTCAGCAACACTTGTTCCTCTATGTGATTTAGGATGAGGCTTTCCACCATCTTACCCAGAACAGATGTTAGGCTGACTGGCCTGTAATTTTCAGGGTTCCCCCTTTTTTAAAGATTGGTTGTCATTGACTATCCTCCAATCCTCTGGCACCATGGCTGTTTTAAGGGACAATTTGCATACTCTAGTTAAGAGGTCTTTGCTCGGAGACTTCCCGCGGGGGCGGGGAAGACGGCGAAATGGACCAGAACGCAACGGGCGGGCTGCCGCTCACCCGTTCCTCCCGCGCAGCGTTCCGGCTGAATGACAACGCTGCATATAATCATACATGTGCCACTCTGTGCAAAACACAGGATAGCCCCCACCCACCTGCTGGCTGACTGACTGAATATTTTGCATTCACTTTCAGAAAAAAACATGAGAATAAAACTGTGCAGACATTGTGTCATTTCTAGGTCTTCACTGATAATGGAAAAGCAACAAGATTGTTTTTGGTGGATGTTTTGTTTGTTTGTTTGTTTTGCATCCCTGCATTATTTTGGAACTTTCTAAGCCCTAGAGGCTAGTTAAATTTTGTGCTGTTTTTAAAATGTGATCTTGGTACTTTGGACTATTCTACCAGCCACTTGGGATTTCTGTCAAAATGAGCTTTCCAGCATATGGAAGCTCATCACAAATTGCTGGCAAATATTCCAAGCAGATTCTGATACAGTAAGGCCACTTTATTCTTAATTGGATCATCTGGAATGAACAGTTGTGGCTCTACCTCAGTTACATTTTTATGTTCTTTGACATACAGATACATTAATTTAAATGCTGCAGAACATATTTTCACAGTTCTGACATATGACTAGGCATTTTTTCTCAGCCTGATACTTTTTTCAAACTCAAGGTATCTAGTTTTCATTGTCCAATTGGAAATGTTCCGTGTTTTGAACGCTCTGTGTCTGCGCATGTATATGTGCATCTTCAAATATCCTGTGTGTCAGCCGAACAGGCTGCCATTTTGAAACATAATTGCAAGCATATTCCTAGCCTATCAATCAATAGTATTTATATACTGCTTTTCAACACAAAGTTTACAAAGCGATTTACAGGCAAATAATAACAACATTACATGGCTCCCTGTCCAAAAGGCTCACAATCTGAAAAAAAAGGCAGACCACCACCAGCAATAGCCATTAAAAAAGACACAGTGCAGGGGTAAATAGGGACAATTACTCTCCCCCTGCTAAATATAAGAGGAACACCACTTGAAAAAGTTCCTCTTGCCCACTTAGAAGGGGTTGAAACTAGCCTATGAAACTCATATGCTTCTAAGCCTATATTTGTGAATAAGCCAAACTTTACAAGGAAAACTGTTTGCAAAACTAATACCTAGGGGTGGTTGTTTTTGTTGTTGTTGTTGTTGTTTTTGTTGTTGTTGTTGTTGAAAACCGCTTTTTGGGCATTAACAACCACCTTTTGATGGTTAAAATATCTTGAGAGTGCAATCCTAACCTGGAGTTAGGCCGGCACCATTAGGCCAGCAAAATCTGGCTGGCACAAGTGCCACAGTAAAACGTGTTTGGACCACTCTCAGAGTCAGGGGGGATGGTGCATGTCTGTGTGCTGGCCTCTCTGACTGCAAGACTAGTCCAAACATACTTTGGACCAGCCAATTTTGCTGGCCTAACTCCAGGTTAGGATTGTGCCCTTAAAATCCTGTCTCCCAACGTACCCACCTCCTCCTCTCCCTAAGCATTTTTTTCTCATTAGATAAAAATTGCAAATACATGTACCTTTAACAGAAATGTAGAAAAGGATATTTTGGGAAATGCAGAATTTCTCATACTGGCATGGTAAGTTCCATGGTATCCACATCTGCAGGAGGCCAGTCTTCCCTGCACCTGGTCCTGTTGGTTCCTGTTGTGCCCTCCATACCTGAGGCAGAGCCAATCTCAGTTCCTTAGGATTTCAGGGCTGGTGGGGAGAGCTCACCTCTGAAAATTGGACCTGGATTAGAAGCGATATCGTGGAATGGTGTTTAAAAATCCTGCCTGTTTGGTTTTTAATGAGGAACCTTCCTGGAGTAATATGCACTTCTAAGGATTGGTTTTGATGGTGACGGTGATGTTAAAAGGCTTTAAACGGCTGTAAATCACTTGACAGGCAGGCAGGGAAATGCCAGGTACTGTCTAAAAGTTGGCATGTGGCTTACTTGTATATATTAATTTTATTAGAAAGAACCCTTCACTAGTGCCTGCTTTTTCCTTTTTCTTAATTCATTGACAAGGGGAAATGAAACTCCTTAAGACATGCAGAAATTGCATTAACCAGATGAGAAGTGACGATGGTATAGGAGAGTATCTGTGTGGAATTACTGCCATAAGAGATTTACGATAATAGAGGGCTTGAATTAAGTCAAGCTTGGATGTCCTAACTGAGCCTGGAAGTGCCATCAGTACATACATTGGTTCATGCTCTCTGTCCTTCCCAATCTGTGTGTGCACCTGCAAGCAAGCAGGCATTGGGCAGGTTCTCTCTTTCTGGTTGGGGAGTCTTTGTAGTGCTCCTTCCCTGCAAATATGTAGCTTGAGCAGATGTTGTATTCTGCAAGGTTGCAGGAGCAAATATTTAGACAGGCTGTGCTAGTGTTGAAACAATAGCACCACCCCAATGCAAGGTTAAGAACATAAGAAGAGCCCTGCTGGATCAGGCCAAAGGCCCAACTAGTCCAGCTTCCTGTATCTCACAGTGGCCTACCAGGACCCTAAGGGAGCACACGAGACAACAAGATGCTTGCATCCTGTTGCCACTCCCTTGCAGCTGGCATTGTTGCATACAGTAGCCTTGTCATGAAGCCCCCTACTAGAAATCCACCCACCTGCAAAAAAAAATAATAATAATGTGGTTGCCTTCTGTACCACACTTGGTCCCTTCAACTGAAAGTGTTTGGGGTGCCGGCAACAGGAGAGGTATAATTTCCAACTGAACACCAGCCCCTGTTTTCCTCCAAGTCACTTGTCCTCCCAGCAAACCATCAAGCGCTTCCCTCCACCTCCACACTTTGCAAGAATCCTCCAAGGCAGTTGAACTACTTGGGGTGAGGGTGCCAGGAAAGGGGGGAGTAAAGGAATCAAATTCTCCACCCAGTTCCTCGGGCTCCTTATGGATGCCAATCCCTTCTGGCCAAATAACCACAGACATTAATATAGAGAGCTTTATGAAAATAAATATACCATTAATAAGTAGGGGTGGGGTTTTTTTGATGATATTTTTTCCAAAAATTTCTTGATTAAAATAGCAAATTGCGGTATTATATGTTTTTATCTAAATTTTTATTGCAAACTGTACAAACAGGGCAATAAATAAGGGTGAATGACCCTACAAAGGCAAGTAATCACTGGCATGCACACCCCAACCCAAAATAACCTACTCAAAACTTCCAAGGTACACCATGGTTGCTGCTTGGAACATCAAGAAACTGCTGCATACTACTTCCACATTCCATTAAAGTTGCCCCAGCACACACTGTGCACCATGAACATGTGTGTTCATGAAAGTTTAAACAAGCTTCCTCCTGTTTTTGCCACTCCTCCTCTTGATCCCTTACTGAAAACTATTTGTAGATTCCTCAAAACAAAAATAAACAAAATATGTCAAGAATAAACAAAATTGGCATTATCAATCAATCAATCACTAGTATTTATATACTGCTTTTCAACATAAAGTTCACAAAGCAGTTTACAGGCAAATAATAACATTCAAGTTAAATGGCTCCCTGTCCCAAAAGGGCTCACAATCTAAAAGAATGGAGAACACCACCAGCAACAGCCACGAGAAAGGCACTGTGCTGGGGTGAAAAGGGACAATTGCTCTCCCCCTGCTAAATATAAGAGGACACCACTTGAAAAAGTGCCTCTTGGATCTAAATTTGTGTCAAACACTGTCAAAATAACCAAAAGCGGTGTTTTTACCTAAATTTTGTCATTATGTAGCGTTTTCAGTGGAAATTCTCATTATTGAGCGTTATGTGTTGATCACCGAAAAAATCACCCCTATTAATAAGACAATTTTTTCAGCCAAACCTTTTTCAGCCAAACAGGGCAGTAACAGGAAGAGATCCAGAAAAGTACATAGTCATATTTGAAGGCACAACAATTATTTCTCCTCTCTGGCAGCTCATTTGGGCAATTTTATTCTCCCCGTCTGTCAGGGCTTTGGTCCTACGAGCTCTTCCAAGTATTCATATCTCCACATTAACAGTTGTTCCCAGCACAACATTTCCTTTCTCAAGCATACAGGCAAGTTCATTCTACTGCAAAGCGTTAATCTTCCAATTTAACCATTGAAATCACTTAATTTCCCAAATGCCCTCATTGCTCCTAGAGATCATCCAAACGGTCCCAAAACCCATCTCAGTCTCACCTGCTTTGAAGGGGAGATGCACTTACTCTCCTTGTTGCTGGCTGTGGTGGTGTGGTATGCGTTTTATCTTTTTGCCATTCCAATGTGGGTAGTGGTGGTTTCATCAGTGCTTGAAGCAGGGCTGGTCAGTCCATTAGGTAAGATTATACTGGATGCATCAGTCGCTGATTGCAGTGCGGGTGAGAGGACGGCAGGTTGGCAGGTGCCCTTCAGCTTGAGTTTACCACCACCTCCTTCTAGCCTGCTGCAGATGCAGCCTGCATTTATCTTGAGCAGAAGAGTAGCTGTTACCCTCAGTCAACCCCATGGATGCGTTGTCTGTCCACTCTCTGCTAGTCAGACATCCAATATGATGATGATTGATTGATTGATTGATTGATTGATTGATTGATTGATTGATTGAT
>JAJKFI010000002.1:51755150-51799743 GCA_029204185.1 Lerista edwardsae | reverse complement strand
TCTCTCTCTCTCTCTCTCTCTCTCTCTCTCTCTCTCTCTCTCTCTCTGTGTGTGTGTGTGTGTGTGTGTGTGTGTGTGTGTGTGTGTGTGTATTCATAATTTTGAACTGTTTGAACTGTCCCTTTGAATTGTTTATTGCCAGGCTACAGTCACTTAAGTGTCTTTGTGGCACAAGGACATTGAGGGCGCAATCCTAACCTGTGCTGGACTAGGCAGGCTGGCTCACCTGTGCTGCATCCTAACAACTTTACGAGGCAGCAGCAGCAGCAGCTCAGCGCAGGGCAAGGGGGTATTTTCTCCTTGCCCTGGGGTAGGCCACAGCCAACCCTATGGAGCTGCACGGAGCTGCGCCCACAAAAGAGCAGGCAAAAGTCCATGTGGCCAGGTGCAGCCCCGAATTGGGGCCGCCCAGCCTGGAGATGGGGGTTTGGTTACTGCTCAATGGCCATGTCCCATTCCACCCACGGCGCCACCGCATTGTTGGATTGGGCTGTCTTAGCTGAGCATTTACGTCTAAGGGTAATCCTCTTCCACCACCCAGGTTGCTTGCAATCAATCAGGTGCATACAAAAAAGAAGGAGGCCATTTTCTGGGTTTTTTTTAAAAAAAAGGTTTACTCACAGTTTCATGGTGGTTCATGTATACAGCATCTGGTTAAGACCAGGGGAATTCCTAACAGTGGACCAGAAGCCCTAGATACCTGCTTCTGCTGAGTGTAAGTATGAAGGCTGAGTGCAGGAGCTCAGCCAAGCACATCCTTTCTCTTGGAAGTTCAGGAGGCCAGAGATATGGACAAAAGGGGAATAGAACAACGGTCCCACCGCCTGCAGTGATCACTGAGAGGGGACAGCTAGAGAGTCAGATAATGTGCTGCCCCCTTCTGATACATGCAGGTCGGTGTTGCTATTTCCAGCATGCATTACATCTCCTGCCCGCCTGTGGCACACCCTCAGCACAGCCCTGCGCTGGCAGAGCTAAGCTGGCACTCGACCAACACAGCTGACGGGCACCAGCCCAGCAACCGAATCCGCGGCACATATGTGCCTTATGGCACATTTGCTATAATACTTGTCTGGTGCATGAGCCCTGCGCCGGCGCAACACCAGGTTAGGACTGCGCTGTAAGTGGAGTGTTTTTTTCTTCTTTGACAACAGAATTGTCAGGATTGTCAGAATTAAATCATTGTAACAATTTAACAGCACCTAACAATGTGTGAGAAGGAAGCCAATTCCAGAGTATCAACCTTTAGAGAAACCAGCTTATCATGAGGTCCATGCCGTATTTCCACTTTTAAAATATATTGCTGAATAAATATTGTTTTACTAAAAAAAAAAAAAGATGCCCAATAATCATGTTCAGGCTGAAAACATTACATCTCTCAGAGCATGGCTACATTGCCACAATTGAGAAACAGTAGTTTTAATGTTGAACTTGCATTGAAGGCATCTGGATTCAAACACTCGCTCAGCTATTCGGTCTATTGTTAGTTCAAGTGAATTGCATACATTTTGGAATTCATTTCCATATGAAAAAGTACTTCCTTTTGCCTGCACTGAATTTATTCCTGAATAGTTACACTGATGGTTGTCCATCCCCTCAGAGCAGTGGTTCCCAAACATTTTCGATTGGCAGCTACCTTGACCTACTGGCCCATTGGCCGCAGCCTCCCATGATCCTATACATTTTATAGGGTGCTGGGTGTTTTGCGAGGATTCTGTAGCTCCCCTGCCTGGTTTCCACAGCTCCCCAGGAAGCCATGGCTCACAATTTTGGAACCTCTGCCTTTGAGTGTCTGTTTTTGTAATGGTTCAAGGACTTAGGCCATGGAAGGAAAAAAGGAACATTGATAGTATTGGGAAACAATCGAAATGTGCCATTGGACTCTGAGACGCCCATGGCTGAGACGTGCCATTGGACTCTGAGACGCCAATGTGCCATTCCCTCTGAGACGCCCATGGCTGCTGTCGTCATGGCGCCGCCGCCCCCCCCCCCAGCACTGATGCTGGTCTTACCACCGGTGTTGGAGGTGCTTTACGGCATCTAGCACAAAGTTTGCCCAGGTGGTACGAGCGTACCACCCATGGTAAGGCCTATTGGATTGGGCCCTGAAAAAATGGTCTGCTAGAACAGAGTTCAGAATGAAAAAGAAAAACCCTCCCTTTCAAAGGATAAGGTGAAACCTAAATGAGACGTTTAGCAATATCAGCAAGAAAATCGTAATACAGCAAGCAATTTGATACTGTCTTGGTTTATCAGCTGCAAGTGGGAGTGAAGCTTTAAGCAATGGAAATAATGATATTTTTATAGGAACAAATCCAGCCAAGGTGGGAGATTAAAAAGACTGACAGTTTATGATCATGTGTCTCATAACATAAAATCAGATCTCTTGTTGTGTTTGTGCCTTCTCTTTTATCATTGTTCCTTTCTTTCCTGAAAATCTCAATCATTCAGTCATTGTCTATGATTTATAACATATGTCCAGGCAATTTCAACCTAATACAAATTATTGTAAGAGCAATGAGAGCCTCTGCCATTAAAACCTGCTTTTTTATGGTTTCCACTGTCAGTGAGCATAAAACATGTATGGATTTTTGTTGTTGTTGTTAATCTCCATCTGGTACAGCAACTCTTTTCAGTAAATTTGATTTTTCGGTTTCTAAAATTTCTCTGTTCTTTATTGTCACATCTCTGTGTTTTAAATGTGAGCTCTGCTGATGGCATAAATCAAAATGGGGCATTCAGAAACAGAGAGCTGATTAAACTTTCCTGAGCTTTTCTTCTTATTTGTTTTGTATGACATTTTGCAGAGCATGTTAAATGGAAAATTAAATTAAATGTTGCTTTAAAGAACCACTTTTGAAGGAGGGGGGAAACAATGCTTGAATTAAATTTACTATGTCATGCTAATTTGTTCTTACTTAATAAGATTTTCTTCCTTTTTTCTCTCTGGATTTTTGTCTCATTTAAGTACATTTTTAGCTCCGCAGATGAAAATCATGCAGACTCAGTGTTTGTTTGTCGAATGTCATGTCAGTGTGCTTAGTTAATAGGGTAGATTTAAAAAATACTCAAAACTCAATTGGAAAGGCCTTTCCTAGGCAAACTAATCTGGCTTTGCTGTAATGTGCTATCATGCATATTATGTGAGATGCACTGACAACATAGGGTTTTTTTGTGTGTAAGCAAATAGGAATGCTTGTAGAACTAGCTTGCGTCTTTAGAAAGTGCCAGGTTGCTACTTTAAAAAACCTTAGTGCGGTTTGCCCGTGTTCATATACACCAAAGAATCAATTGCCCCCAAAATTGGCTCCTTCAGAATGGGTTAATCTCTGCTATGTAAAAGAATCAATAGGCTCTTGCATTTCTGTCATGTCCTGATGTGTATAAGGGCAGTGAATAATACCAGGAATCCATGGATTTGCCTGCAGAAAACCACTTAGAAGTTAATGAAGCTCTTAGCAGTGTTAACTACTGATCCGTGATCTTCCGGCGCATTGCAGTTGGGGAGGATTGCTTTAGTGGTGTTAGTTGCTCTCCTGGATGGTGAAAAGTCCAGGTTTAGTACTACCGAATGTGGTTTCCTCTTGGATGAGCAAGCCATGGGAATGTAGGCTGTTTCTGTACTGTTCTGTGCTTTTTAATAATCTTTTTTTTACATGAGTACAAGCAGAACATCGGGAAAGCAGATAACATCCTCCAGCAGGCAGCAAAACTGCTGATCCTGCATCAGCTTCCCGAGTTTAATGGTGTGGACCACTGCAGCCCTTCAAGATGCTTCCAGTCGAAGTCATCTTGCAGCTCCGAACTCTTTACCTGTGTGTGTGTGAACTACCTTATATACTCATGTATACGTCAAAAATATGCCTTAAAATTGCCCGGAAAACCTGAAATCGACTTGTACATGGTTAATAAGGTAAATGCATTGAGTCACATGGAAAGCAGAGCAAGGCCCTAGACCTCAGGTGGCGCAAGAACAACAAGGCTGCAGAACAGGCAGGTAAACCCCATATGTTGCTTTTAGGGTTCTGCTTTGCCCTATATTGCCAAGAAAGACTTCTCCAAACTGGTCTTTTGGGGAGGCCACAAACAGGAGCTGCTGAACACATCCAGAAGGTCCTGCATTGCCAGGGCTGGTGTGGCCTCCTCGGCTTCAAACAGGAGCTGCTTGGATGGGGAAGGGATTGGGCTGAGAAGCAGGTAGAGGGAAACAGGACACTGCCTGCATGCCCTGGTATCTGCTGGGCTTCCGTTCCAGACCTCCCCGTGGATACCTGAAACTGTGGACACTGGGGACACCTTTTCAAAGATATGGGAACATCAGTGCAATAAAGTAAGAAAAAGGTTTGTTTAATGCTCCCCTATCTTTTTAATCAGTGGTGGTGCAGCAAGTTAATCCGCTGTTAATCCACTGTTGCTGGGCTTTCCGACCGCAAAGTTGGGATTTCAAGACTGCGTGACGGAGTGAGCTCCCGTTGCTTGTCCCAGCTCCTGCCAACCTAGCAGTTCGAAAGCACTAATGCAAGTAGATAAATAGGGACCACTTCGGTGGGAAGGTAACGGCGTTCCGTGCGCTACGGCGTAGAGTCATGCCGGCCACATGACCACGGAAGCTTGTCCTTGGACAAAACGCCGGCTCTACAGGCTTTGAAAGGGAGATGAGCACCGCCCCCTACAGTCGGTCACGACTAGACCATTCGGTCATGGGGAAACCTTTACCTTTATCTTTTTAAAAGGCATCCAAGTATCCAAGCCAGTGGATACCAGGGCACACCCGTAATCTATACCACAATTTTGTGGCTCTTTGCAGTATCCTGGAAAAAAAAGTATAGCCCAGTTTTTAGGGCAGTATATGCTAGCCTGGAGGAAGACTGGCTTGTAACTTCTGCAGGCCCTGATATATATTCAGGGCAAGTTACTTTTTCTGATTCTTTCCATTCAAATACAAGAACGATAAAAGCTCCTGTCCCTCATCTATTGAGATAGTGAAAGCACTCGCTCATCTGCCCCCCTTGTGTGGTTTCCCATTCATCTCTTGCTTCCTACTCCCTCCCGTGCTACTCAGTATGCCTGGGACAGCGTTTCTGCCTGAACTTCTATTGTCAAGCTGCTCCCTCTCCTTTGTCATGTCCCCTTTCAAAAGCCCCTTCTTAAGTAAAACCCAGCCTGAATCCAACCTAGCAGGTCCTTGGTTGTTACTTGACATCCCCTAAGAATCCTTGCAAGTTATTTTTTTAGGCTCTCACTTCCTGTTGCAACTGCATCTTTATAATATTGTTGGTAAGCTCTCAGAGCAAGGCATTAATTGCTTCTTGCACTTTATTGGCTATTTGTGCACTGTTGATATTGTAGAGGTTCCCAGTGCTCTCTGCAGTTCTCCTCCTATACAGGTGTGCCCTGGTGTCCACTGATTTGTTATCTATTGTTTCAGTTATCCACGGATACCATGGAATAGGAAAACAAACAATTTTTTACCTTGTTGCAACGAAACCACTGGTGTTCTCCTATCTTTAAAAAGGCGTCCCCAGTATCCATGGTTTCAGGTATCCATGGTGGGGTCCAGAATGGAAACCCAGCGGATACCGAGGCATGCCTGCATTTGACCAACATGTCCCTCTTCAGCTTCCTTATAGACAGAATAGCCAATGCTAGCAGTAGATGCATTTAGCTATATGCTATAAACATTTATACATGTTGACAGAATTGCAGAACCAGCAATTGGAGCAAGGGGTGGCGCAACCCGGAATGCCACCTGATGCTCTTGTGGGTTCAGTGCCTCTGCAAAATGAAAACAAAGCCCTTATCATGCCCCTTGCATGTTGCTATCTTGCATGAAGCTGGTCTTCTGGGTTTGACATCAGTGCATAAGGAGCACTGTAAGGAGGGAAAACGATCTACTTCTTGCTCAAGCTGGTGGGAAACAGATCATTGCGTCTTGCATTGATGGCAAGTTGGAGGGAAGCAATGGTGACAGCAGTCTATGGGTGAAAGCACCTCGAATCTGCCCCCCCCTTGCAATCTGCCACTGTTGTAACCTGAATAAGGTGGCTGCGGTGATGGGCCAGCAACGATCAGTGCCGTGCTTGATGATATGGCACGTGGTTTTAGGTTGTTGTTTTTCTAGGTAAAGGATTTCATCTAGCAGTGCTGGGAAAGCTCTCTGCCTGGAACTTTGATGACTCCTTGACAGTAGAAAATACTGGGTTTAGATGAACCACTGTTCTGATTCCCCCATAAGTTCTGTATATTCCATGAGGCCCATTTTTTTTTTCAACTTGGTGTCTGATTGTGGTAGAATTCTTGGTTTGTGTCAATTGGAACTGAGATTTTCTAGTGAAAAAGTCTCAATGGCAATGGACCTTTATGGCAACTATCCAGTGGAAAATGTGTTCCATGAGAGTTAGATAGAGTTAGATAGCCATTGGATACATGGTTCCTTGTACAGCCATACCCTGATATCCACTGATTCAGTATCCAAGGTTTCAGGTATCCATGCATACTGGGACGCCTATTAAAAAGGGAAACACTAAACAAATCTCTTTTTTTTTAAATTTAGGGCAACTTCAGTGGTTTTGTTGCAATATCTTCAAAATGGCATCCCCAGTATCCACAGATTCAGGTATCCGCGGTGTGGTCCAGAACGGAACCCCAGTGAATACTGGGGCATGGCTGTATTAGGGGGGCTTTCTGTCTGCATAGCTATAAAACTCATTTTGGGCTCCACAAGCGTGAACTCCACAGGCCTGAAAATGCGCCAATGCAACGACAGCGGTAATTTCCTTTAATGAGATGGCTGTGCACCACTTAAGCGCTAAACCAGGCAGGCTTTAAGTTTCATTGCAGCTCTGACAACCACCAGCTATTTTTCTGCTTGCTTAGAAACATTGGCTCGGTCCTATTTTAAATTCCTCTTCCAACTTCTAGAAGGAAAAAGAAGTTAAACATCTCTGGGAACTTTCCAAAGCTTTAAGCTCCGTTGCCAGCGGTTGCCTTGTTACATGTTTCTGATAAAGGTACATACGTTCTGTAATCTCAAGACTTGCTGTGAAGTACGAAAACTTCGGGCTGTGTCAGTTTAAAATATACAAACACTGTGAGCAACACAAAAGGCTTGAAATCAAAGCGGTGCTGTTATCTCGTCGGACCAGGAGCTCTTTCAAGGAGCTTCTCATGGAAAAGGCAGAATAACTTCCCGGTGTGACTTTGAAGTTCTCTGTTGCGATATCATGGACATTAAATGCCGGTTATGACTGCTCTCAGAAATAACTAGAAATTGTCAAATGGAAGCAAAACCTCACAGCACCTCTGAATATCTCTGTATAATTTTGTGAGGGCCATTTTCATACTGGTTGGAAATAAATGTATTCATGCCCATTGCTGCCATTCTCATAAGGATGGTGTAGTGGTGATAATACATGTGGTGTTAAAATACATCAACTATGAGAAGTGGTGATTCCAACTCATGCAGTCATTGTTCACTACATGTGGCCATTCTTGTATTGCTCTCTGCATTGTAGCAAAACTGTGATGTCTAAGACATCTCTGTCTTTGTATGAACAAACAGATGATGCCAAATTTATGGTCCTTGCGGATACCACCAGGTTATTCCAGGTCATGAGAATCACAGCAGGTTGCAAAGCACATTAAGAAGAGACATTAAGAAGGACACTGTTTAGTAGTAGCTCAAGGACTTCCTTGGAGGATATGTTCCAGGAGGTAGTGCTGGGAGACTTCTGTTTGACACCTTGGCCATTGATACGTAGTGTCTGTCAGGTCTGCACTCTGTCCCCTGTGCCAGTGGTTCCCAAACTTTTTCAACTGGCCCCTCGACCTACTGGGCCATTGGCCGCAGCTCCACATTAAGGCTACAATCCTATACATCAGTGGTTTTAGTACCAGGAGCCATTTTTTAGAACAACACTCTATCAGGACCACTTAACTTTATGAGACAAAAAAAAAGTTTATCTGTTTTTATCCTTTTTTATTGGGGGTGAGCCTTCTGGATTGTCATCGGACCAGGACCTCTTTCAAGGAGCTTCTCATGGAGGAGGAGGTTCTCATATGGAGCTTCATGTTCAGCAGATTGGTACCATTCAGGTGGCCTTGTGTTCTGCTCAGCTTGCCCTTCAGATGGACCAAAGCATGTTTGTCTACTCTTGAATAAACACTTACTGTATGTGCTGCTCTGTTTCAGTTTCCAATACATTTTTCTTGCCAGTTACTAGCTTTTCAGTTTCACAAACCACTAAAAATCAGGTCACCACCCACTGTTGGGTCCCTACCCACAATTTAGGAACAACTGCTTGTACATTGTATAGAGCGGTGTTTTTTTCATGAGAATTTTTCCGCAGCTCCCAGGGGGGCCATTACTCACAGTTTGGGAGCCACTGCCCTATGCTTTTAATATCTACATGAAACCACTGGGGAATGTCATCCAGAATTTTAGGGTTAGGTGTCACCAGTTGACAACCAATTCTATCTCCCATTTCCCTCTTTAGCCAATGTGAAGCTGTGGAAGACCTGAAAATGTCTGTTGTTGTTGTTGTTGTTGTTGTTGTTGTTGTTGTTGTTGTTGTTGTTAATAATTGACTGTCTGCTGCCTCAAATTGTTAGGAAGCAGCAGAAGGAGAGAGGTATTGTCTTTGTGTCCTGCTCAGGGGTGGCATCCAGAAATGGCCAGTTTGAGTGTGCCATTCAGGGTGCCCACCCCTTAATTTTTGGTGCTCATGTCGGTGGTAGCACCCAGTGTGTCGCCTAGGGACAGGTGATGGCATCATGAGGTGGCCCATGGGGTGGTCATCATGGTCTTTCTCCTTAGGAACTGGTCTGACTTGTGGGTTCCTAAAGATGGTTTACCATTATGGAATGGCCCTTTAGTCTGATTCTGCAGGGCTGCTATTGTTCTGACCGTTGGTGAATGTACAAGTTTTGTTTCTGAGAAACTGGTGGCTGTACTGCATCAAGGAATCACTTTTCTCCAAAACAAGCCCTCTTTGCCATATATCCGATTTCCCTAGAGAAGTGGAAAGGGGTGACTGGAGCTGTACAACGATGCTCCATAAACATTGTGTGTGTGAACCTGATAATTCCTAGCTGTGTCACTCCACTTATCAGAGCAAGAACACAAAAAGCGCCACTAATGCTGCACCTTGAGTCAATTAGGCAGAATATTTCGCGTAACTGATTACAACATTTGAGGGGATTTTGTAAACAATACCTTTTTTTCCTAAAAACATGCAATACAAATCACTTCAAATACAAGTCTGCTATTTCTCTCCTGTACAATAAAAATCCTAAATACGTTTAACAGCCTCTTATACAATAAAAAACAATTAATCATATATATGTTAGATGCAGAAAACACTCCTTCCATCGGAACATCTGTTTCAGGCGCATTATATTGAGCCAAAAACTTGGCAACAGACTAAGCTCCCGTAAAAACTCCATATGGTTTAATCTTCTTTCCCTGAACGGAATATGTTAATTTTAACTAGTGCTGATCTGAAATTTCAGTTTCTTGTATTTTTGCTGATTTTTTTTATTTTTTCAGGGTGGGGGGGGCAAGGGTGAGATAAAGTTTTGCAAAGAAACTGAGGCGGGGAGAAAAAGTTTTGAGACACCTTCACCTGCTTTGTTCCCTTTGTGCAGTGATTTTCAACCTTCTTAATCTCACGCTGACAAGGCGCACATCAGTTTTTTGACAATTGCTAAGGCATACCATGCTGCTGTTGAGGGGCTCACACTCCCATAGCCCTATAACAAATGATGCTCTCCCAAACTCCCGCAGCACACCTGCAGACTGTTCATAGCACAACAATGTGCCATGGCACACTGGTTGAAAATCTCTGCCTTTGTGTGTGGGAAGAGAGGGAAACAGAGGAACCTGTTATCAGAGGAACAAGTATTATCTTAAGGTAAAGGTTTCCCCACAACCAAATGGTCTAGTCATGACCAACTGTAGGGGGCAGTGTTCATCTCTTTTTCTAAGCCGAAAAGCTGGCACCTGTCCGAGTATAAGCTTCCATGGCCATGTGGCCGGCATGACTATACAGCGTAGTGCACGGAACTGTAGCGAAACAGCCTGGGCTGCCTCGCAGGGAAGCTTTCAGTCCAGCTGAAAGCTTGGGGGTGTTCTGAAGCGCAGAGGGAAGCGTCGGAGCACGCAACAAACTCAGAAAAGACAGGTGTCTGTTCTCAGTGGAGGACGCCTCCCCAATTGGAGCCACCCTCTCATATTTATTGGGATTTTACACACCCAAGATAAATGAACTACAGCACGATTGATTACAGCAAAGCAATAAGCATATGACAGGACAATTAATAAATGAACAAAGGATTCTCTGATCTTCAATGGATAGGGTTATGGTTGGTGCACAGGAAATTTCTGTTCCTACATGTGACCGGTTCAAAGGTAACCCAAGCATAACATAGATGTAGAGAATGTAATTATGTGTGGTCCTATACATGGGATTAATTGATGTAATTCTTGCAAGCACAGCACATTCTCTGCGCGTCCTCCTGGTTCTGATTTATACAGGTTATAAGTTTCCCTGGCCTTATTTCCCATGACTTTTTGCAGCTGGATTTTTCACAGCTAGCTCATGGTGTATAAGACCCTAATAATGCCAACCCAACAGGAACGCCATTACCTTCCCACCAAAGTGGTACCTATTTATATACTCACATTTTTTACATGCTTTTGAAATGTTAGGTTGGCAGGAGCTGGGACAAGCAACGGGAGCTCACTCGGTCACATGGTCTCGAACTCCCAACCTTCCAGTCAGAAAGCCCAGCAGCAGCAGTTTAACCGGCAGCACCACCATGTCCCTAAGTATTATCTTGCCAATGTGCAATCTCCTTCCAGTTCTTCCATTTACACGCCTTGTGAATGGCAGCTGTCGGTAGGGGTAGTAGCCATTCGAGAGGTGAAAATGATTGCCTTTTTAAAAATTCTCCTTCAAGCAAAGATAGAGGGCACAATCTTAACCTGGAGTTAGGCCAGCACAGTGACTCCCAGAGCAGTCCAAACATGCTTTATGGTGGCCCTTGTGCCAGTCAAACTTTGCTGGCCTAACTGAACCGGCCTAACTCTGGGTTAGGATTGTGCTCTCAAAGACAGCATAGAAACTTCTTAAGTGTGCACTGCTAAACATAGTGGGGAGATGAGCTGTTCCAGAGAGACCCATTGTGCTTGTGAAGTTTGTGTAGTTTTCATTCAGAGGAAATACTTTTTGCATGTGATCCATCTTGTGAAAATGTATAGGAATTCCAATTGCAAATAGTGTTCTGTATTACAAGCATTACTTTTTTTTTATGTACGGATTTCATTATGTTGATTTTTTTTTTCCCTTTTGAGGCTTGCTTAATGGAAATCCTGTGTTAATCGTATTTCAATTCATGGTGTAATTACTGTGTATTGCTGACCCAGCTCATACTTCATGCAGAAGACTTCATATCCGTAGCACAGAATATGTTTTTCTGTTGTATTGCTGTGGGCAGATACAAGTTTGCAGGATTGTAGCCCGTGAGACAAAAAGCAAGCTGTGTACTAAACATTTTCTATGGGTTCAGGATTGGCAGCAGCGGGGAGAAAGGGGACAAATAACACCTGCTTAAACAAAAATTGTGCCGTCATTGTCTCCACGTGTGCTGCCACTGCATCCCATCTTGTCTGCCATTGGGATGTACGCCTGAAACTCCAGAGGGGCATTTCCTTGACCTGGAATGTGATTGACAAGCATTTGAAGGCTGCGAGTGGCTTTGGTGTTCAGAGTTGGTTCATGAGCCATTCGCAGCTGCCCTTGAATAAAAAGATTGAAGCAGCACTTTTTCTCAGTGAGTTTCTCCATTCCTAATGGCATAGGTCAATGTCCTGCCTTTTTAAAAAAAAGAAAAGGAAAGGAAAAAAATCTGAAATGGAGAATAAGCATCAGAGAAGGAGCCATAATCCTGTTTAAGCAGAGTGCACTGAATCAGAAAAATCATTACTCGCACAATATTTAATTTACATGTACACTGCTAAAGGGAGATATCATCTGGCCCTTGTGCTAAATTCCTGTTAAAGCCTGCTTGTCTGAACGTTCTGTAACTGTACTCAGCAAGCATAGTCCCAAGAGACTGTACAAATCTTTAGTTAGAAGTAAGGCTGCCAGTCGACCAAAATATTGTTTATTCCTCTTTTTGCACATACCTTACAAATCTCTGGATGCTTGATGTATGGAAAAGCAGCTTTACTTTCCTTGCCTGGACCAAATGTTTATTGCTTATAGTTTGGATGTTCTCTTGTGGGGAGTTGGTGGGTCTTTGGAGAGGCCGCACGGTGGACAGTATTTTGCTAAGTTTGAGTAGAGAGCATTGTGTTGCAGGTGCTGCATCAGGAAATGACCAAGCATGAAAGTAGGCTCTCAGGGAAGGCTAGGATGCATGCCATAGCATGCAAAGAGTTACCATGAAAAGAGCAGTACGAAGGAGCTGAGCTGCCTTTCTTGGGAGGAAAGAAGTGATGCTGAGTGAGAAAGGTTTGCTGACCAGCTCTGGAGCCCTGATCCTGGAGTTCCTACAGCAGTGTTTGGGATAAAAAAGAGGGGGTTCCCTTTAAGTCCTTAGCCTTTAAAACAGCATTTAATGGTCTTGCCCAATATTGTTTGGTCATTCAGTACCTTCCGAAGCAGGAAAGATAGCAACATCCAGCAGGGCACGTGATTTTGACCAGGGAAATACAGCACTGGACAAAATCTACGAATGCCACGATTCCAATCAACATTATAGCCACTATAGCAGTTTTTAGATGACCTTTTTTTTTCTAATTCAATAAATAGATCACGGATCTGCCACATCACATCAAATTTGGCCCTCGGAAGATGTGGCAGCATTAATGAAAAGATTGACTATATTAAAATGTCAGTACTATGGCTAGCCCAGAACCTACCTGTTAATGTCTCCTTGTCTCCTCCCATTTTCCAGGGTACTAGCTCAGCAATTTCCTCCCCCCCCCCCACTTCTCTTCTTGCTCTCTGTCCCCATCTTCTTTTTCCAAGTCAGGGAGTAGAAGGATCACTAGAGGCAAGTTGGCAGTCAGAGATGGGCACCTTTCACCTATCTGGTACCTCAAGGATGGGCGTCGCTGATCGATACATAGTTCAGATGACATAGACACACCATTATATTGAAAACTCTGATAGGATATTTCTATATCCCAAATTAATAAAACAGAGCCAGGTAGATGACAGTGGTACAATGTTTGTACTTCTATACGTGGTTCCTCTTACTTCTCTTACTTTGGATTTTTCACCTAAACTGAAGTGGCAGAATCAAAAGCAGTCTTTGTTGCCTATTCTCTTTCCCAAGGAATCTTATTCCCCTGCCCCGGTCATTTGTGATGCAGAAGTCTGCATGATGTCCAGGATTTGTCTACCTCTGTATATGGGCCAAATCCAAATGAGCCTTAATTGCTAACAACATCTGCTGTTCAAGGAGCTCTGCTGATTATATGCTGTGTTGAGCAAAAAGCAGATACTAGATAACATTTTCAAAGATGCTAATGTGGTAGGCAGAGCCTTTAGCCTTCCACTCCTATCTTTTATATATTTAACAACAATGTTAATAATGATGGCCTTTGGCTCTGTTTGGGGGGGATATGTACAGTATATCTGGAGTACAGGAGTAGAAATGCATAACAATTACAGAGTCTGTTGTTGACGGGAGAATGTAATAATTGCCATGCAGGCTCAGACCCAAGATCCATCTAGTCCAACCATTGGAATCCTCTGAGGATGCAATCCTATGCTTGTCTACTCGGAAGCAAGTCTAATTATAGTCAATGGGGCTTATTCCCAGGTAAGTGTAGATAGGATTGTGGTCTCAGGACAGAGAGATTATCATTGCCAATCTCTGGGGTTTGTCATCACATGTCTGATTGGAGATATACTGCCTTGATTATGGACATTTCATTTGCAGCTGTTAGGGCTACTAATAGAATGCTTTTGAGTACTGTGTTTGGAGGGAAGGGTGAGATAAAAATCATTAATTATTACTATTAAATATTTATTATTAATGCATGTCTTAATTATTTAATCCAGTTTAAAGGCGCTTCCAGCAGCCATCAAACTGTCTTCCAATAATGAATTCCCTGGGCTAATTATACTTTTTAAGGACACAATCCTAACCTGGAGTTAGGCTAGCACAGTTAAGCCAGCAAAGTTTGGCCGGCACAAGGGACACCGTAAAGTATGTTTGGACCACTCTGGGAGTCAGAGAGGCCAGCCCACAGATGTGCGCCATCCTCCCTGACTGAGAGAGTGGTCCAAACGCACAATCCTGAGCAGCGTCGGACCGGCAAGGCCAATGGGCTAGCATTGCATCCTGTAAGGGAATGTGCACTCCCTTACTGTAGGAGAGGCGCCAGCCTCACCTATGTGCTCCTCGGATCTGCACCCACTAAATAGCAGGCGCAGATCCGAGGAGACAGTGCAGCTCCCCAATCAGGCTTAGGAGGAGGCTTTATAGCCGCCTCACAAGCCCGCCAATGTCCCGCCCACAACCCCCTCCCCCTCCAATCCCCATGCTGTCTCGGCACAGAGCCTCCCTCACGCCAGCCGGCTTCGACGCTCCCGCGTCATCACTCACCCAGTTGCGTTGACGCTATGACATAGTGTCGAAGTGACGGGCAGCGTTGGATTGGGCTGTCAGTGTCACCTACCTCACAGGGTTGTTGTGAGGACAACAAAAGGGGGAAGGGACTATATACACTGCCCTGAGCTCCCAGGAGGACATATAAAATGTGGTATAAAAATGTGAAAAATAAATAGTGTCAGAGAGAGGGGGAGAGATGGTACCCAGAGAGCTGAGCAGTATTAAAAGCCATAAAAATGACAGAGAAAAGTAAATTTCTGCAACAGAGCATGATTTACTAGCTATTATTCATAAGCGTGTGGAATCAGCACATGCATAAATGGGGGGCAGTGGCCAATGTCACCATGTTGGACCCCGCGCTTTGGGGGGGCCCTGCATTGCTGCTGCAGCCAGGATCTCTGTGGGCTGTTAAGTCAGTGGGGCAAGTAGAGCAGCTTTGCATTGGGCCCTTCTGCCTGCCTTACCTCGACAGAGCCCAAAATGGGCCTCCAGTAATCATGTCACTGCGAACTATTTCAAGGTGCCACATGCTTCGTGTGTGGCACCATAAGCACTCTTCTAGTCTCCACAGCTGTCAGGTGAGTGGGGTGTGTGGGAAGGTGGGGGTCTCTATGGGAATGCCTCACATTGAGCCCCGACATTCCTGGGGCCAACCCTGTGTGACAATATCTGTGTGTTGATTCCTTCCTAAAAGCCATATGCAGATGTTGACTTTGATGGGTGTGCTCCATTCATTTTTAGCAGGTCTTGTTCAGAAGAACCACTCGCTGGATTTGCCTTCTTAGACTCTTAGCTTCAACCTAATTGTACGGCTGAATAATCTTTCTTTCAGAGCTTTTTGCTTGATGCGTAACACTCTTGGAGGAAATAGTGGGTGGCTGCAAACAGATCCTAATACTTCCATTAATTCGTTAGGAATAGTATCATTCCTAACACAGTTCCATTATCTTCACCATTTTTAAGGCAACAGCAACTGCCTTTGCTTTGGCAAATTATGACACTTTTGTTCTAGAACTGGGTTATAGATTTGAGGGAACACGTTTAATTTGCTGTGTCATTAAGTGTGGTTGTAAATGGTTTCCCATTCCACAGGCAGGCCCACACAGTTCCTTTTGTGGCTCGTGCTAACCATATGCTACAGAAGATTTGTAAAAGTGTGACATTTTATGTTAGTTTTCAACTAAACTAATAGCATGTGTTAAACTAATAGATGTGCTTTGGCAAAATAGTAAACTTATATTAATGACCAGCCCTTTAGTTTCATCTTTGTTCAGGAACATCTGTGTTTTGTTATAGTTCAGTTAGTTTTGTATTTGCAAAATATGGAGCCCAATGACATCACTAGCATTAGACTTTTATTACCATAATTATAACATGTTTCATGGTAATAAAAAGAAATCGTACATTATCTGATTTCTCCTCCAGCATTGCCTCATTTTTATCATAAGCAATTTGGGATATGCTACATTCCACTCAATATTTTGTACATCCGATCATAATAATGCTATTAAATATCCTAAACCACAAATCAGGGCTGTACATATTTTTAACAGTTTTGTAGGGAAAGAGTGCATGGGGAAATGCTATAGCCTGGCAGCAGAGCACCTGCTTTGCGTGCAAAGGAATTCCAGGTCTAATCTTGGCATCTCCTAGTAGGACTATGAAAGACCTAGACTGAAATCTTGGAGAGCCCATTACCAGTAAGTGTAGACAATACTGACCCAGATGCACTTAAGTTGAGTGTTGTGGTAGCTTCATATATTTATATTCCTTGCACGAGGGCATTGCTCTGTGGTACCATACCTGCTTTGAGTGAAGAAGCAGGTATTTTCAGGTGCAAGGGAGTGGCAACAGGATGCAGGTATCTGGTCGTCTTGTGTGCTCCCTGAGGCATCTGGTGAGCCACGGTGAGATACAAGAAACTGTACTAGATGGGGCTTGGCCTGATCCAGTGGGGCTGTTTCTATGTTCCTGTGAGCACATGTCTGAAGAGGAGCATCTGGTTCTGGTGGTTGTCAAAGAAAAATGCTGAGGAGAATCTTGACTAACCACCAATGTGTTTACTTCAGAATTTACCTCAGAATGCTGGGTGCAAGGGAGGGGCAGCAGATTACAGGCATCTTGTTGTCTTGTGTGCTCCCTGAGGCATCTGGTGGGCCACTGTGACATACAGGAAGCTGGACTAGCTGGGCCTTTGGCCTGATCCAGCGGAGCTCTTCTTATGCCTGAGAATGACCCTTTGTTGGGCTCCACTTAAAATACCAGACAAAAGCTGTTCCCTTTCAACATCTTTTATCATCTCTGGTTTAAACACCTTAGATTATGTTCCCATATCATTCATACACTTGCACACACCACTCATCCATTCTCTGCACACATGCATATCCAATTCACAACAGTTGATCTACTTCTTTGCCTCTCTGCCATGCGTCTTCTCCATAGCATACAGCTTCTGTTCCTAGAAGAGAGAAAGTTAATGACTATTCCTTGGAATCATGGTGGGTCAGCAAGCATGAGGGAGACTCGCATTTCTCTGATGCCTAGGCTTCTGTCATGTCATAATTAGGGGTGTTTTTTCAGTGACCAACACAGAACTCTAAATAATAAGAATTTCTATTGAAAATGCTACATAAAACGAAATTTAGGTCAACATGCAAAATAAAACCGCTTTTGCTTATTTTTGACAGAGTGGCAAAAAAAATTAGATCAATTTCACAAAAATAACACCACGTTTGTTCATTTTTGACACAGTTTTGAGGAATCAACAAATAGTTTTCAGTAAGGGATCAGGAGGAGGAGTGGCAGAAACAGGAGGAAGCTTGCTTAAACTATGAACCCACGTGTTCATAGTTCACAGTGCATGCTGGAGCGACTTTAATGGAATGTGGAAGTAGTAAGTTTCTTGATGCTCCAAGCAGCAATCAAAGTGCAACTTGGGAATTTTTGAGCAGGTTATTTCGGGCTGGGGTGGGTGTGCCAGTGATTGCTTGCCTTTGTAGGGCCTTTCACCCTTATTTATTGCACTGTTTGTACAATTTGCAATAAAAATTTGGATAAAAGCACGTAACACCGCAATTTGCTATTTTAATAAAGAAATTTTGGAAAAAATATCACCAGAAAACCCCACCCCTAATTATAATACCCACCCAATGGCTGAGGAAGACTCAAAGAATTCATTTATTTCATGGCACGTCCTTTTTTCTTTTTCTTTGCTGTAACCTTGGGAGGGAAGGACATGACTATTTTTCAGTAAATACATCTGTGCACTCTGTTTTTGTATTTTGACATCTCATTTATCTTTCTGTACTCACAGTGGGCACCCTCAATGACATATATAGTAGATGGAACATGCAACATGCAAGCAATAGTTCTGGATCTTGGTTGTGCTGCTGATTTGCAGGGACCTCAGCAAGTTCCTACTGTATTATTTTTTCCATCATTTTGTCCCATTGTTGTATTTAATTAGAATTGCTTCACAAAAATTATTGTCTCATAATAATCTACTCCAGTGGTTCTCAAACCCCTCCTCCATGGTGGGTTGGAAGGCGATGTGCTGTTGCTGGGGGAGGTGGTGATGGCGTCTGGCTCAGATACCTTTAAAAGGAGATAGACATAGTATTTTTGGAGGAAAAGTCAGTCGCAGGCTACAGGCCATGACATGTGGTACAAGCTCCTTATTGTAGACTACCTCAGAATGCCAGATGCAAGGGAGTGCAACAGAAGTGCACAAGTCTGAAGAGGCAAAGGGGGTGTAGGCTGTCACCAGAGGGGACAGCATCTTGCACAGGTTGCTCAGGTCCGGTTCCACCCCTCCCATCTCCGACATGCCCGTGGCCCTCTCCCTGATTCAACTCTTTCTGCCCACCCTGCGACTTACCAGCATCGGCAGGGCTTGCCTTCAATGCCGCTGCATGCTGGCTGTGTCCTCTCCACCATTTGCAGTGGAGACCTCAAAATTCCAGCAGCAGTAGTTCCAGAAATGAGTTGGTCTTGGTGGCTGCTGTTCAGTTTTGGAACAGCTCAGCTGTTCAGTTCAGGGAAAGACATCAGATCCTTTTCTTCCCTGCTTTTCAGATTTTTCTCCTCTGCAAGATTTTTTTTCTGATATCTAATCTATGTTGACTTTCTTAGTTGTTTTTATGTTATACAGGCATGCCCCGGCATCCACTAATTTCTTTAACCACAGTTTCAGTTATCCACGGATACCACGGATACTGAGATGCATATTAAAAAGATAGGGAAACATTAAACATATCTCTCTTTTTTTAACAAACCATGTTGCAGCAAAACCACTGATGTTCCGCTGTCTTTAAAAAGGCCTCCCCAGTATCCGTGGTTTCAGATATCCACCACGGAGTCTGGTACAGAACCCCAGCGGATACCGGGGCATGCCTGTATTTCTGTTTGATGTTATGTATCTGTTTCTTCTCCTTCATTAGCTGCCTTGTCAGGATTGGATCCTGAATGCTGACATGCAAAGGCTTTAAGTCAGTACAAATAATTAAAGTTATGCTGTAGGGCCTTCAGATGGAAAGATGTTGCTAAAAACCAAAACATTATTTTGTTGCTGTTCTTTGCCAGCTCGATTTAATTTTTCTGGAGTGGATGCCCATGCAGACACATTGTTCTACTCACAAATAGCCACACACATTCCCTGCTATTAACTTTATTACCTATCAGGCCTCCGTGTGACTAATATAGGATTATAAAACAATAACAGCTAATGGTTATAGATCGAATTATACTGATTCCTTATGTTGGAAGAAAGAAGCTCTTTTTAAAAGGTCTGGCAAGTGCATTTTGGGCATATGATGATAAGCATTTCCTCCTTTACCTTTTGCATTTGTGGTGCAATTATCTCGAAATGCAAATAGCCATAAATCCATAAATGGACTGTGTCAAGAAGGATCAAGTCCTCTTGTGTTTTAAAAGCATAAAGCTGGAGCTGCATCCTGCACCAGATGGCCTTTTCTTTCCATTTCATGGACACCAGCTCTCGCTGGGCAATTCATTGTTTTCTACAACTGAAGCAGCTGTGGATTACTGTAATTATGGATTTAATATATCCTTGACACTTCAGCATGAATACTAATTCAAACTTCACATGTCTCCTTGGAACCAGATTAATTTTTTCATGATTATATGATTTCTGATTTGAATAAAAACCTGGACTGCAGTGTTTTAGCTCCTGCAGAATCTGTGTTTGCACAAGGATCATGGTGACCCTTTTTTAAAAAGCATTCAGTCTTTAGAAAGCCTTGCGAATTTCCATACTATGGATTCCAGATCACGGCTCATGCTTTTTCACTCTGAAGGCTGATCGAACAGGGCATTTAAAGGACATCAACAGGTACTTGATTAAATTCTCAGTGAAAAACAGCACAATGTAACTAAACACACCCTTGTGGAAAAGTACTTGCTCCCTTCTGAATAGTTAGCAGCATACCGCATATCCTAAAAATATGTTGTACCGAGGGAGTGCTTATAGTGAAATTTTTCCCACATAAGTATTTTTGAAGTCATTCCTTTCCTTTGAAGAGTAAATGTCTTTCCCCCTTGCACTTTCCCCCTAATGCGTCCCTAGTGTGTTTATTATCTTCTAAAGAATATGCAGTTTTTTTGACATTCTAGTTTTTGCCTTCAAATTATTACCAAGCTATTCTTTAAATTCTATTAGCTATTTCTTTAAATTCGCAGGTGATTTGCTCCAGTGTAATTCTATTAACATCACTTGACTTATTCCTTTTTGGAGAGCAAAGCTACCCTTTAAACGCTTCATGACGGCTTGTCTGTGAATCTGTATGTTCTCTAAGAGAGGTTTGTTTATTTATTTATTTATCTATTTATTTATTGGAGAACTGTATCCCATCTTTCCAGTAAAAGCTCACGAAGATTTATCACAGTGAATACAGTATAAAATCAATAATGGACTCTAAAAACATTAAAATTTAAAATCCAACATCAATAAAATTCCATAAGAGTTCATCCATAAAAATCAGCTACACTGGATGCACAGCCCATCATAAATATATAACCCACCCATGAACATGCTCAAGTTGTATATCCATTTTGAAAGTCAACTTTGGAAATAAATCCTGGATTCTAAATTGGGCATTCAGCATATGTATGGTCACCGTTTCAGTTATATAAAGCAAGGGTCTCCAGACTTTTCAGTACGAGGGCCGCATTGTATATTTTACAAATTTTGGCAGGCTGAAAAAAAATCAGTTTTACAAATGAATTAATGAAATTTAAATGAATGAATAAGTTTCACTTGGGTCTTTTTTGTAATCAGCATGATATGGTTCAGAACAAAAGAAAAAATGTGACATTTACAAATAAATAATGCCATGTTTGAACCAAGAAATGATATATAATGAGTAAAAATGTCAAATATTATAAGTTGTTGTGGGCCGGATACAATCTTGTGGCAGGCTGGATTTGTGCCCCTGGCTATAGTTTGGAAACCCCTGATATAAAAAGAAGAAGATGATGATGATGATGATGATGATGATTATAATTGGTATTTATATATCGCCTTTCTTGGTCATCAGATTGCTCCTTTGACTTTAATTCAAGGCAGTTTACATAGGCAGGCATTTTCTAAACCGCAAGGGTTTTTACAAATCACAAAAAGTTCTAATCTTACAAGAACAACTACATGCAGATGACACTTTCATCGTCCAGTCCTTTCTAGCCGCACAATTGCTTTCTGCCGGCTGATAAACTTGCTTCTTGATAAACTGCTCTCACCAAAGAGCAGCTGGCCCAGCACAACTCCTCTCTCACAGGCAGCTGAGACAGCTCAGATCTTATCAGCTGCATTCTCGAGGTCTGCCGCACAAGGAAGCTTCCAGAGTTCTCAAACTGGCGACCTTCGGATCTTATCTTTGGGCATTACTGCGGCTTTAACCCTCTCGACTAGACCTTCTGTTAAGGGTATTGAACTGATTCTCCATACTCTTGGTTTACCAAACTGCACATTAAGTTAATTGCACAGGTTGCCACTGCATTATTGGTTTTTAAAAGTTAATTAGAAGCCATAGCAAAGTGGCGATACAATCAGGATCAGGACTTGTATGTAATTTTTTCTGTTCATGTCACAGGCCCAACAAAAATTCACCATCAGCCCCCAAACCTGCTACTAATTAATTGCATAATTAAAATGTAGAATTCCTTGCCCCAAGACATTGTGATGGTCCCTGGCCTAGGTGCCTTGGAAAGGGGATTAGACATATTTATGGCGGAAATGTCTAGCACAGGTTACAAATCATGATTGTGCAACTTCTGTGTTTTAGGAGTAGTTTATCTCTGAATGCCAGGTGCAAGGGGCTGGCAACAGGATACAGGAGCCTTGTACCCACAAGTTCCTGCTTAACTTTTAAAAACCAACAACACTCGACCAAAATACAGCCATCTTCAGTCATAATCCAGGCATCCATGTCCATGGATACGGTGTACAGAAATGCACATGCCGAACTCATCCCTGCAGTGACAAATGCTGATCACAAGACTTGGGGCTTCAATGCAAGTGTGGGAGCACAACTTCTACATGTAAGTCCATTGATGTTTTACCCCAAAGCAGTGTTCACAGATTGAGAACGACTAAAGGGGCTTATATGTTTAACAGAGTGTGTACATAAGAATATAAGAAGAGCCCTGCTGGATCAGACGAAAGGTCGATCTAGCCCAGCTTCCTGTATCTCACAGTGGCCCACCAGGCGCCTCAGGGAGCACATGAGACAACAAGATGCCTGCATCCTGTTGCCACTCCCTTGCACCTGGCATTCTGAGATAGCCTACTATTAATATAAGGAAGTTGCACAACCCATCATGGCCTATAGCCCACGATGGACTTCTCCTCCAGAAATCTGTCCAATCCTTTTTTAAAGGCATCTAAGCCAGATGCCATTACCACCTCCTGTGGCAAGAAGTTCCATAGGTTAATTACCCGCTGGGTAAAAAAGTATTTCCTTTTTTCTGTTTTAACTCTCCCAACACTCAATGTTAGTGGATGTGTAGTTGGACCCAGTGGCGTAGCTAAATCATCTGGCACCCAGGGGCACAAAATTGGACTCTGACGTACCTGCCAAGGTTCAAAGAGAAGAGAACTGAAAGAGCAGGGGAGAGAGAAATTGGAGAACCGGAATGCTGAAGGGGCTTTCTTGGCTATTGCTGCTGAAGATCCTGAAGCAGATTTGTCTTTCCTTTCTACTCATCTGCCCTATGGCAGGACCAAAATCCAGCTGTCGCCACAAAGTCAACCAGTACAGAGTGAAACAGTCGACACAAGCCTCCCTCCCTTTTGCTTAGAGAAGTCCTCAAAAACCTGCCCAATCATGCATAGTCAGGAGTCCAGGGGAAAGGCTGTGACTGTGTCTGTCCTGCCACAAGCAGGTAAAAAGTTAAATGAAAAAAAGAGTTGGTTAAAAAAAAAACGTACATGAGCATGGTTTTGGGTAGTCAAGGAGGAAGGTATATGATCTGCAATCTTGGGAAATGGCGGTACCTAAGTGTAGATCTTAACAAAAATACAAGCAGACATTACGAGCAAATTTTAAAACAAAGTAATTCCCTAATGCAACCAAATCCCACTGTACTTAATCTAGTATCAGATTGTGACACCTATTAAAACTTCTGTGATCCCTATGGAGGCATGTAATAACTTGACCACTCATTTCTCTAAGGCAGTGCTTCCCAAAGTCCTACAAGATTGTTGGAAGCACAGTAAGTGTGTGCAGGGGGGGCGGCTATGGCAGCAATGCAATTGCTAGGATTGCGCTGTTGCCGGGGGGACGACGACGACGACGACTTGCCTCTGCCAGTGTCAGGACTCTGCAGGGCTCCCCAAGCCTTAGAAACTGTAAAAAAAACCAACCCCAATTGAAAACCATTTCTGGTTTTTTATTGTGAAACAGGAAGTAGTTTCTGATCATGTCCCTGTAGGCGTAGGGACAAGTGATCCCTGGCTGGTGGGTTGCAACCCACAGTTTGGGAACCACTGCTCTAAGGCGGTGTTATTCAAGCTGTGGGTTGGGACCCACTTGGTGGATCGCAACCTCATGTCAGGTGGGTCGCGGAAAGCTGGGAGCAGCCATCTTGGAAATTGCAGACCTTACTCTTATCTTGTTATATTCCTTTTGTGAGTGCAAATTTTCAAGTGAGGTTTTTTTAATGTCATTTTTAGTTCAGTGCTTCCACATCCTATTTTGTCCTAATCTTGCTTTCTGTCAGGGATGTTTCATGGTTGTACAACTGCTACAGTCCAAGAATGCCAATTTGCATTTCAGGAGTATCATTTTATTACGTTACAATGACAGCACTTCCTGTTTGATGATGTTACTTCCTGCCACAGCCTCACTTCCAGGTTAATGACATCACTTCTGGTGAGGCCCAACACGAGTGCCATTCTAAAATGTGGGTCCCAGTCTAAAAAGTTTAAATACCACTTCTCTAAGGGATTCATGCCAAAACACACACAGCACCCTTCAACCTGATCTTAAGTATCCACAATCTGATGATGTCAATATTGTGCCTTATGTGATGCTTTATGGCCATCTGGGCATCCCTACCTGCCCTCTGACCTGGTCTGGTGAAGTGGGCATGCCTAGTCCCCTGACACATGCAGCATACCAGCAGGGCTGACTTGGACCTTGGCTCGCTTGTTTTAAGATGTTTGATTTAAAAATGAACAGTATATCCTGAGAACACACACTGCCTGTCTGCTTGGCTGTGGGGTTTTTCTGCAGTGGCACCAATTTTAAAGTGCCACACTGGAGGGGGAAAAAACAGAGAGCAAAGGGGCACCTTCATAACTTCTTACAATGACAAAATTGCACAAGAGGAAAGTTAAGGGATTAAACTGTCATCATGCCTGGTGACAGAATCTCTGGGTTGTTGTATACAAAGAAAATTGGTCATGACTAAGCCTCATTTAAATCAGTGGGAGAAGTTAGGTGTGACTCAGCCTAAGTCCCACTCATGTCAATTGGATTTAGTCATGTCTGACTTCTTTTGGGTACAGAAAAAAAGTCTCTTTCTGCCTTACTACTACCAAAGTAGTAAAACCAGATAAGAGGGAAGAGGAGAAAAAATCTGTCAAATGTTGCAGCCCTAGCTCATTGCTGCTTTGCTTTTAAATGGTAATCACTGGTCTATAACCCAAGTTTAAAATATGTCCAAACTTTACAAAAAGCAAAAATAGTAAAACTATATTTCGGTAATGCAAAACATGCACAGATTCACCCCAAATGTAAATTTGGCCATCGTATGATCTACCAAGCTAACTACTAATCCTATGGATTTGAGAAATATCATGGAAATAGCGTGGATTTGCTGCTTGTCTAGGACTGAAAAATAGGAGACAGAATTTGTCTTGGTGAATCACATACTGAGTCTCCCTAGAATAGGTGGAACTATCAATATAGTGAACTTTTCTAAATGCCATCATATCTGTGAGGGGGGGGGTGAGAAAATAGCTCCATGGTACAACACGTGGTTTGCAAGCAGAAGTCCCAGGTCCATGTCTGGTATTTCCAGGTAGGGCTGAAAAAATACCCCTCTCTGAAGGTCTGAAGAGTTGCTACCAAACAGCGTAGACAAGGACACTCCAAACTCCAGCCCACAGGCCAGATGCAGCACCCATCCTCTCTTCCCCTCAGGATACATAGCGCTTAACGTTCCACCTGGTAGCTTCTGCAGAGTTCCTCCAAGAGCCCCCAGTCATTGCGCCAGCCACCCACTTCCAGATTCCACCACCCCAGCAGGTTTTGTGCTGGTGCAATGATTGGGAGCTCTCAAAGGGACTTCACAAAGGTTCACAGGTGGAATGGTAAGCGCTGTTCATGCCAGGTAGGCCTTTGCCAATGGCACCATCCTCTAGTTTGGACACTGCTGGTGTAGATAATGCTGAAGGCGCAATCCTAACCTGGAGTTTTGTTGTTGTTCAGTCGCTAAGTTGTATCCGACTCTTTGCGGACCATGGACCCCATGGACCACAGCACGGCAGGCCTCCCTTTCCTCCACTAGCTTCCGGAGTTCACCCAATTTCATGTTCATTGCTTCAGTGACACTATCTAACCATCTCATCCTCTGCCGCCCCCTTCTCCTTTTGCCTTCAATCTTTCCCAGCATAAGATTGGCCACCAGCACTAAGCCAGCATAGTTTGGCCACCACAAGGGCCACCTTAAAGCACGTTTGGCCCACTCTCAGAGTCAAGGAGGATGGCGCACGTCTGTGTGCTGACCTCTCTGGCTCCAAGAGTGGTCCAAACATACTTTACGGTGTCCCTTGTGCCAGGCAAACTTTGCTGGCCTAACTGTGCCAACCTAACTCCAGGTTAGGATTGCGCCCTGAGCTACATGGCCCAGTGAGTCAGTATAAGGCAGCAGCTCCATTTGTTCTTATGCCTATGACTACAGTGAAGAATGGGAGAAAGTAGCTTTAAAAAGATGGAATAGAATGGTAAGAGCAAAATGGATAGGGAGAAGGAAAAGTGATTTCGGCAGAGAAAAACTTGATTAATTTTTTAGTGCCTGGATTAAGAATGTGTAATTAATTCACTTGGTCGTGAACACAGTTGCTGGGCAGGCAGGGTGAGTTGTAAAACCCCTTAACAATAACGGTCATAAATTTGTAGGGAAGGCTGTGGGGAAGGGAACTTTCATGCTGTCAGTTTTCAAGGCAGGAAAAATCTGTGTTATAAATGATGACCTACCTTTCAGATAATTAGTTTCTTCGGCTGCTTTATATAAGACAGTGCTTATCTTACCATAAAGGTTTTTTGCTGTGGTTTCAACATAATGAGGAATATTTTTTATCAAGCTCTTGGAAGACTTGTTTATTCCTATATGACCCCAGTGTGTTTGGGGCGTCTTTGTGCGAATTGGAAAAGTGAGGCTATTTGAGAGACACAATCATAATTGTGTACGTTTCTCTGTTGTCTTTATCGAAAAGAAGCCAGGATGCTTCGGATCTCCCTCAAATTAGTACTTCTGCCCCGTCAACTGTGCATGCACATTTTTGTAGGTGACATTAATAATAGTCTTCTTACTTTCTAATTACTTTGTGTAGTCAGCATTCAGCCTTCATGGTTACTCATCAGCTGTTAATACCCAGTAAGAACAGAGGGATTATTACAAAGGGGATTTTTTTTAAATGATGAAATCCCTGCATTGTGTTCAATTAATGAAGGTTTGTGGCAGGTCACGTTGTATCGCGTTCTACACAGTTCAGGCAATATTTCCCAGAATTCTGAATTTTTTTTCTTCTGCATTAAATTTGGGAACATTTACTTGTCTTTTACTGACAAAGGTTTATTTTCAGACTAAGAATTGTCCACCCCTATGTGTTACTTTCTGCATGAATGCCTTCTGATTCTGAAGATGCAAACCCAGAACAGTCTCCCAAGCAAATAACATAAGCAGAGCTAAGGGAGGGGAGTGCTCCCCTCTCATTTTAATTTCCAATTAAAATACTGTAATGTGTGAAGCGTAAGCATGCCGGCTTGATCGTTAGCTCTAAATTACTGCGGAGTATTCCGCTATATCTGTTATCTGCTATATTATATCTAGATTTCCAAATATAGCATGTAGAAGGGGGGTACCCCCCAAAAAATGCACTTTGCCTCTTTTGGACCCCCTTCAATGTTTTGCACCCCTTGTGTTGCTGCTGACATATGCAAAGACAGTCCGTTTTGAAGCGCAGAAGAGAGCGACGAAAATGACTACTGGGCTGGGGCACCTCCCTTATGAAGAAAGACTGCAGCGTTTGGGGCTCTTCAGTCTAAGAAAAGGCTCCTGAGGGGGAACATGATTGAGACATACTAAATTATGCATGGGAGGGATAGAGTCAATAGAGGGATGTTCTTTTCCCTCTCACAGCACCAGAACCAGGGGACCTCCCCTCAAACTGAGTGTTGGGAGAGTGAGAACGGATAAAAGGAAATACTTTTTTACCCAGTGGGTAATTAATCTGTGGAACTCCTTGCCACAGGAGGTGGTGATGGCAGCTGTCCTAGGTGCCTTTAGAAGGGGATTTGACAGATTTCTGGAGGAAAAGTCCATTGTGGGCTACAGGCCATAATGGGTGGTGCAACCTCCTTACTTTAGTAGTAGGCTACTTCAGAATGCCAGATGCAAGGGAGTGGCAACAAGATGCAGGCATCTTGTTGTCTCGTGTGCTCCTTGAGGCATCTGATGGGCCACTGAGATACAGGAAGCTGGACTAGATGGGCCTTTGGCCTAATCCAGCAGGGCGCTTCTTATGTTCTTATGTTCTTAAGTATTGAATCACTTCTGATGCAGAGACATGGCAGAACTGGTTAGTTTTGTGAATTTAAGTTACTCAGGACCAAACTAAATATTGGGCTGCTGTCTTGGGTCTAGGTACCCTGTTTGCCACCTAATTGCAGCAAGATGGCAGGAAAGGATGCAATTCACAACACAAAAATGGTATCTCCTGGGAGAGAGTGCTTAATCCTCCCCACCTACCGTTTTTCACCTACCGCTTCCTTCTCCCCCCACCAAAATGTTCTCTCATTATTTGGAAAATGTGTCAGGAACACCAGCTGAGCAGAAACAAGTGGGAGAGAAAGGGATGCAAAGGAAAAGTGATGGGTAAGAAAATGTTACGCATCCCCGCTCCATCTCTGTTTCTCCAGAGGTTCAGATCCCCGCAGTGATCTTCGGTGAGTTATTATCTTCCAGCTTCACTTCTCTATCTATAATTTGAAGACACTGGTGCTGAAGGATGGGCATAACAAGAACTGGAAAGCATTTTGCTTAAACTGACTACTGCAAAAATTATATCTGCTAATCTTCTCTTGAAGAGCAAAATCCTAACCTGGAGTTCGGCTGGTGCAGTTAGGCCAGCAAAGTTTGGCTGGCACAAGGGATACCGTAAAGTATGTTTGGACCACTTTGAGAGTCAGAAAGGCCAGCACACAGATGCGCAGTTGTGCACCATCCTCCCTGACTCTGAGAGTGGTCCAAATGTGCTTTACGGTGTCCCTTGTGCTGGTCAAACTTTCCTGGCCTAACCTGTGCTGGCCTAACTCCAGGTTAGGATTGTGCTCTAAGTCATGCTGCCAATATTGAAAGCTCCAAATTGCACAGTTTTGTAGCGTAGATATTCCACTTTCCCTCAGCCCATTCTTGGATAATAGGGAAAGTGTAATTCACTTTTAGACCTGCAACCATTTCCCCACACAAAAGCACACCAGCCTTCAGCAATGAATTCGTATGGATTTTTAAGCTCCTTTACTTAGGTTATAGATTTTTCATTAAGCAAAAAGACATGATGTAGGCAAATAGACTTTAGCTGAAGGACACTTAATTACCTTTCAGACGAAGGCTCTTGCACAGTGCTGGTACTATATGATATCCCTATTGTTTCATTTGAAATGACGAAGGGGAGATGTGTCGTGTGGTGAGCATTGCTTTCATTTTGCTCTGTTTGTCTCTGAAGAAACAACTGATGTACATAATGGTCAGATCACCAATATTGTCTGGTCAATTGCTGAACCTCAGGGATAGCCAGTTACACATTTTGTTGATTCCCTCCACTGTACTCTCGTGGAATAACTGGGGACTACACGGCTTGAGGAACGTATCTTGTGGCTAAAGCCAGCAACAAAACTGTATTAAAATATTATGGTTTTGTTTGTTTGTTTGGCTGTATCAGACCAAAAATTTCCATCCAGTCAGCAACCTTGCCCCCATAGCGGACTCCCAGAAGATTCCAGAAAGCTCGCAAGCAGGAGCTGAAGTCCGCAACTCTCCCTCCCCTCCTCTCTTATGATCCCCCACAGCTGGTATTCAGTAGCATCCTTCCTCCAGACATGGAAAATTACATTTAGCCATCAACATGGCTAATAGCAATTGACAGACCTCCATGAATTTCCCTGATCCCCACTCATACATTTTTATGCTGGTGTATTTTAGCTAATCGGGATTTAGTGGACTGACCACTAGATGAAGAGGCTTTGGATACAAAATAAATCTTAAATCCTAATCCCCCTCCCTGGTTTGCAAGGTCTGAATTCAGTAGGGATCATGCCCTCAGCACAGTCCTCAGCACAACAGTTCATACTTTTTCGGTCAATTTGCCATTGAAATAGGGCTGTTTTTGGTAGCAGATAGCTTGCTTAAAATGGATGTGGAATGCCAGTATGAACACAACAAATTAGTACAAGTTTAAATGGCTTCAGTCCCAAATCCACACAATCTTATGCTTTTAGGGACTTTGTGGCTACCCTGTAGAAGTCTTACGTTGTCAAAAAGAGAATCAGGGCACAATCCTAAAGGCACCTTCGGGCTGATGCTAGCAGCAGCGTTGGCCCAAGAGCTCTGGCCCACGGCTGCCCTACGCCACTCAAGTTAGGATTGCACCCTCAATGAGATATTAGCAAGCATGTCTGATGCCATGAAAACAATAAAATTTGCTTTCTGTGTATGTGGAAAGTCAAATAAGATGCAGCTGTGAGAATGCTATTCAAAATGTAAAATGTGTCTTACTCAGCTGGAACAGAAGGTTTCTGAGCTACAGACATAATCTCCTTGACCTGTATGAAACCTGAGTATTAGTTTCTTCAGGGCCGCATCTTTCAAGAAGGTTGCCCTGCAAGGATGCAGAAGTGTATCTTCCCCTGTCTGCTAAGCAAGCACAACTGCTTCATTTAATAATGAGTTGAAGTTACGATTATCTGAGGGTTTTCTAGGACTGCATTGAAGAGGAACTTGGATCATTGTCGAGTAAGAAATGGAATGAAATGGAAATATACATTTTTCACACATCATTGGACCCATTTTTTAAAAGGGTCAATAGCTTCCAGCTTCAGCTGAAAAATGTTTTACAGGCATGAGTGAAACAGAGCACACCCAGAGTTATGTGTTGCACATGTCTCAAATATTTTCAAAAGCATAATATTTTACAGAGAATATTTTCTCATCTGTGCTCTTACAAGGCATAGTATTGCACTGGATCATTTGTGACGGAAGGGTGTGAAGGAACACATCTGAAATATATAAATACCCCCTTCTCTCTTTCTGTGCTGCACAGATCACAGAGACATACGGCACAATCCTAAACAAGTTTCCGGCACTGGGGTAAGGGCAATGCAGTTCTGAAGTAAGGGAACAAGCATTCCCTTACCCGTAAGGAGGGCTCTGTGTGCGCGCCGCCCCACAACTGCACATGCCCCAATGACGCAACTGCGTCAGTGCTAGAAAGTTGGTTAGGATTGTGCCCATAATCACATTAAAAGACAACTCCTAATTTAACAAATATTTGACAGTTCATTTGAGGATAAACCTCAGATATGTCCCAAAACAAATATTTGTGGAATCTCTAGATCCTATCTAATTTTCTTAGATAACTTGCTCTGATTGGCAATGCATACTTCAACTATTAAAACTACATAGTGTTTCAATTTAATGGTTGGAGGGGATCCAGTTGTTTGGACAGTGAGATGTTAAGCTCAAAGGAATAAATATTTGCATATTGTTGTATTTTTATATCGGTCATGCAGCTGATTTTGGTTATCAGAAGAGTGAAGGCTTATTTATTTATTTATTTGTTTATTTATTTATTTTAATTTATACCCCGCCTTTCTACCCCATGGGCACACAAGGTGGCTTACAACAATAAAAATCCACTAAAATCACAATTTAAACTTAAAAACAACAATTAAAAACAACAGTAAAATAATTAAAATTTAAAAACAACAAGCCCCATGGATCCTAAAATACAAAGAGTCTAAAAAACCAGCCTTATTTACTTACACTCTTACACAAGACTTACACTCTTATTTACGTTATCTTATTTAGATATTTACAGAAATATTTACCGAGAACTCACAATGGCCTCTTCACCCACAGTATAAGCCTGACTGTAGCATCCTACTAGATGCACCACCCCTTTTGCATAAGCAAAAATAGTTCCTGCTCCCACATGGAGAGAAATTGAATCTCGGTCATTTTTACCCTATAGAAGGCAAAACTAGAGGCAAATGCAGTGGTACTCACTCTTTGAGGCCATGGAGTCATGGAATGCTCATGGTCATTGTAAATGCTAAGAAAGTAAAATGCCAGTACTATGGACCTTAGGATTGAAAGAACTTTGTGGTGTGAAGGGAATGGTATACAGAGAAGCAAGGAGACAGCAGTGATCAACTGTTAGATAATTATTCTCAACCAGAGTGGCACGATACACTGGTGTACCACCAATGGTCTAGGGTGAGGCAATTCTCCATGGAGCAAATATGTGATGTGTTGGGGTGACCAAGTGATATCTGAGGGCTAAATTACATGTTAAGTGAACATTGTCTATGATGTGCTTGTTTCTGTTTGGTAATTAGCAGTTACGGGGAAGTATATGTAGCCATGAGAACTTCCTTCCTGGAGCAGATAGTATGTGGGGTGGGACAAATTCCCCTTCCCTCCCATGCAATGGGTCTGATCTTTTGTGGGCCCCACCCTGCTACAATTTGCCAAACAAATAACAAGCATATTAGAAGCAATGATTGTAGTTTCTGGATAAGGGTGGATAGAGGATGGGCAATTTTAAGGCATAAATTATTTGACTTACACACGAGTATACAGCTAGTTCTTACTAATCCCCTAATTCTATTTTGCATGAGGAGTTGTTTCAAACATAAGATGTCCACTTTTCTTATGTATCTGTATTTTCGAACTACAGAAATAACATTGATGTCTTACTTGAAGAAATTGCCACCTAAGAGGTTTGTAGGATTTTTTCATTGTCAAAATGGTAAACTGCTATCATTTTACTTTGTTGTTGTTGTTCAGTCGCTAAGTCGTGTCCGACTCTTCGCAACCCCATGGACCACAGCACACCAGACTTCCCTGCCTTCCACTAGCTTCCGGAGTTCGCCCAATTTCATGCTCATTGCTTCAGTGACACTACCTAACCATCTCATCCTCTGCCACCCCCTTCTCCTCTTGCCTTCAATCTTTCCCAGCATGAGGGTCTTTTCTAAAGAGTCCTCTCTTCTCATGAGGTGACCAAAGTATTTGAGCTTCAGCTTCAGTTTTTGTCCTTCCAGGGAGCAATCAGACTTGACTTCCTGTAGGATTGCCCGATTGGATCTCCTTGCAGTCCAGGGGACTCTCAAGTCTTCTCCAACACCATAATTCAAAAACCATTTTACGTACATAATGGTATTCGCTCAGGGGGCTCCAAACTGTGGTCCGCGGGCCAGATCCACTCCCTCTCAGGTCCATCCCCAGCGTAAGTGCACTTTCATTACACTGAGGACACCACGAACAACCCCAACTACAGCTCCCAGGGGTTGTCACAGCCAGCTGCTTCTGGGCTCTGCCTCCCCAGCAAACTGTGCACCTGGAGTTTTGTGCATGGGCAGCTAGCCACAGCAATGCCTGGGACCTATAGTTGGAGCTGTGGTTGGTGTCCCCGGCAGAAAGCAAAGTGCGTTTCACGCCAGGGATTATTTTCCCTGCTGCAGTGGTCTCCAGTTCGGAGACCACTGTACTAGATGATGAGTTCACAAGATGATATACCTCAAGAAGTCATTGAGGTTGATATTGATATTGTTTCTGTTTTAAAAAGTCTGACTCATTTCCATGGTTTTCTCCAGCTGAGCATCTTTGCAGAACCACATTATCAGCACGATCCTATGCATGTCTACTCAGAAGTAAGTCCCATTGTGATAAATGGGGCTTTCTCCTAGGAAAGTGTATATAGGATTGCAGCCTATGGCAGTTCAAGTTGGGTCAGCCAGTATTCCTTCTCCTTCTGTTTTTCATCAATATCATAAAAGTTTCTCTTATAAAAGTCTCAAAAACTTTAAAAGGCCCATCCTTTTTCTTTAATAAGGTTCAGTTGCCAGTTAACACAAACACCATGTGTCAACCAGTCCTTTCTGCCAAAAAAAAAAAAAATTGGCTCAAATATTGGGACTTGTAACAATTGTGGATTTTTTTTCCTGATTTGGGGTAATGTGTTTTTCTCTGTAACCACAGATTCTGAAGCTATGTAGACTATAAACATGCTGTAATTAGACTATAAAATAATGAAAAATAATCATAAACCAAAATAGTCCAATTGATAGGCATTCGGGTTAATCAAGTTCATCAGTCTATAGGAGTCAATAATCTTAGCAGAGACCTTAATGTTTTGTATTCATATAGCTACCAAGCATATCTATGTTGCTTTTCCATAAAGCCTAACATCTAAGACTAGAGATCAGAAGTTTAATTATATGTACACTAATCAAGATAAAAGGTAAACCTACCTAACTACATTGAAATGTGCGTTGCAGTCAGTTGTACTCAGATGCCTGCGATTTTGCAAGGGCAACGAAGGCTTGCCTGTCCAGGAAGTATGGAGAAACATGAAACCTATGGAATATCATATCATACAAGGGCAAAGCGCAAGGAGAATGAGAAGAGAGAGGCAACATTGAGGAGCAGAGCATTAAGCACCTTGGGAGGGGAAAAATGAGATTTTTGATTTTTTGAGGAGTAGATTATTTCTCCCTTTTCAAAAAATGCCCATTCTGCTACAATTGCTTCTTTTTTCTTCCCAGCTACCAGCCCATACACCTGTTGACCAAACAGGTTTGCTTACTCTCAACAGTCTCCTGAGTTGTGCTGAATTGGCTTAAAGAGGACTGAAGGTGGCACAATTTATGGAACAGCTTGTAATATAAATGCTTGCAGACAGTGTACTAAGAGTGCAATCAGTGATGTCATTCAGGGGGAACGGACCAGAACGGGCGTTCCGAATCCTAACCGGCTCCGTGGCTGCTTCCGGGGGGTTTTTTTGTGGGTTTTTTTTCAACATTTGAATTTGAACTCAAAAGTGAGTTCCTGTTCCTAAATCATTTGAATGGCACCACTGGGTGCAATCCTAACCAACTTTCCAGCATCGGGGGTAAGAGCAAAGCAGCCCTGAGGTAAGGGAACAAATATTCCCTTACCTTGAGGAGGCCTCCGTGACTACTACTCCACTGCAGAATGCCGCACATGCCCCATTGGCACAGCTATGTCAGGGCTGGAAAGTTGGTTCAGATTGTGCCCTAAGTGTACGAAGATAAAATTATTCAAAGAGAACAAATACTGGCATGCCCCTGTGTCTGCTGTGGTTCTGTCCCGGACCCCACCGTGGATACTGAAACTGTGGATACTGGGAGCGCTTTTTTAAAGATAGGGGAACATCAATGGTTTTGTTGCAATAAGGTAAGAAAAAGATTTGTTTAATGTTCCCCTACCTGTTTAATAGGCATCCCCAGTATCTGAGTCAGGTGCTGTGCTCATCCACAAAGCTGCAAAGGTGTTTGGATGGAAATCCCATTCATCTTGAATGGTACAGAATATCTCTGCATGCCACTGGCCCTTTTGCAAAGAAAAACTGACTTCGGCAGCAGTATGCTGATGGACCAAAAACAATTATTTTATAGTGTATCTTTTCCCTTCGAGTGCTGGAAGCAAATGACTATTTAAAACCTAGCATTAAGTATCTTGTGCTCATGTTGTGAGTTAATTTGCATTCGGTGGAATAATTTCATTCGTTCTGCACTGCCTGGCTTCTAGACAAACTGAGTGCAACTTCAGTGATATTTTAGGGTTTCCTAATATACAATTAGCTGTAACATTTGGGAGAATAAATATAAACTTACAAAATATGTAAGGCGTGTTGGATTATTGGAGGTGATTTATAGCAAAATCTCACAGTGGCTGAAACAAGCAAATGTTATATTTGTTGGTTAGCCCTGAAAACTGGCTAACCAGTTGGAAAAATGTTGGTTAGCCTTAGAAATGGGAAGGAAGGCACCAATGTTTAACATCGTCCCTTCCAATTACTTGTCTTCTTTATGGTTGCACCCAGGGCCGGCTCTAGGAGTGGTGGGTCCCAATGCAGGGCATTCCTGTGGCCCCCCCATACTCCCCACAGGGCCCCCCACTCACAAAGTGTGGCACCTGGAAATAGTTGGTGGTGACAGGATGACATCACTGCTAATTGCTTCCAGGAGGCCCATTTTGGCATTTCAGAAGCTGGGGCAGGTGAGAGGGCCCAAAACAAAGCTGCTCTGCTTGCCCCACTGACCTACAATAATAAGAGCTCCTGACCGCAGCAGCAAGCAATATGCTCACTGCACTGGTGCAGGGTCCCCCAAAGCACGGGGCCCGATGTGATGCCATTGGTCCCATTGGCTTAAGGCCGGCCCTGGTTGCAGCTATGACAGCAGAGGAAGAGGCTGATTTTCTGTTTTCATTGAGTACCAAGGACTTGAGAGCCAGAAGCAATGGTGAATCCACTATGTTTTTATAGAAAAAAGTGTAAAACATAAGAATTCACATTACTTAGTGATTCCTGAATCATTTCTCTGCCTTTTGGCTTCTGTCATCCTAAAATATTTAGCCTTAGGTAGGTAGTGAGTAGCTGGAACAACCCAGACAGGTGCAACCAATCTTGGAAGGCTGTTGTAAGCTCTAAACACACTTTTCTAGTTTAACTCACAAGACCTTAGTTGACTCACAATCCACAGACTATTACACTATATTAATTCTCAGTCGCTTCAGATAAGAGTGACAGAGGCAGACACAGCGCAGATAAGCTTATTCAAATATAAGCCTGGGTGGGATTTATGTAGACAGAAATAAAAAGTATTATTATTGAAAACGTGTACAGCAATCCAGGCACGGAAAGAAAATAGTGAGAAATGTGTTTCTAACTAGGAGCCATGGATATCATCCTCCCCCAGGCTTGGAGTGATTTGGAAAATGAGCTGAACGACTTCCCAAGAAACTGGAAATAGCTCGACTTATTTTCCAAGCCATTTCAAAATCTACCTACTTCCTCCCCCATTTCATTTAAAGCAGATGCACCAAGATGGTAGTGAGAGCAGCAGTAATATGTGGGCAGAAGGCAAAAATGATGTTTCATTTATCCATGGATACTTGGGACACCTATTAAAAAGACAGGGGAATGTTAAACAAATCTCATTTTTTACCTTGGTGCAGCAAAACCACTGATGTTCCCCTATCTTTAAAAAGACGCCCCCAGTATCCACGGTTTCAGGTATCCTCAGTGGGGTCCAGAATGGAACCCCAGTGGACACCGGGGCATGCCTGTATCCAGAAAAAGCTCTACTCAGATTTGGCAACTCTTAAGGAATGCACAGTGGGATGTGGAGGCGCTGCGGATTAAACTGCTGTTTCTGGGCTTTCTGACTAGAAGGTTGGGAGTTCGAGACCACGCAACGGAGTGAGTTCCCATTGCTTATCCCAGCTCCTGCTAACCTAGCAGTTCGAAAGCATGTAAAAATGCGATTAGATAAATAGGTACCACTTCAGCATTAAGGTAACTGAGTTCTGTGCGCCTTGGCATATAGTCATGCCGGCCACATGACCACGGAAGCTTCTCCTCAGGACAAATGCCGGCTCTTCAGCTTAGAAACGGAGATGAGCACCGCCCCCTATAGTCGGTCACAACTAGACCATTGGGTCTTGGGGAAACCTTTACCTTTTACCTTTAAGGAATACATATTTCCTCTTGTAGAGCTATGGCTAACCAGCCACAATTGAAAAGACAAAAGTCTTGATGAGTCACCACCAGCAAGGAAAGAAGCATTTAGAGCTGTAACAAATTAAATATCTTATTTGGCGTGCCTTTGATGTAGGGTAGCACTTTCACAGACAAAAGATAATAGATTTTGAAATTTACATTTTAACTGATACAGGGTGACTTGTGAGGAGCAGGGCAGGAAAACAAAAGGAAGGTTTCAGCGACCTGACAAATGGTGAGTGCATTTATTCTGTTGACCAGAAAGTAGCAGTTTGCTTATCTGAGAGGATGGATAAGAGAAAATCCTTATCAGAGATACTAATTGGCTTTCAAATTAACATTTTCACTGTTGCTTCTGTTGAAATGTGAGGTTTAGGTGGAGTTAGAATTGCCTTTAACCATGACTGCATATTGCTTTGGGAATTGCAAGTTTGCAGTGAATTGTTTGGAGCTGGGGGAAATGAAGAGGGTTTTTTTTTCCTTCCAAATCCTTTTAAGGGTGTCCCATGCCACAGACTTCTGTTATAATGCTGCCATTCTGTGTTAGTACACTGCTCCATGGAGCCTCCTTCAAAAAGGAGTCTAATAACACCTTAAAGACAAATACATTCATTGTAGCATAACCTCTTGTGGACTGCAGTCCATCAGATGCAAAAACAACTAAAGCATTTTAGTTGCATTTTAAGGGCTCGATCCAAAGGCCCATATCACCTGTGGTATGTCCATACCGCCGGCCAAAAGTGTTGCAGTTGTGCCGTAAAGCACACTCGCGACACCATGGGAGGAGGGAGTTCTAGTGCTGGGCCAACAGTAGTTAGCACTTAGAGCACAATCCTAAATTTGAGTTAGGCTGGCATAAACTAAGCCAGCAAAGTTTGATTGGCACAAGGGACACTGTAAAGTGTGTTTGGACTATTCTCAGAGTCAGGGAGGATGGCTCATGTCTGTGTGCTGGCCTCTCTGACTCCAAGAGTGGTCCAAACCTACTTGTGCTGGCCAAACTTTGCTGGCTTATTTTATGCCAGCCTAACTCCAGTTTAGGATTGCGCCCTTAGCCTCAGTACTGTGAGGAAGGGCCGCCGCACTCCAGCAGCGCCTGTGTTCAGTAAGTGCTTCGGGTGGGGGAGAGGCAAGGAGGGGTGGAGCTGAGCAAGGGAGCGGAAGATGGGACCCACATGGGAGAGGAACCTGGCAGTAACTTCCACCGCCAAATCTTATGCTCTACCTTGAGCCAGGAAGCCTGACATGGTGCTCTTCAAGTCTCCAACAGAATAGCTGGCGGAGACTCAAGGAGCCCCATTCCAAATCACGCGGCTTTCCTCGGAGGAAGGGGACGAATGTTCCCTTCCCCCGAGGAGTCACCAGCAGTTTCCACTGATCCAACAAAATGCTGCGGTAGCTATTTTGCTACCTAAGGGAGCCAGGCAGCTCAGGATTGGACGGTAATAATAATAGTAGTAGTATTTATATACTGCCTTTCTTTGGCCGTTAGATTGCTCCTCTGACTTTAATTCAAGGCGGTTTACATAGGCAGGCTTTATTTCTCTAATCCCACAAGGGGTTTTTACAAATTACAAAGAAGTTCTGTCTTCCAAGAACTACAACAACATACAGATAGAACTTTCGTGGTCTATTCCTTCTTTCTGGCCGCATGATTGCCTTCCTGCTGGCTGATAAGACGGTTTCTCTGCTCCCACCAAAGAAACAGCTGGCCCAGCACAACTCCTCTCTCACAGGCAGCTGGAGACAGCTCAGCTCTTATCAGTCGCAATTCTCAAGGTCTGCCGCTCACAGAGGCTTCTGGTGATCTCGAACGGGCAACCTTCGGATCTTAGCTTCAGGCAAACGGAGGCTTTAACCCTCTCGACTAAACCTCCTGCCCGAGTAACACATAAATTTTTGTCACCTGCAGAGCTGCGATGTGTGGTGGGGGTGTGGCAGGTGAGACAGAATTGCCCTACCTTAGTTCTTTGAAAAGTGCCTCCACTTTCTGCTGCAGTGGCTTTGATCCTGCAAACACTTACAACCCATAGGCTTCAGCGCCTCAAAACCCGTGGGTTGTGTTTGCATGATCACAGCAGTGGCAGCATTTTTCAAAGAACTCCGGTGGTGTGGTTATGCCCCACCAGCCAAACGCACACCACACATCACTGCTAGAGAAGTCTGCAGGTGGAGCCTCACACATTTCATCAGCAAGCTCTGTCTGCAAGCTCTACCTTGTGACTTAGAGCAGTTTCAGACATTTGGACTTCCAGAGAAAACGCTACCTACGCTTCCGGCTTCAGTGCTTCTTTTTTGATATCCCGAATGCATTCCTACTGCAGTGCTTCATGAATATGTGCATAGGAAAGATGTGCAAGTCCTTGTTGCAGTTGAGGCAGGAGAGTAAAACCAGGATGGAGCTATCACGTGGAACTCTTCTCCCTCCGCCGTTCAGATCTTTGAAGCAGCGCACAGTCTTCTTACCCATCATCCAGAATAAATTAATCCTACGGGTGGAAATGTTGCTGGGCTCCATACAGTTGCGACAGCCACAAATATTTTTGCCATGAGGCAATAATGTGTCATTTGTCACAGTTGTATTCTCCTCTGCAGCTTTCTCTAAGGCAGGGGTCTCCATCAGTGGTGTCATTCAAATGATTTAGGAACAGGAAGTCACTTTTGATTGGCACTTGTCGGGAACCCGGAACCAGCCACGGAGCCCGTTAGGATCCGGAACGCCCGTTCTGGTCCGTTCCCCCTGAATGACATCACTGCCTTCGCCCCCCTAGGAATCCAGAGTCGCTCCCTTTAACCCTCTGAGTGCCAGCCAACCAAGAAGAAAAGCTCTTTGCAGAGGAATTGGGAGGAGGGGAGGGAGAGTGAAGTGGGCGGAGTCAGCCCTAATTTTAACTAGTGGAACTGAGTTCCCACGCGTTCCCCCTGCATGACATCACTGGTCTCCATTCAATGTGCCAGAAGGTCACATTAAATATTTGGCACAGTGTCGAGGGCTGGAAAAATAAGAGTGCAGTCCTAAGCTGCACTGGAATAGAGAGGCCGGCGTACCTGCACCGTATCCAGCACAGTTTTAGCCCACTGAAGAGCCTCCTAGGGGCAAGGGCACATTTGCGCCCTTGCCCCAGGGGTGGCTCCAGCCTCCCCTTTTGTTTCCTCGGATCTGTGCCTGCGCCTGTTTTCTCGGCTGGGAGGTGCTCATTATGTTCATTGTTATACAATCAAGAGACACATTTTGATTTTTACCTTCAACCATTTTACCGTTTAGTTTCCTGAGTTGCTGCCTTCACCAGTTTTTCCTTTTCCTGTTTTTAAGATTTCAGTTTCCATATATTTTGCTTAATACGTTGCATATACTTTTGCATGGAAATTCGGCATTGTGTACAAACCTTTCCTGCTTATCAACCTTTGATGATAGGCATGCTTTGGATGCCTCCCAGCCCATTTGCACAAAGGATGCCGCATCATAGTGTTTACTGATTATGTGTATGATTTAGCAACAGTTTGTGACTGAAGTGCCAAATTGAGCTAAAACTATTCTGAAAAACAATGACTAATTGGGTGAACTGCATTTAATTCACTGAAACCGAGCATTACTCTTCAGGTATCCTACTGAGGCACTTAGACGATCTGTCAACTGGAGACTTCTGGAGCCATCCCAATATATTGTTGATTCGGCAGGCATCTACAAAAGTTAATAGTTGTAGGATCTTGCTGTTCCCAGCAATGTTGTTTTCTGGAGCTGAGCTACTGTAATTCGCTCAAGGCCAAGAATGTTGAGGTGTTTCTTCAAATTTCTAAGCACTGCTGCAGGGGCTCCAAAGACAATTGGAATGATATTGACCTTCTTCTCCCAGAAACGCCCAAGTTCTGTTCACAGGTCTTGATATCTTGTGATCTTCTCATGTTCTTTATCTTGAATGCTGCTGCTGCAATGATAGTGATGACGAATAAGAATATTTATTTTCCACTGTTCAACCATAATAATTCTCAAAATGGTTTCCGTAGCAAAAAGGCTGAAAAAATTATGTATGGGGACTCACAATCTTTAAAAAAAAAATCACACAAAAGAGAAACTTGAGCAGCAAACACTGGTGTTTGATATGACAGAATGATATGCTGGAATGCATAGGGATAGTTGCTAAATATAAGAGAACCAGGAGGTTAGAACACATCTTTTGCCGAGGTAGTATAAGTATGCCCCATGATTAAATTGGCGTATCTGCCATTTGTGCACAGAATGTCTGAAGAGGTGATACACATAGGACCATATGTGGCTTCTGTTAATGAGTTTGTCGTCTTGAAGCACAGCAGGCATCCAATAAGACCAAGGACCTTTCACTTGTGGCACTCCACTGGAGGCTTCCAGAAGAGGCCCGTATACCACCTCAGTGGCAGACGTGAAGAGGGGTAAAGGTGCAAATGCCCTGGGACTGGCTTAGGGGCAGCGACGCTGGCCACCCACTTCCACCAAGGAGCAGGAAGCTGCTTCCTGTAGTGACCTTGCATGGTTCCGAAGGGCCGCCCTTCCCCTGCTTGGAGGGTTGGGCGGACTTTTGGAGCTGTGCAAGGCTGGGGGTGGCCAGGGCAGCACCTGCTGGGGTGCACATCCCTGGAAGTGTGCACCTGGACACTGGCACACACACCCCCAGGATTGCCCCTGTACCACCTTCCAGTGGTGTCAGATGGCACCAAATAAAAATGTATTTTCGTTGTGTTGCAGAGAAGAAACTAATCATCTGTTATAGTAGTTCTCAAACTGTTTACCACCATGACCCACTTCGTGAGCTATGCAGCTATGTCACACCCAGAATGCCTTGAGGCTTCTGGGTAGCCTGCCGCAACCCACTTTATTAGCCATGTCACACCCTGGAATGCCTTGTGGCTTCTGAGTCTCCAGCTGGTGACCCATCAAAAATTGGATTGTGACCCACAGTTTGGGAACCGCTGCTCTGTTAAGTTGGTTGTGGCAGCTTGGGATGCTGGTTTTTTGGATTCTTGGACTATTTTTGTTTCTTTTAGGGTGCAGTCCTAACCTGGAGTTAGGCCGGCACAGTTAGACCAGCAAAGTTTAGCCCGCACTAGAGCCATCATAAAGCACATGTGGACCACTCTCATAGTCAGGGGGGATGGGTCATGTCTGTATGCTAGCCTCTCTGACTCTGAGAGTGGTCCAAACATACTTTATGGTGGCCCTTGTGCCAGCTGTACTTTGGTGGCCTAACTGTGCCAGCCTAACTCCAGGTTAGAATTGCGCCCTCAGTGTCTTATTTTAGGCTGTAAACTGTGTTGGTTTGCGTTTGCATGTAAGGTGAGGTAGAAATGTTTCGAAGTTTTTTTAAAATGTGTTGAATGTTTTCCCAGACAGAGCCATGATTGACCAGAGGTGGTATGGATCCAGAGTGTGTTTGGCGCTTTCACTAAGTGAGCTTTCACTTACTGAAGCTACCCTTTGTTAGCACATAATGTGTATATACTCCATAATGGTTGGTTGATGTTTCCTTAATGGGAGTTCATGCACAGGAGATTGATGGAGATATCTTTATTTGAATAAGGTACCCAGTTGAAAGGAGCAGTTGTAAGAGAAAAACTGCAGGAAGAGAGAACTATGAATTAATTGAAAACTGAGAGTACCTTATGAGTGCCAGGCCCTCTCTATGGATTTTCTTTTAGCAATAATTGAACGTGGAGCAGAAGATCTGCTACTATGTAGGAGTTTGCAGTTCGCTGCCACTTACATTTTGCTTGTATAATTGTGAAGTGGCCGCAGAAAACACCATTTTCTAACTTTTAATGGTATTCTAAAAGTCTACCACTTGTGGTGTGCTGCCTCTTGTGATAGGACTAGCCATGAAAAAAGAATTTGCCTCTTAAAATGCAAGGTAGATGCTCATGCCTTATTAGACACATGGATTTCTCCATTTCTCAAACTTCCAATACAAAGGACAGTTGCAATGTCTTCAAAGCCATTGAAGATACTTTGGACGTTTGGCCAAGTTCTAATGTTTTGTTATAAAATATTGCCAGGGTACTATTTTTGAACAACTTTCCTGGTTTGGTTCCAGTTACATAACTAAAATTATAAAGTGTAGTACCAAAAAAACTAACTTACTGTTTTTCTTTCTTTTCCTTCTCTGTAGTCAGCAGCAGAATATGCAAAGACCCGCTTACCTGAAGTCTTAAAACAGCACCTTCAAGACTACGAAAAAGATAAGGAAAACAGTGTATTGTCATACCAGACCATCTTGGAACAACAGATTCTGTCAATTGATCGAGAAATGCTGGAAAAGTTGACTGTATCCTATGATGAGGCAGGTATGATAACAGTTCCGAAAGGGGCCAACAGCATTCTTTATGTTCTCTTAGGTTTGTTGTGGCAGGTGTTATGACATGGTGTATTTAAAATTGTAAGCATCCTTTATCTACATTTTCATTACTCTGTGCTCCTATCTGAAGAATTGTCACTTCTTACAAATATTCTACATGTAACTTAAAAAAAAAAACTTTTATTGATCTCCAGACAACTGTCTAGAGCTGTGGTTCTCAAACTTTTTAGTACCGGGACCCACATTTTATAATGACAATCTGTCCGGGACCCACCGGAAGTGATGTCATGGCTGGAAGTGCCATCATTGTAATGCCAGAACCTACTGCTTCCTGAGAATGCAGCAATCAATTGGGTTATATCTCAGCTGTTTTCCAATAGCGAAGTGAATCAGAAAGAAAAAAGCCCATTTGCAACCTTGACACAAGCAAAACAATCTCATAGCCTTGCCCCTTTCCAGCATCCCATCTTCCCATATTTTCAATATGGCTGCTCTGGGTGCTTTGCAACCCACCTGAAATTGGCTTCCAACCCACTGGTGAGTCCCGACCCACAGTTTGGGAACCACTGATCTGGAGAGAGAAACATTTTTTAACTGAAATTTGATCCTCCATAAATGTAAGAGTTAAAATTTTTTTAACTTTGCTTATTTTTTTTCCTCTTAGAGCAATCTAAGCTTTGTACTATAATCCTTCACCTATTTTGATTAAGGGCGCAATCCTAACCAACTTTCCAGCACCAGGGTAAGGGCAATGCAGCTCCAAGATAAGGGAACAAACATTCCCTTACCTTGAGGAGGCCTCCGTTCACAACTACTCCATTGCAAGGTGCAGCACATGCCCCATTGGCACAGCTAGGTCAATGATGGAAAGTTGGTTAGGATTGTGCCCTGACTAACATAACTGAGGGCACAATCCTAAGGTGAGTTAGGCCGTCATAAAGTTTGGCTGGCACAAGGGACACAATGTTTGGACCACTCTTAGAGTCAGAGAGGCCAGCACACAGATGGGCGCCATCTCCCCTGACTCCGAGAATAGTCTATTATTATTATTATTATTATTATTATTATTATTATTATTATTATTATTATTATT
>JAJKFI010000002.1:51738448-51755140 GCA_029204185.1 Lerista edwardsae | reverse complement strand
TTATTATTATTATTATTATTATTATTATTATTATTATTATTATTATTTATTAGATTTATACCCCGCCTTATTTGCCTAAAGGCGCTCTAAAGTCTAAACATGCTTTATGGTGGCCCTTGTGCTGGCCAAACTTTGCTGGCTTAGGTTATGCTGACCTAACTCCAGTTTAGGATTGTGCTCTGGCCTTGTTCTCTTTCCATCAACCAACTCTTCCTTGAATTGAACACATTAAAAAAATCTACCCAGCCTATATATGAAAGATAATAAGGACTGTAATTCAGAGTGCAATCCTAACCTGGAGTTAGGCCGGCACAGTTAGGCCAACAAAGTTTGGCCAGCACAAGGGCCATTGTAAAGCACGTTTGGACTACTCTCTGAGTCAGGGAGATGGCACACATCTGTGTTCTGGCCTCTTTAATTCTGAGAGTGGTCCAAACATATTTTACCGTGTCCCTTGTGCCAGCCAAACTTTGTTTGCCTAACTGTGCCAGCCTAACTCCAGGTTAGGATTGCACCTTCAGTTTTATATACTCTGACGATCAAGGGGGGAAAAAACAGTAAGGAATAGCTGCAGAAGCATTTGTATTTATTACTTTTGTAAAGATGCAAAAAGTACTTTTTAAAAAAATTCTGTGTGTGTGTGTGTGTGCGTGCGCGCGTGTCTTTCAAACATTTTGATACATGAATAACTTATGATACATGAATAACTCCTAGGGAGAAAAAGTAACTAGAGGAAAATTATAGATGTATTTAAAACAAAAACAGCCTTTTTCACTTTATATATTTGGAAAATGGAAAAGAAACCTGACATGTCTTGAAAAATATGTTCAGGGATCTTAATGCTGAAGGAATGCAATTATGCTAGAGTGAAGAGCTGCCTAAGCAAGTCTAGAATAAAAAGTCTTTTGTGAGCTGTATTTAAAAAAGAGAGTGAGAGAGTGCGCAGGAAAAAAATCTCGTATTTATGTCCATAATGAGGAAGAGAGACTGCCTTAGCATTCTAATCAAGTCTCTTGTTTGGCACAAGAGAAGTAATGGAGCTACCTGTTCTGAAGCAAGGCCTGATTACGACTGCTGCGCAAAATGTGTGCAACTTTAAAAAAAAATAGTAATAATTGCGGCAGATGTTCACAATTCCAAGTGCTGTAGCCGTTCAGTTACATGACAGTTCTAAGGGTGACATTTCCTCCTGTCATGATTGATTGACTTGAGTCCTTTGTCAAAGCCCTTTCATTTTAATGAGAAGGTCAAACGATTTTCAGGACTACCTGACATGTCACTAGGTAGTCTGTTGAAGGTGGGGGGGGGGAGAGAGAGAGAGAGAGACTCAGAGGTTTTTAAAGCACAGCAAATTGTAATCCTTTCAAGTGAAAGTATAAGCATCTTCATGTAGATCAGCAGGATGGCAACAGAACTTACCTCCTGGCTGCTTCTCAAGTACTTAACATCTATAATCACAAGCAGCTGGAGTTCTCTTAAGTGCCAGCCAAAGATCTAAGGTAGAATTACGTTTCAGAGGAACGTGATATGCTAGAACATACCTATAGACCATGCAACAGACATGATCTATAGGTAACCCTAAAGTCATACAAGCACAGAACGTTAGGACTAAGAATGATGATTTGGAATTTTAGTGGCCTAATTCCATCTGAGCTTTATGCTGACCAGGACATATGGGCAGGAGGTGGGGACTAATGGTTGAGCTGCTGGCACTGCCTGAAGCTAAGCAGGAGAATCTGTGGATTGTTTTTGGATGGGAGGCGGATGCCAGGTTCTAACAAGCTGCAGTACCTGTGGTGGCAGAACAGAGTCGCTGTGGAGCTGATTAGCTCACCGCAAGTGAGAGCTGCAGTGGAGTATGTGAGGAGGCCAGCTGGCAAAGAATGGAATATGACCTTGATGACCTGTCCAGGCTTGACTTTCGATTGCCTGCTGAGGCATGACTGTGTATGAATAGAACAGAATATAGGGATCCTAGCAACAAGCAAGAAGTTGCGAAGGGCTGCATACGTTAGCATCCCCTTATGGCTCTCACCCAGAGTGGAGCAACCCTCACCCACCCCATTGTTATACTTCTGCTTTAGAATGTTCAGAGTATTTTGAATACATTATCTCAGAACATGTAAGCTGGGCCTGTTTTACTATCCCCATATTGCAGATGGTGAAGGGGGCGGGAACTAAGGTTGAAGATATGGTAGCTTGCTTGAGGTCATCTGATCAGCTTGGTGGCTGGGCTGAGATTTGAACCAAAGCCATATACACAATTCCAGCTGTCATTTTAAACATGGTTGTTTGGTAGTTGTTTGACACAGTCAGTATCATATGTGGCCAAACAGCATCATATTTCTACTTGGTATATCCATTGGACAAGGTAATTTGTTTCCACTAAACTTTCTGCATTATCTCAGCCAATCAATCAGCCTCTGTAGGCATTACAGCTTAGGAACCACTCATTTCAAAGGCTTCAAGGTGAGATTTGGAAAGCTGTAGCCCTGGAAAGATAATGGAAGATGTTTTTGCATCATAAATCTGTTTTGCAGGGGGATGGGGAGAAGGACAAGCTAGGAATGTGTGTTTTGATACTGTGCGCTTCTGAATAAACAATGGCTACCTGTTTGTCCAGTTTTAAACAAAACTATTGGAGCATAATGCAATTTATGTCTAATTTTATTCTGGGGCATGAAAGGAAGGATGGGAATGGACTGACGTACAGCTGGCTCAAACCAAATATTCAGCTAGTCCAGCATCCTGTTTCCCATAACATGTAGGCCAGCCCAAGGTCCTTCATAGCAGATTCCATGCATTAATATTGTAGAAGCTTAAGGGCTAATTTTAAAGCTTACAGGGTATGTCATTTAAGCCACTCCATTTCGGAAAATATGAGTCCTTATGCTATAATATGTTTGTGTGTTAATTTGCCCTTGCAACCATACCGTATTATATCTTCAGTTGAGCCTATGTTCTTAATACCTCCTTGTAAATGTTTCCTGTTAGGAAGGCAGCACATCAAAGCCACCAAACAAAATGAGCTCAGCTAAAAATAGGCATGTACGTTGACAAGATTTCCCATGAAGTTTAGCTAAGAAAGCTTTAGCAAAAGAAAGCCAAGGGCAGATGTAACAGATGGATCCAAATCATCACATCATGTTTAAATGCTGTCATTTAATAAGTGGCATTCTTGAGGAGCAGTTCCTTGGATACTTTTGTCTAGTCATGCTAGACTAAAGGTTGATAATTAGTGGGAAAGATACAAGCAATCCTTCCACCCCTATAGTTTTGCCACTCACAACCCTCTTCCCCCCTTCAGTAGAATTGTCCCAACAAAGAGTGTAAGTGTGTGTAAAATTAATTGGCCCAGGCTTGTCAGACTATGCTCCCTGATCACCATTGGTGACTAGAAATTGTCCACAGGAGACCAGGTGGTGACTCAGGGCGCAATCCTAACCTGGAGTTAGGCTGGCATAATTAAGCCAGCAAAGTTTGGCTGGCACAAAATCCATTGTAAAGCACGTTTGGACCACTCTTGGAGTCAGGGAGGATGGCACACATCATGTGCTGGCTCCAAGCGTGGTCCAAATATACTTTACAGTGTCCCTTGTGCCAGCCAAACTTTGCTGGCTTAACTATGCCAGCCTAACTCCAGGTTAGGATTGCGCCCTCAGAAGAGCCTTAAGTCACCCTTAAAATGAAATATATGTTTAAGAGCACAATCCTAACCTGGAGTTAGGTTGTTTAATATTCCCCTATCTTTTTAATCCAGTATCCATGGTACCCACAGTTAACTGAAACAGTGGATACCAAATCTGTGGATACTGGGGCACACCTGTATCTGAAACCTGCTGATAAATGTGTGCTATCTATTGTGAAGATGATTCAGAAGGCCTTTTTGCCAGCACTCTACGTGCCTTACCGGTTCATTATATGTTCTCCTTTTTACATTGCCTCCATTCTGTTCTGGGTAGTAGAATTTTTCTGTTTAGAAAAAATGCCATGTCTCTGTCAAGACAAATTTCCCATGTTAAGCATGCTATAGTGTGAGGACTTAAGTCAAACTGAGGGCACAATCCTAACCTGGAGTTGGGCTGGCTTACGTCACTTGTGCAGGCCCAGGAATTGTAAGAACCTAATTCGTAGTTAAAAGATTGACTCTACTGCACTCAGATAAAACTCTCCACGACTCAGAAATAGTTGTCTATTTGGTTGTCAAGTAGCAGTTCTTGGATGGGCATTTTCTCACCTAGCAGAAGAGATCTGCATTAGGGCACAATTCTAACCTGGAGTTAGGCCGGCACAGTTAGGCCAGCAAAGTTTGGCAGGCACAAGGGCCACCATAAAGTCCATTTGGACCACTCTCAGAGTAAGGGAGGATGGCGCACATCTGTTTGCTGGCCTCTCTGACTCTCTCAGTGGTCCAAACATACTTTACAGTGTCCCTTGTGCCAGCCAAACGTGGCTGGCCTAACTGTGCCAGCCTAACTCCAGGTTAAGATTGCACCCTTAGACAAGAAATCCCTGAATCAAGAGGAGGGTCTTCCAGTGTAGGACTTTGTACATGCTCTTTTCAAAATCTTTTTTGTGGCCCATTAAATGCTACAAGCCTGTATTGTCCTTATTCACCATGTTATTTGCACTGTTTAACACACCTGTAGTACTGCAGTGCCACCAATTCCACTGGCAAAACTTCATGGACCAGTAACACATTTTCCACTCCCATTCATGATTCTTTAGATCAAGCCAATATAATATGCATTGCCACAGACAGGTTAAATTACATATTGCAAAGTGAGATAAAATATATTTTAAAAAACCATAGTAAAATTTTGCAATATATAATTGAGCATGTTTGTAACAAGTCATGTAATTTATTGCATCTATTGGTCTGAAGTTTGGCAGTTTCAAAGTTTGTTGGATGATGTGGTGAATTGCCTTCTCTTTTTTTTTTGCTCACTTTGGGGAGAGCTGGAAAAAGACATACTGAAAATTCAGTAGTTTTCATGTAACGGATTGAAATTACAGATGTCCAGCACTGGAGTTGACAAAGTTTCAGACTTTAATTCTAGGCAAACAGTAGACTGAAAAAAGTGGGAGCTGCTCCCTTGATCAAATTTTATATGCACCAGATTGCTATCCCCTCGCTCACATATCTCCAACGAGTAAACACAGATTGAAACCCAAATTTAGAATGACTAAATTTTACTGGCTGCAGCCTTGGAGATTGATGATAACGTGACTGGATCCAGTCCCTTGGGTATTTATGAAGCCACTCCAAGATTGTGACCAAAATAACAGGAGGCAAAACAAGCGAGATTAAATGTCAATCTTGTAGGTCAGTAAATTCATTTCTCTCTCAAGAAGGGGCGCTGGAAATGTGGTTGCTTCAGGAAAATAAGCTTTTTTCATCAGCAAGGGATGGAACAGTGCATCTGGCTTCCTTTCTGTTGACACAGCTATGTTTGGGTCAGCTCATTGTGGTGTCACTTGGACAAACAGACCACAATAAATATCCAAACCTGGAAGAATCCCATCACAAGAGAGGTATAAAAACATCACAGTAAATCACATTTATAGTGCAATTCTATGCCTGTCTACTCAGATGTGAACCCCACTGAGGTCAATGAGACTCCCAGGTAAGTGTGGATAGAATTGCCGCCTTATATCTTGATTCACATACCATTTCATGATATGTGCAGGCTATGATAGAACCAGCACTTGTGCTGGTCTGACATTTGGTTCTCACAAATCTCATATACATTGGCGCATAGCTGATCGACCCAGCTTGTACCATGATTAGGATATGTCTGTTTTGCATCAGTATGCGAATGATCAGCTTGGACACTTGAATTGCCTTCTGTTCTGCAGATGAACTCGTTAGAAAGTATTCTTTTTTCCATTGCAATGAAATGCATTGATACTCTGCTTTCAGCAACTCTTTAATAAGCACATTTGTGACTAATTTCTTGTGATATACATTTATAAATGTTTATATCTCATGCATTGTAGTCAACGCACAGAATTTTCATATAGCTCATATCGTGCATAACCATTAATAATACTGAGCTGAATGCTGTTTATATGACTTTGTAAGTCAGAATTGTTGCTCCCTGGAAGGACAAATACTGAAGCTGAAGCTCAAATATGTTGGCTACCACATGAGAAGAGAGGACTCTTTAGAAAAGACCCTCATGCTGGGAAAGATTGAAGGCAAAAAGAGAAGGAGGCGGCAGGGGATGAGATGGTTAGTGTCACCGAAGCAGTGAACATGAAATTGGGCGAACTCTGGAAGCTAGTGGAGGACAGGGAGGCCTGGCGTGCTGTGGTCCATGGGGTTGTGAAGAATCAGACACGACTTAGCGACTGAACAACAACAAGTCAGAATTGAACTTGGATCTCTGTGTTTCCTAGCCTCTGGACCACAGTAGTTCTCAAAATATGCTCATGATTTCTATTTTTAAGCTTCCAACCTTATTTTTTACTCCAGAGACATATACCAAGATTGTTTAGCTTTCCCACTAATAGTACCTATTACTTTATGAGAATGTATAGATATACTAGTATGTAAGCATTTGTACATATCAACAACAACAAAAATCACACATGAAAATGACATATAGATACATTTTGAAGCTGCTTAAGCAATAATCCCTTATTAATAATCCCTTACTTAAGCAATAATCCCTAAGTAATAATCCCTTACTTAGGATACAATTGTCAGGACTGGTCAAGGTCTGACCCAGGCCTAGAGTCTCTGTTCCCTCGTGAATGGCTGATGGCATCAGGCCAACAAGCTAATGGGCCTTCCTTGCCAGGTGTAAGTGCTGATTAGAAGACACCTGTGCTTGGTGGGACGTGCAAGGCTGCACGTCTCCCATGGAGCTAGTATCAGCCTCCTGATTGGGCAGCATGATCAGCTGAACTAGTATTTAAGAGAGGACTGCGGCCCAGTTCCTGTGTGGGTCTTTAACATGAGGAGGGGTGAAACGCTGTCCATTTGACTATCTGTTTATTCTGCTGGACCAACTGCTGTATCCTGTTTTCCTGCCTTGATGTACAACAACCTCTGTTTACTTTTACTTGGACCTTGACTGTGAGCTGTAACAAATACAAGTCTTATCTTCAGCACAACAATGTGTGTCGTGGCTTCTTCGTGTCTGCTAGCACAGCCGTCATCACTGCTGGGAGCTGCTTATGCTGCTTTTGGTTACAGATGCCAGACCCGGGCTTCTTGCGTTGCCAGGCAAAGCCCTCAAGTCTGGGAGTGCTACACTAACCAAATCTCAACAAGGGTTATGGGCCCAGCACGCTTCCGCTGCGCCCCAGCGGTGCCACCCAGAGGCGACAGGCGAGACTGCAGGCGACAGAGCTCCAGAGCATGTCAAGAGTTCCTGAGCCTGCTGCTGCGAGCAGTGAAGGCTGAGAGCCGGCAGATTGCTGCAGAGAGAGTCTGTCTGTTTGTGTGGAGGTGTGAAGCTGCGTCTGCTGAGAGAGCCCAGCTGCATTCTTCAAGGCCGGAGTCGAATTACAGGAGCAGGGAGCGACCCACCGTTAGCAGAATGAGGTCAGCGCCGTTCCAGGTGGAGGCGAGACCCCAGGAGCGGAGACAACAAAGAGAAAAACCCCTCCCGAGGATTGGAAGTGTGAGCATTCCTTCCTCAACAGCCAGCGTTTGCAACAAAGCCGGAGGCGCGACGTGTGGCATGGCGCTAAGAAAAGGCCGTTGTTTTGGGCCTAAGTTTCTCGCCTGGGTATGCTTGGCATATAGTTTGTTGGGCTCATTTGTGCAGCCGCTCGTGTTGGGAGCATGGCGTGCAGGGAGCAGAAGCCAAGCCAGCCTGTGTTTGCCTGGAGGAAGGCGCAGCGCACGGCGCAGCATGGCGCACTGCGAGGGAAGAGCGACGCTGTTGCAGAGAAGAAGCAAGCATCGCAGCCTTGTGAAGGAAGGCGTCCCGCAGTGGAAGGCACGCAGGAAGAAAGTTTCACAAGAAGCCGCGTTCATCTTTTGGGACTGTGCCAGGTGCCTTGCGAAGGGCTGGCAATACACTCCCGAGAGTGGAGCAACGCGTTCCCGAGAAGCCGCTCCACCCCTTTGTCCGTCTCAGCGACTTGTATGCGTCACACCCATTAAATGTGTTGTGGGGAGGCGGGCATGCTTGTGGGGGGGAGCAAGGGCACAAATACTGCTAAGCACTGTTTTCCTCAATCTGAGTAAGCCTAAGTCACTGTTGTATATGTTGTGTAGTGACACCCCACGTAGTCAAAAGCAAGGAGCATGTTTTTGCTAATGCAGGCTGTGTGGGAAAGGAAAGGCAGGAGGGGTGTGTGTGCCGTCCAAGTGGCGAAAAGCAAGTTTGTGTACCCGACAGGGAACCTACAAGGGAGAGTTTTGCGGCGAAATGCTTTTGCAGCCTGTCAGAACCCCCGAAAGAAAATTGGGACCCATGTGAATACAAATTGGTCGTGGGGAATCCCTGAGATAGTGGGGTTGCGGCAAAGTCATCCGAGGTCTACTCTAAAGCAAGGCTGCTTGCAAACCTCAAAAAGGAAACAATGTGTTAAATTTATGTGCGTGTACCTTTAAAAGCTGTGTAGAAGAGTGAAGAACAAATAAGCCCTGTTTTTCATGTGATTATCCACCCTGAGTGAGCGTTGGGTGCGGGGCTGGTGGCATTCCTGAGATGGAGGGGACAGAATGGGATTTGTTAACCCTAGAAATGCTGGGTTGTGAGTTGAATAAGAACGAAAGCCTTGATACTCACGAATGAAATATAATGTGCCAGCAACCTCCATTCACTTCCCTGTATGAATAATAGAAGTCTGGGTGTAAGAGACCAGATGTGGGAGGATGGAATCAGGAAAACAAAGTTAAGATAAGCCACAAAAGTATGCTTAATTGAACCTCCACAGACAGGCAAGGTGTCCAGGGGAAACAATAGTTATTCTGGGGTGTGCCAAGTGTAGGCACACACAGAGCTAGCTGGAAGGGACTTGCTATCCTGTAAAATAATAAGCAACCCTGTGGAAGTAACTCTTGCAAAGTGTGATGAACTGCCTATGCAAAATGTTGGTAATATGAAGCCTTAGTTGCATGCTCGGTCAGCAGTGAGCTAAGAAGGCATAGGTGAAACCCAAAGAGTGCAATCATATGTTAAGCACTGTGTGAATGGGACAAGTATGACGCATCCAGATCATCAAGTTTAAAACTGTTGGAATACTTGAGGAAAAGTGGAGGAACAAATTGATCATGGATAAGCTGTCTGTTGACCAACTGTTAGGTTGTGTAAATGTGTCAAGTGGTTGTGGAGTCAATCAGCTGTAAGAATGGGAAGCTGGGAGTGTAACCTAGCATCCGTAACATGTGTCCAGTCCACTGAAGAGTGCAGGTGTGTGCATTGTGGAACTAGGATGTGATTGCTGTTTGTCTACTGAGGCTGAAGGGATGAATGAATGTCTGAGACATGAGGTCTTGCAGACATCATGCTAAGCAGGGGGCCAGTAGCACTAACGTGCGAAGCTGGTAACTGTGTGTTTGTAAATCCCTCTAGCATAAAATGCCCCAGGTGAAAGTGAAGTAGCCCAAGCCGGTAGGTCTTAAAAGGTAACAGCTGAAGTGTAAAGTGCTGCCTGAAAAATTTCTCTATGTGGCCGGCAAAGTGAAGCCATAAGGGTTAAGTGCACAATGTCTCTTTTAAAGTGGTAAACAGGGATGTAATCCTTAAAGTGAACCACTAGGAATGCGTGTAGCTTCCTTGAGAGCAAAAGTTCTTAACAGAAGAGATGAGGCAAGCCTGTACCTGTGTGTGTGTGTGCAGGCACGTGACAAAAGCACTGATATGGTCTGAATATATCATTGTACTAAGTGATTGATGTATTGACAAGCTGATGTATTGACTCCCACTGCATCTGAGTAATTGATGTAATGACACTGGAGCTTAGGTATGGCATAATGTATTGAGTCTAACCAAACTCTGCCAACCTTGCCATGGTCTGGCTATCTCGGTAGAGAGATGCAGACTGAAGTACCTGGGGGGTATGAGCGCCAGGTGGGAAGCGTGTGTGTATGTGTTCACAGTTCCCAAGGCTGGACTGCATATCGGTCAGCCTGTGAAGCAGCTAAGAAACCCTTGGTAAAAAGGGGCTGCAACAAAAGATGTAATCTTTTAAGCTTTGCAGAGGATAGAGCAAAGCGCCAGGCTAAGCATAGCCAGGCAGTGTGCTGAGAATTTGCACACGGGTGTGGGAGACGTAAGTGTAATAGTATCTCCCAGGGGGCTATTAACCAAACAGCCCACATGAGGTAAAAGTGAGGCGTGAAAAAGCAATAAAAGGAACCTCAAATACCTCAGAGCATTTGTCCAAGTCCTTGCAGTAAGGCAAAAGGGAGTAAAGTGATATGAGAGTTTTTCCCTTCTCCCAGAGGGACAAATGCAATGGCTGGAGTGATAGCTAGAAACCAGCCAGAAAACAAACCAGTCTTAATGACAAAGCCTAAGACTTGGTAATGGCACAAATGCCAGGCAATGGCACAAGAGCCTTTGCAGGCAGATGTTTGTAGACATGTTGGCAATGTTCTGTAAACAGCATGGTAGATGCTATGAGTCAGCTGGAGTAGCTAAAACACCAGAACTATATAAAGTATTGAGCCAATGTCTATATGTAACACAATGGTATGATATTGTGTATATGTGTGCCATATGGATACAAATAAGCATCCATGAAGTGTACCGATGCATTCTGTGTATGAATGAGCATCGGAGCCTGATCAAGTCTGATCAAGGGAGGCAAGAACTGCCTGTGTCCTTGAAAGTAAACCAGGACAGCCAGATAAAGAGGAAAGAAATGCAGGACACCACAACAAGCTGAGACAAAGCTATGAATGGAAATAGCTCAAAAGGTGATGGGATAGCTTGTGAATATTGTGATGTTAGTAAAGTAACTGTGTGTCTATCTGCATTGTCTAACAGTGGAACCATGAAAATGTAAAATGTGTAAACCTGTTAGTGATCCTCTATATCTGTGTGTAAAAGGTAACCAGTAAGCATGATGTACCCATTCTAGTGAGACTTAGAAGTGTATTGAAGTCTATAGAGAATGTGAGAAAAACAGGAGGGTAACTGGTTATCTGGAAAAAGGGTATCTGTGTTCCCAAGAGGAAACAGAGAGGAGGGGCTGTCAGGACTGGTCAAGGTCTGACCCAGGCCTAGAGTCTCTGTTCCCTCGTGAATGGCTGATGGCATCAGGCCAACAAGCTAATGGGCCTTCCTTGCCAGGTGTAAGTGCTGATTAGAAGACACCTGTGCTTGGTGGGACGTGCAAGGCTGCACGTCTCCCATGGAGCTAGTATCAGCCTCCTGATTGGGCAGCATGATCAGCTGAACTAGTATTTAAGAGAGGACTGCGGCCCAGTTCCTGTGTGGGTCTTTAACATGAGGAGGGGTGAAACGCTGTCCATTTGACTATCTGTTTATTCTGCTGGACCAACTGCTGTATCCTGTTTTCCTGCCTTGATGTACAACAACCTCTGTTTACTTTTACTTGGACCTTGACTGTGAGCTGTAACAAATACAAGTCTTATCTTCAGCACAACAATGTGTGTCGTGGCTTCTTCGTGTCTGCTAGCACAGCCGTCATCACTGCTGGGAGCTGCTTATGCTGCTTTTGGTTACAGATGCCAGACCCGGGCTTCTTGCGTTGCCAGGCAAAGCCCTCAAGTCTGGGAGTGCTACACTAACCAAATCTCAACAACAATCCCATCCTGGAGCTAGGCCAGCACAGTTAGGCCAGCAAAGTTTGGCTGGCACAAGGGCCACCGTAAAGCACATTTGGACCACTCTCACTGCACAGTCCTAAACTGGAGTTTAGTTAGGCATAAACTAAGCCAGCAATGTTTGGCCAGCACAAGGGCCACCATAAAGCGTGTTTGGACTACTCTCGGAGTCAGGGAGAATGGCTCACATCTGTATGCTGGCCTCTCTAACTCCGAGAGTGGTCCAAACATACTTTATGTTGTCCCTTGTGCTGTCCAGACTTTGCTGGCTTTATTTATACCAGCCTAACACAGTTTAGGATTGAGCCCTCAGAGTCAGGGAGGATGGCGCACGTCGGTGTGTTGGCCACTCTGACTCCAAGAGTGGACCAAGCATACTTTACAGTGCCAGCCAAACTTTGCTGACCTAACTGTGCCGGCCTAACTCCAGGTTAGGATTGCGCTCTTAAACATGGAGACCAGCCCACAATTCCTCAACCCCAGAAATTCTGGGGAAATGATTTCTTGCAGTATGAATTTAGGATCCTACTCATAGAATAATCCCTAGAAATGTTAAATTGATAACCCATTCTGATGCAACTTATAGGGCAGAATGCAAAGAACTGCTCAGGAAAGCCAGTGGAAGTTTTTTTTTTCCTTTTGAGAAACCCTCTACAAGACACCTCTTCAGCTTCAAATGTTGTTTCTTAGGTAGCATGAGGAACTCAAGCCCAACACTGTCCCTCCAGTGTACAGAATTTGTTGCACTTTGAATCCTGGTCCTAGTGCCCAACTCATTTTTTTTTTCAAAATTATCATGCTAATTGCAAAAACTTGGTTGCAACTGGCTCTGTACAAAAAATTTTCTTAATCATAAATGTAACAAAATTGGCAGTTTTATCCAGGAAATTGTTCTCAAGAGATCAATAGAAAGTTGTAGGATGTTAGAACTCATCTCCAAAGTCCTTGATCATGGATATTAAAGCTCCTGGGATAAAAACCAGGATTTTTTTTTTTAACAAATTCTTTTGAGTGCGATTCAGTTGCTAATCAGAAGTTCATACATATAATGGCATTCTTCGGATCTGCAATATCTCTTCATGAGATCAAAAGGATGATAAATTGTTGCAAATGAGCCTCGAAGCTAAAGTATTCCTGTTGAAATTGGAAGCAAAAATATTAACCAGTATGACAGCTTTAATCCAGTCATACATGATGACAGCTTTAATTTGTGATTTGCTGACTAATGAATGAATGCGCCTGACACTTCCCACATCATGAAGTGCTTTTTGCTTTGTTTTTGATTCATGTACATCACAAGGCAATTCCATTATATAACCTTGCAGTGAAGACCTTCTGGCCTGCATTTCTTCATTCGTTTAATCAGCTGTGCCAAGTCGCGCAACGAGGGAGAACGCAAAGACCAATATGATCCATAAGTTCTACTTTATTGTTGTACACAAGCCATATTTATACCTCAGGGTTACATCGCACATGTCATTCATCATTAACCCGGCAAGTTTCAATTAACACCTTGCAAACAAGCTTAACGAGCTTATCGATCGGTAAAATCGGCTAACAAGCTTAAACGGTCTCGCTAACAAGCTTAAGGGTTTCGCTAACAAGCTTAAACGGTCTCGCTAACAAGCTTAAGGGTTTAAGGGTTTCATTAACTTTTTACAATCTTCCTTCCGTCTTAGCGCTTTCTCAATCTTCCGGCCGTATCAGCGCAGGCTGCTCCGTTTCCGATCTCCTTGTTTCGTGCGTTGTCGTGTTGCGCAAGGGTCAGCCGTGTCGCGCAAGGGTTAGTTGATTGCAGCGGATTCCTACTTCGTTCTGGCCCATGTTTCCCCAATCCCATAGTCCTTAGCAAAAACCAACCTTTCAACAACAAGCTGTGTTGCACTGTGTGCATCTTCTTCTAGCCAGTCCTTTTGGCGTCCTTTAGAACAGCAATTTTCAACCAGTGTGCCGCAGCACAGTGGTGGGCTTCAAATAGTCCACTGGTGTGCTGTGGGAAGGTTATTTATTAGTAGGGTCATTGGAGGATGTGTAGCCTCCCACCGACAACAGGGTGTGCCTTATCAATTTCAGCACCTTGTCAGTGTGTTTTGAGATGGAAAAGGTTAAAAATCCCTGCTTTGGAGATATTGCTGCCCTGGCAAGTAGTGTTTGGGGTGGAGTGCACTGACTATAGTGGGATGACCTGAAATAGTGTTGGCGTTGCAAGCTGATCCAGGTTGTTGTTAGGTGATGGCTTGGTGATGGCCCAGGTAACCTCCATGGCATCCTGTTTACCATGGCACCAGGTATGTGCCTGGGCACCTCAACGTACCTAATATCAGATAGTGATATGCTGTGATGAGCAGAGCCAGCTCCAGGAGTGGCGGGACCCAATGAGGGGCATTCCTGCGGTGGCCCCCACTCGCCAAGAAGAGCACTTGTGGTGCTGCACATAAAATGTGGCACTTGGAGATAGTTGGTTGTGACATGATGATGGGCCATTCAGAGGCAGGGGCAAGTGGGAGGGCCGAAGGTAAAGCTGCTCTGCTCACCCCACTGACTTACAGCCCATAGAGATCCTGGCTGCAGCAGCAGGTGATATGCTAGGTGTGCTTTTTCAGGGGGCCCCCAAAGTGCGGGGCCCAGTGTGACAACATTGGTCACATTGGCTTAAGATCAGCCCTGGTGATGAGAGAGAGAGAGCGCGTGCACACAGCACAGTTTAACCTCATTGTAGGAACGCAAGACGTCATTGCAACCATATTTGTACAAGCTTCTCTACATTCTGGTCAGCAATGCATGCCAACAAAATCAAATGGTTAGCCATTGCTGTCTTTTATAGGAGAAAGTTGCCCAGTTTACAGGTAGCCAGGACCCAATCCTATCCAATTTTCCAGCTGTGATGCAACCATGTCATTGGGACATACACTGCGTCCTGTGATGTGGAAGCAGTCACAGAGGCCTCCTCAAAGTACGAGGATGTCTGTTCCATTACTTTGGGGCTGCACTTTGGTTGCATCAGTGCTAGACCGTTGGATAGGATTGGGCCCTAAAACGACTCCAGAAAGATGCAAGTGGTGTTTATAAGGAAATATTTATCTCCAAGATCAATGCATTTTGGTGAATTGCCTTTTTTTCAAGGGTTCACTGCATTGAACAAGCAAAAACTTGATGTACATTTAACAGTCGCCCTAATCAACAAAGATCCCAATAAATAATGAAAATAATGGTGAATACGTACAGTATTTTATGTGATGAACTTTTATTTTAGTATTTGCCAAATACTAAATACTTTTGCCTTAAGCCAAAAGAAAAAAATCTACATGTGCTGAAGAATTATCTGGATGAATGCTGATATGAGATTAGTAAAGTGGCTTGTACCATTTAGGCTGCAGGTGGTAGATACTGCTTTGAGAGCACAATCCTATAGTGGCATTGCGCCAGTGCAGCACTCTTGCACTAGATGAACGTTGTTGCAAATGTGCCATCAGGCATGTCTGTGCTGCGGAATCGGTTGCTGGACCGGCGCAAGCAGTAGTGCAGGCGCACAGGCGCCACTACGCCTGTCAGCTGCACCGGTCAAATGCCAGCAGCACTCAGCCTGCGCAGGCCTTCACTGGCATGGCAGAGGCGTGCCAGAAGCATAACAGGATGGCGCTGGTGGTGGCAATGGGGGCAGAGATGGACCATGGCCATTGCTCCGTATCCTAACCCCTGTCCCCAGGCTGGATGGCTCCAATTTGGGCTGCTGCTGGCCACGTGGACCTGCATCTGCAAATCTGCAGGCGCAGATCTGAACAGCTCCATAGCGCTGACTGGGGCTTACCTGGGGGCAAGGGGAAAACATCCCCTTGCCCTGCGCTGAGCTGCCGCCGCCTTCTAACGGGCTTAGGATGCAGCCCCGCTGCTTTGGCCTGGCTAGGCCGGCACTGGTTAAGATTGGGCTGTGAATGTTCTTTTTGGTAAAACTAAAAACTACAGTAGTACATTGGGGAGAAATGTTCGACATACTCCACCCCTTGCTGTAGCAGTTTTCTACGTGCTGGGAGTTATTTATGCAATTGAGCATTAAAAAGAGGTGTCTCCCCCACAAACTATTCCACCACTTCATTCCTAACTGGGCAAGAGGCACTTTTTCAAGTGGTGTTCCTCTTACGTTTAGCACGGGGAGAGTAATTGTCCCTCTTCACCCCTGCACAGTTTTTCTAGTGGCTGTTGCTGGTGGTCTGCCTTTTTTTTTTTTTTTTTTTAAGATTGTGAGCCTTTTGGAATGGGGAGCCATTTAACTTTATTATTATTACTATAACTGCTTTGTTTCTTTAACCACTTATTAAAGCCTGTAAACCGCTTTGTGAACTTGGTGTTGAAAAGCGGTATATCTATATATATAAAAACGAACGTGGGTGTGTGCGTGTATGTCCATATGTTCTGAATAGGCTCCTCAACGCCTGGACCGATCGGCATGAAACTAGGCACGAATACACCTTGCGGCCTGGCGACAAACACTGCAGGGGTCAGACCCCCCTAGAGCCCCCGGGGGTGGGGGTACGGGGGGGTCCCCACGTCAAAACGGTCAGAAACGGCCAAGATTGGAGTCAAATCCACAGTTTCCGGGGTCGCCGAGATGAGCTGCGACACTCCCGATGCAGTTGGGGTCTGGGTTTAGCCCCCCCCCCCCGTGGGGGGCAAGAAGGGGTGCAAAACACAACGTCCGCCATGCCCTGCTGGAACGCCTGGCCCGATTGGCACCAAACTCGGCATGCAGAACCCTAGCAGCGTGGCCACAAATACTGCAGGGGTCGGGCCCCCCTAGCGCCCCCAGGGGTGGGGGTACGTGGGGGTCCCTGCGTGAAAATTGTCGAAAATGGCAACAATCGGTGTCAAATCCATAGTTTCCGGGGTCGCCGGGATGAGTGGTGACGCTCCCGATGCCATTGGAGTCTGGGTTC
>JAJKFI010000002.1:51724762-51738065 GCA_029204185.1 Lerista edwardsae | reverse complement strand
TGGTAGAAAACGGCCACAATCGGCGTCGAATCCATAGTTTCCGGGGTTGCCGGAGCAAACGGCGATGCTCCTGACACCATCGAAGTCTGGGTTCGCCCCCCCTCGGCGTGGGGTGCGAGACGGGGTGCAAGACACAATATCTGCCTTGCCCTGCTGCAACGCCTGGAGCAATGTGCACCAAACACTTGGTGTTGCAGCCTGACCACAGACACTCTGGGGGTCTGGCCCCCCTAGCGCCCTGGGGGGGCCCAGGGCCCCCGCGTGAAAATCGTCAAAAATGGACGAGATCGTCCTCGGTTCTGTAGTTTCTGGGCTCACCGAGGCCAACAGCGACACTGTGGGAGTTCGGGTCCGCACCCCCCACTGTGGGGGACAGGAAGGGGTGCGATACGAGATGTCCACCATGCCCCACTGTGACGCCTGGAGCAATTGGCGCCAGACTCGGCATGCGTATGCCTTGCGGTCTGGCGACAAACACTGTGGGGGTCAGGCCCCCCCCGTGCCCCCGGGGGTGGGGGTGCGCAGGGGGCCCCAGGTGAAAATGGTCGAAGACGCCCGAAATTGGGAGATGGGTCAGGGATGGGTCAGGGAGGGCAGATATAAACACCCGGGCGAAGCCGGGTACATATAAGCTAGTAAGTACATAAAAACAGGTATATAAGTACCTGTTGATTGATTCCATTCATTGTGCTTAATCCAGTGTCCTGGGGCCTTTTCTGGGTTTGTACTTCAGACAATATTCACTGCTGGTTGTTCATCCAAATCTTTGTTTTTTTAAGGACATCTTATTCTTTTGCTATGAACTTACAGTGAACTTTTTTGTTGAAAAGCAGCGCACAAATATTATTTAAAAAAACATGCTTTGAAATGTGAAGTGGGTTAAATTTTACAGGTTTTTATTCATTTCACAGACATTTATTTATTCCTTCATAAGGAAAGAGTTTGTGTTCTGTTGCTATGATAAATTATTTTGTGCTTACACAGTTTCAAAAAGTAACTTTTTACTTTTCTTGTTAATAAACTGGAAAAATAGTCATGGGACAGTAGGCAACTCAGCAAATTATCTATAGTACCACTTCAACTTGGTAAGCAACTTTCCATTAGCTTATTTTGTTATAGCCGGGCCCATCCCAACATGGGAATGTGGCAAATAATTTATAGCATGGGGGAAAATGCTATAGATTCCTTATAAAATACAGAATTATAATTATAACTGACCATTTAACTTGCTTGAGAGTCTGCTTGTGGCCAAAATGGTGGGATATAAATGTGAATAGTGGCGCCGACTTCCCTCTACCATCGGGGGTTCCCATGGCCATGCCCCCAACATTGACGTGGCCCCCTGGCATGACCTCGCCCCCTGTCATCTCCCCAGCCTCGGGAAGGGGTCTGCCACTCCAACAGCCACCTCTCCCAAGGCCTCAGGAAGGAGACTGCTGGCCTGACAGCTGCCTCTCCTGAAGCCGGGGCACGTGACCGCCGCAGCAATCGTACGCCCCGACCTCGGGCATTTGGTGCTCGGGCCACTGATTGGCATGGGTGCTGGGTCCGGGGGGGCTGGCTGGAATGTGGGTGCTCTGCCCCCATGGAAAAAGACTGTGGTGGCTGAAAAACCTGCAGCCCCCCCCCAGTTGGCGCCCATGAATGTGAAAAATTAAAGTCGAAAATGATTAATCTTCCAAAATAGCCTCTTGAATGATCAATGAAAGAAAATGTAGAATGAGAAAAGGCAAACAAGGTTACACTAAAAGGAATAGCATTGCTTTTTACATTGCTGCTGAACTTTGTTGATGTTGACGTTATTGCTTGTGTCGTTTTGACATTGACTTACTTAAGGAGGTTTTCGACATTGACTTCAACATTGACATTGATCATTGGCCTGTGCGCCAATACTAGGTTTGACCTAATCCATGGGTCAAGCCTAACATTGGAGAGGAGATAGCATAAGGCAGAGGAGATAGGCTGCCTTAAAGACAACCGATCTTCTCTGTCTCATTATGATACGCAAGTCCATCAAGAGAACCTTCTTAACTATACACAAGCCTTATAACTTAACTGTTCTCCATCAAGAGAAGCTTCTATACAGGCCATAAGGCACATTCGCACCAGCACAAATGGTGCAGGGACGAGGCAGGCAGCAGCATTGGCCCAGGCACATGGATCATGGATGCCAGTAAGCCGCACGTGCACTGGCCAAGTTTGGCTAGCACAGGGGCTTCTTTGGATGGGGGGGCTGAATAGGGTGGAGTTAGGGCAGTCCTGCGGGAAGGGCAGCGTGGGGAAGGGGAAGAGCCAGGATCTGGCAGTTATGCCAGATCCAACCCCCACCCCAGACCGCAAGGCCCCGATCCAGACTGCGGCAGGCTGTTTGGACTTGTCCCTGCTAAACAGCTGGTACAGATCCAAGGAATCCCATTAGCCAGCTGGGGCTTACCCCAGGGCAATGGGAAAATATCCCCAGGCCTGCCTGCTCCTGCAGTAGTTAGGATATGCCCTCAAACACTTAACTCCCTATATATACACAAGGTTGCAAACTGCAAGAGCTCAGCTCTTTTCAGGGCAGTTAAAAGCTATCTGATTTTCGAATATCCTCACAACTTGAGGCAATTAGTTATCTGTCCTTTCTGTCAACCTGTTTTTTACTGGAGACTCTGTGAGACCCATCAGAAATCGGGTCACGGCCCAACACACAGTTTGAGAAACAGTGATCTAAACCAAAAGGCTGCTGCTGTATGAAAATCTAGAGTCAGGTTTTGACTCTGGGCCTGCATAAGTTTAATAACAATGCCTGAAGGTGACAGCTTTATTTGAGTTCTTGTAGGGGGTGGAAAATACTCATAAATGTAGGCAAAGCAAAAGGGGTGGACTCCAGAAAAGCACAATAGCCTCATAAAGGGAATTCCATAATTGTGGAGCTGCTGCCAAGAATACGCCGTGGTTTGCCTTTGGGAAATGGATTTAGCATACAAATAAATAAATAACTGTTTAAAAAGCCCTTCCTCATGGCTGCTAATAGGTTTCTGTTCCTTTTGTTAGGGATTTAATGGAAGCAATCTTTATGATTCAGGTGCAGCAAAGCTCGCAGAAGAGTGGACAGTAATTTATGACTGTCCTGATGAAATTAGCTGCTTATCTGATATATGGTTTTTGCCACTGATGTGTGTGAGCCCTTCATAAAACCTGATTGCCAGAGCCGAGGGATAATATGGCTGTGGTTGAAACAATTTGTCAAATCCGATATCCAATCCTGAAGGGGATTTTCCAGCAGATGTAGCCTGTTAATACTGGTGCTCACTGAGCTATCAAGAGCTGTCCATGGCATCTATAAACTAGTCATTATTTATACTTCTTGTGATGGATCAGCTAATTAAATCCCTTGAGTTGACTCAAGAACTTACCAGCTGGGACCTCGCTGAAGACTGATGCTTATTGGAACAATGGGGAGAAGGTGTCTGTGCACGTGGCTACCCACTGGCCCATTTAATTTTCCAAGCATTGCAGGTCATAGTTAAGGCTTAAATTGAGCAGTCCTGTAACTGGAAATGTTATGGGTGAAGAGATCTAAGAGGTTGGGAAATCACTGCAGCATACATATATGTTGCCTTCAAGTGATGTAATTGGATAATGGCTTAGAAAGCAATTAGATAGAACAGTGGTTCTCAAACATTTTAGAACAGGACCCACTTTTTAGAATGCCACTCATGTTGGGACTCATTGGAAGTGATGTCATTAACCTGGAAGTGATGTCATAGCCAGAAGTTACATCATCAAACAGGAAGTGCTGTCATTGTAACGCAATCAAATGATACTCCTGGAATGCAAACTGGCATTTTTGTATTGCAGCAATTGCACAACCATGAAACAGAAAGCAAGATTAAGACAAAATATGATGTAAATCACTGAACTAAAAATAATTTTTTTAAAAATAACTTGAAAATTCAAACTGTGAACACTCACAACAGGAATATAGCAAGAGTAACACCTGCAGCTTACAAAATAGTTGCTCCCAGCTTTCTGCGACCCATGTGACATCAGGTCATGACCCACCAAGTGGGTCCTGGCTCACAGTTTGAATAACAGAGATAGAACACTCCCTGCACATTTTAGGCAGGCAGACTTTGGTTGGCTTAAGTGGGGTTTGGGGCCCGGGATCAGTCCAGATGTTGTGCATCTGAAACAGTGTACGTGTTTCCGTTCCGGTGCATATGGGTTAGAATACCAAGGTCCACAATCTGTGTACAACTGACCACTTCTAATTTATTTAAAAATGCATACAGTACTTAGTATCTGACATCTTGAATACATTTGTTGCAGCGCAATTTTGTTGTTCCAAAACTCAATAAAGAGGAACCAATTTTCCACAAATACAGTACAATCATTCTGTTCTTCTGTCTTTCTTAATTAGTCAATTTGGCCATTGGAGCAGAGTTCTATTTTGTTCCTGATCGTAGTATAGCCATCAATCTCCCATACTTGTCCTTTTTTTTAAAAAAAACCCAACCCCTTATTGCTTTGACCGTATTGTATATGGAATCCTTTTTTAAAAAATTGCAAATATTAGTAAAAATAACCACACAACCAATTTTAAATTCAAACCAGAAGTATAATTGATTTCTGAGCAAATAACACTTGGTTTCTTGATATGATCACCACGGTGATAAAAAGTTCCTACACAGAAAGCATTTATTCCTTCTCCCCTCTTTTTAACACTGTAACTTCAGTTTAAATGAAGTAATGTAATGGCCTCCTGTGTTATCAATTTAGAGGTTCATTTAACTTTCTGCACAGATGTTACTTAGACTCTGTCTGGTTATCTAAAACGTATCCAGGTATGATTATCACCTACTGAGAATTCTGCAGGATGGTGGAATTTTATTTTTTTTTCATGCGTGATGGATGTTCCCAGGTCTTTAATCACACACATGCATATGCACCTCTACCTCTGATCAGATGTAATATGGAACAAATCTTGCCATCCCTGAAGGTAATTTTGTTAGACTAGGTGGATTGCAGGTTTTCAGGCAGTCTGGGGAGAAAAATAGCCATGGACCTCATTATTGGCGCAAGCATGGTTATATGCTGGTGGTGGTGAGGGACTATGAGTCTCTTATGGCTCAGTCCTGTCCAGGACTTGTGCAGACAGAACATACATTCCATCAGCACAAGGCTTGGGTCACTGGTAGTGGGGAAGCTGCAATGATAGTGTGCAAGCTGGGGCTACCAGGGCAAGTGGCTGGCAGCCCTGGCCACATGCCAACAGATCTCGCAGACCCTGCCCCAGTAAGTAAGTTGGGGAGCTGTCCAGGGGAATGATCAGGACAGGGATTGGACTGGTCAGCTGGGGATGGAAATTAGCAGCAGCAACAGCACCAATATCCTGTGGGGACCATGGTGTAGTAAGTAGGTACTTTAAGTAAATTATGCATGGGATGGATAGAGAGATGTTCTTTTCCCTCTCTCACAACACCAGAACCAGGGGACATCCACTCTGAGTATAGGGAATGTTAGAACAAATAAAAGGAAATACTTTTTTACCCAGTGGGTCATTAATCTGTGGAACTCCTTGCCACAGGAGGTGGTGATGGCAGCTGGCCTAGGTGCCTTTAAAAGGGGATTGGACAGATTTCTGGAGGATCCATTGGGGGCTATAGGCCATGATGGGTTGTGCAACCTCCTTATATTAGTAGTAGGCTACTTCAGAATGCCTGGTGCAAGAGAGTGGCGCATCTTGTTGTCTCGCATGCTCCCTGAGGCACCTGGTGGGCCACTGTGAGATGCAGGAAGCTGGACTAGATGGGCCTTTGGCCTGATCCAGCAGGGCTCTTCTTATGTTCTTACGTTCTTCTACATTGCTGCCTGGCCCCTGGCTGCCCATAGCATTCAGCGGAAGCTGTTGATGGGTGACATAAATTGTGAAATTAAGGGTGCAATCCAAGCCCTTACTTGGGTTGGCACAAGTCTCCTGTGCCAGGTCAGTTGGGTCACAAAAACATGGATATGTGCTGGACTCAGACTGCTGACTCCAGGGCCTTGCTAGTCCAGCACAGGACAGCCGCAATGAAACCTCAAAGTAAAGGAACGAATGTTCCCTACCTTGGGGAGGTGTCCATTATCGTTCCCCTACTGCAGAAAACAGTGATTGCCGCCTTGGCAGGGCTACATCATTGCTGGAAGGCAGTAAAGTGTTAAGGGTCGGCCAAGCCACCACTCTTAGGGTGCATTCCTAACTTGGAGTTAGGCCAGCAAAGTTTGGCCGGCACAAGGGATACCATAAAGTACTGTTTGGACCACTCTCTGAATCAGGGAGGCCAGCACACAGACATGCGCCATCCTCCCTAACTCCGAAAGTGGTCCAAACATACTTTATGGTGTCCCTTGTGCCGGCCAAACCGTGCCAGCCTAACTCCAGGTTAGGATTGTGCTCTTAATGCCCCACTGTTAAAGCAGGTTTTCAAGCAGGGATGTTGGGCTGCAACTGCATGCATTCAGTAGTGTAGGTGTAGCGGTGTTAAGGGTTCCTCCCACTTACTGTCACTGCCCAGAATGGCTCTGATGGCAAATGGAGGAGCTGCTTACATGGTTTGTTAAGGCACCTGCAATACCTAGGCTACTGTCCCTTGTAGCTATGCTACTGTGTGCATTTGTTATGTGCAGTTTGGCCCTAAGCTTCAAAAGCAAGAGAGGCTATTGTACTACATTTAGAAATTACTACTAGCCAATGGTGGTATCTAAAGCGGGAGGAACCGGAACACTGGGCGGGATGTACGGTTGATTGGCAGCCCGTCCGTTCTGTTCCGCCGCCTGCCCGCCCATCGCGCAGACTGCCCCCGGTTGGCGTGCCCCACCGCTGCTCGCCCAGGCGTGCCCCCCACCGTCCCTCCCAGCAAGCAGGGCAGGGCAGCCCGCATGACGGGTGGGCAGGCAGCGGAACTGAACGGACGGGCAGCCAATCACACATAAGTCCCGCCCAGCGTACCAGTTCCTCCCGCTTTAGATACCACCACTGCTACTAGCCAAAATACATATTTGTTCTCTTAATTGTATAAATTAGAATTAACTTCATAGAAACGTATACAATGATTCTGGTTTTTCAGTAAACAAAAATGCCCTGTTTTGCCCTTCTCATACTTTCCCCCTTGCAAGTTGTCTAACTTAAGCAAGATGAATGTATTTTATATATTATTACCAGCAAACACCATAAAGTCATTGGAAAACAGGCATGATGAATTTTGCAGCCTGCTAGCCAAAATCATCATCAGAAAGGACATTGAGCAGTTTGGTTTCAGAGGAACAAGGCGATAGCCAAATACTGCAGCTCTGTACCTGACTCAACACATCTTTTTCTGCCCTGGAAATTGTAGGCCTTCATATCAGTGCTCAGAATAACGAAGGTGTCATTCTGTATCTCCTAAGGCATTTATCAGTTCTGTTGAAAACACAAACATGTTCTTGCTTCAGGTCTTTATTTTACTTGCTTTTTCAATGCAAAGGAATACAACAGATAGAAATCTTGAAATGTTTTTGGCACTAGGGGTTTAGTACTCTGTTATTTGTCTGAAAACACAAAGATAATGGAAATTCCAGCGGATAACAATAACCTCAGCCAGTTCTCCCTTGGAAGGTGGAATATTTGCATACTTGGCGGTTTATAGTGATTCCTTGGAGGGTTTTGTTTTGTTTTGGTTTATAGTGTGTTGTGGTTTAGCTTGTTACCTCAGAAATACTGTTCATCAAGAATTTTATGGAGAAGGTAAACATGATTTGCTTCTCTGTTATTCCATAGACAAGAACTAGCAATTAGCCTAATGCGTGAATATTATGGGATACATTCTGCCTCCAAGAACTTTATTTTAGCTACCTGTTTCTAATCTCTAACAGACTAAGGCCACAATCCTAACCTGGAGTTAGCTACCATAAAGCATGTTTGGACCACCCTTGGAGTCAGGGAGGATGGTGCATGTCTGTGTGCTGGCCTATGTGAATCCGAGAGTGGTCCAAACATACTCTACGGTATCTCTTGTGCTGATCACTAGTGCAGGTCCAAGGAGACCCATTGCAGAGCAGGAGGCTTACAGATACGTAAAGGGATTTACACCCTTTCTGTCTGAAGCCTTCCTAATCTCTGTCCCCGCTGGATAGGCTGTGCCCCGTTTTAGCAGAAATTGAATAAGCACAATACATGTGGCCCCGCATTATCTGTGGGTGGTTCGATACCTACAGATTTCATAATCTGCAAGTGCCACGCACACCCCGAATCTACCTGGTGCTCCAGCCCCCTAACCATCTTACGGTGCAATCCTAACCAGCTTTCCAGCACTGATATAGCTGTGCCAATGGGGCACGTGCTGCATTCTGCAGTGTTGTAGTCGTCATGGAGGCCTCTTCAAGGTATGAGAATGTTTGCTCCCTTACCTCGGAGCTGCATGTCCCTTATCCCAGTGCTGGAAAATTGGTTAGGATTGTGCTCTTAGTAGTGTTTTCTGCACATTTAGCAGCTTTGTATAAGCACAAGTTAGGACATAAATCAGTTTAATAGTCTCTCACCCTCAGAAGCCAGGTGGTGGTGGGATTCTCTGAGCCACAAGGGAAAGAATTGTCAGCACCCTCAAATTGCAATTTTTGGAGGGAAGCCATGACCGCAAAAACGTTGTAAACCAAATTAAGAGAGAGAGAGTAGTAGTAGTAGTAGTAAATATGGCCTCTTTTTAATATTGTTTTGGTAGCTGAAAAGTTGTTTTGCACAGCAAATACAAGAACGAGCCTAAATGGAGCCCAGTTTCCTTCCTTCCCTGTTCTCTGATTTGAATGTTTTTTCAACCCATAAATATGTATTCTGTCCTATGGCTATTATTGCATGGTGAATTCCAAGTTGAGGTTCAGATCTTGTCATTTGTAAGCATTGCTATCTTGATGTTGCTGTCGAGCCTGCAGTGAACTATGGAGTGACAGGCCTGCTAAACTATATGCCCAGATCTGCTGCCAAGGAATTCTGGAAACTGCCTCCAACTACCCTAAGACAAATTTTCCAGCAATGTGTTCCTAATTGGGCGACTCCCCAGTGTTTCACTTCTGTTCAGCATTTAATAATTAAATAATCTCAAATTAGTTTGGGGTTAGGAAAATCTGGAATCTGTTTTCATAATGGCTCAGTTCAACCATGCGCAAGATGCCTTAAAAGGCAAAGCGGTGCATTTTCAATTTTACAAGATGGCAAAGCACACAACTATTTCCTAACATTGCCATTTCCAACTGGAAATGCGATGGAAAAAGTTCAGGCATGCGATAGAAAAGTTCTAATCCGACATAAACAAAAGTGCTTTCAGAGAAAATGTAACGTCCACCACGTATTTCCAGAAATTACAGAGACTAGAACCATAGCTCTGCAGCAAGGCACCTGCAGGAGATTCAATTCCTGGCACTTCTCCGGGTAGGGATGGGAAAGACATCTGCTTTGAGCCTCCGCCAAACAACAAGCTAGATCAGTGGTCAGGGAACAGGGGTAAATTACCCCAAATGGGGTAAAAATGAAATTCCTGGGGGTAATGGACAGATAGGCGTATGCCCCGCCCCCTTTTCCCTCATCCTTCCTTCATGACCAATGTTCTCTCTTCTGACCAATGGGAAGTTCCTCTCACGCTTGATGGATTTCCCTTGCTTCCAATAGGAGATTAGAAGCGGCAAGGTACTTGGCCCCCAATAGGCAGCGTTCCTCTCCCTTCCCAGGCGGCGAAGAAAGCCGTGGTTATCGATCCCGCTGCTGGTAGAGGGAGAAGGAAGCAACAGCAGAGAAAATGGCGGCCATGGCTGCAACTGCGGCGGTGCCAGGTGATGGGGGAGCCAGCAATGCCAAGCCTATTCCGGGGAGCGAGGCCGGCACAGACCTGCTCCTGGCTGGCACTCAGGTAGCCGTGGAGTCAGCAGTGCTCGACGCCAGGGAAGAGCCTGAACCAGCTCTGGGTGGGGAGGCCGAGGAGCTGCTGCCGTCGCCGCCACCCAGGAGCCCGGCAGGGACACGAGGCATGCAGGCGTGGGGGAGGCTTTGGTGAGCGGCTGATGTGTGTGTGTCTATGTGCCCGCAGGCACGCACATGTGTGTGTGTGTTGAGAGGACTTCTGTGGACGTGCCTCTTTGCTTGTGAGCAGCTAGGGCTCTCCCTGGGTTTGCCTTGTCTTGCTGTCCCAAGGAGTGGGGCGGGCGGGCGAGCAAGCAGGGGGAGGGTTGGGGTGCCTGCACCTGCGCAGGGACACAATGAGAGGCAGGAGGCAACGAGGCAAGGCGAACAGCAGAAAACAAAAACAAAATCAGAACTGCTGTTGCTGGCCTCTCTCTCTCTCTCTCTCTCTCCCCCCCCCCCTCTCTCTCTCTCTGTGTGTGTGTGTGTGTGTGTGTGTGTGTGTGAGAGAGAGAGAGAGAGAGAGAGAGAGAGACAGCCCCAATCTGAATTCGTTATAGAGAGAAATCTTAAGTCCAAGCACCTAAACCTGTTGTCAAAAAGGTAAGCTAGTTGTAACCCAGAAGGGTTGAATTCTATTCTCTCAAGGTCTGCAGGTGTACCCAAACTCTTTGCAACTTCATATTTACATAGTATTAATTAAGCTCATTAATTAATCAAATAAAAAGCAATGGGTTCCAATTTGTAATTTTTTTTCTTTTGTTCTGGCGGGACGGGGGGGGGGTTAACGTCAAGGGGGTAATGTTGGCGTATCTAAATATATTTTGGGGTAAAAGGTAAAAAAGTTCCCTGACCCCTGAGCTAGATGGACCACTGGTCTATTAAGAGTGCAATCCTAACCTGGCATTAGGCCAGCACAGTTAGGCCATCAAAGTTTGGCCAGCACAAGGGCCACCAATAAAGGCCACTCTCAGAGTCAGGGGGGATGGCACATGTCTGTGTGCTGGCCTCTTTGACTCTGAGAGTGGTCCAAATATCCTTTGCGGTCCCTGTGCCAGCCAAACATTACTGGCCTGACTGTGCCAGTATACAAAATACTACGAAATAGTTAAAAAAAAAAAAACTATTGAAAACAACTTCCAGTTTTCTATCGAAACCAGGAAGTGATTTTTTTTCTTTTTTCTTTTTCTTTTTTCTTTTACTGTTCAGGAGGCTTAGCTCCCCACAAACTCCATAGGCTGGCACTGGCAGAGAAAAGTAGAAATAAAAACATCCACCTCTGCAGCAGTGTGATCCTGGGGATTGCATTGCTGCCACTCCCCCACACACACTTACAGTAGGAGTTTGGGAAGCACTGTATTAACTGTCTCCAACAACCAGATGACCAAGCCTCTCTTAGCCTCCTTAAAAAGTTAGGTGGACAAGGTTGCTTGCAAACTTTCAAGTAACCTGTCCACGGACTGATGGCGCAATCCCAGAGATTGCGTAGCGCCGATGCAACAGGGTTGCAGCACTTGGACCGACGCTATGAGCAGCGTCAGCCCAAGAGCATCAATGGGGAGCTTCCTGGGCACCAGCCTAACACAGGGAGGTTCTGGGATGAGAGAGGGGTGGGGAGGAGGCATTACTGGGTGGGATGGGCAGGCTAGTGGGCGGGCCAGCCGAAATCAGCGGCACGCGGCTTCCTTGGATCAAGGAGACTGAAGTCTTCACTGGTGCAAGGGCACAAGCATGACCTTGCGCTGGGGAGGCTCCTCAGGCCCACTGGTCTGCCTGCTCCAGCACAGTTTAGGATTGGGCTGCCCATCAGCTGAAAATTATATGTTGAAACAAGACAAGTATGTATCATGGGCCCATCAATAGAACTTATTCTTTAATTTTCTTCCAAACAGTATAGACTTTTGAGCATATTTGAAAATTCAGTTGTCAAGTGTATGAATATAAACTAAGCCAGTGGTTCTCAAACTTTTTAGACCGAGTCCCACTTTTTAGAGTAGCACTTGTGTCAGGACCCACCAGAAGTGATGTCATTAACCTGGCCGTGATGTCATAGCTGGAATGAAGCAGGAAGTGCCATCATTGTGACATAATAAAATGCCACTCTTGGAGTGCAAACTGGCATTCTTGGACTGCAGCATTATTGCGCAACCGTGAAAAGTCTCTGACAGAAAGTAAGATTTGGTCAAAATATTATGTAAAAGCACTGAACTGAAAACAAAATTAAAAAAAAAAACCTGACTTTAAAATTCAAACTGTCAACAGTCACAACAGCAAGAGTAAGGTCTGCAACTTCCAAGATGGCTGCTCCCAGATTTCCATGATCCACCTGACATCAGGTGTGAGAGTGTGAGAGATGTGTCCTGACCTAAAGTTTGAATAACACTGAACTAAGCGATTTCGCAAATCTATCTGGCTATGCAATATTCTCTTGTTGACTTAGGTAGGTAGTCACTTATCTATATGTAACTAAAACAGATTCTTATTTTCAAGGGAAAGTATCCAAGGACAAAATACTGGTTCTTGTTAAAAAAAAAAAAAAAGGAAAAAAAACCTCTTGGCTTGGACAATGAGTCTCATATTGTTTGTTTGTTGTACGGCCACACAGCTATTATCACCTCTGGCAAAAGAAGATCATGAAATTTATTTGTTAAAAGAAACCACCAAGAGAAGCTAATTCTGCCTTAATTTAAGTAGATACTTGAAGGGAATGTGGACCTCTGTACAGTACTATAAAGCTGCAACATTCATTACAGATTGGATAGTGCCAGATAAATGAACTCAGGTCAAGCAGATAGAATTTAAAATACAGCTGTTTGGCTTGGGTATAGTTTCCAGAAGAGGCCAGGAATTTTGAACAGGTTGGTTCTCGTCCCAAATTAGAAATAAATTACCTCAAGGGCTAACGTATCAGTGTGCAAACTGTAGTGACAAACACGGTAATAGATAAACTAAGATTCTCTGTGTAGTAGGAGCAACATCTCTGAACTCACAGTTTCTCGCTCTTGTATTATCTTTAAAAAAAACTGAAAAACTAATTAATCACCCTCCTTTTGTCTGGTGTGAAGATGTTGGTGCTATATTGCCATCCATTTTTGTGCAGAGGGATGCAGTATATTCATGAGGCGGTGAAGTGAACAGTCCAGAAGATGGAGAGGCTGCTCAAAAGTGGTTCCATTTTTCCGTGATTAATTTTCTTTGCTTTGATACATAAAATGTAATGTCGCCCGAAAGATTTGTTCTTTGCCAGCTGTTCTTTTGTACCTAACTTGGTGAGGTGGGGAAGCTGGGTAGTTCATCCATATTTCCTTTACCGAATTCACAGATTTCAAAGCTATTGAAGAACGTTCTGTCAGCACATAAATCCTGTAATCTATAAACATGGCTAGAGGTGGTGGTGGTGGTGGTGGTGGT
>JAJKFI010000002.1:51693094-51703145 GCA_029204185.1 Lerista edwardsae | reverse complement strand
TTAAAGGTAAATAAATAAATAAATAAATAAATAAATAAATAAATAAATAAATGTTCTCAAAGCGGTCCCCTTAGCATTTTATCTCCATAGCATAGATAAAATGGTTCTCAATCCATTTGAGGCTGTTTCAAATCCCGTTTCAAATCCCAGTAGTGGGGCAGTCACAGAGGCTTCCTCAAAACAACATTTGTTCCCTTGCATCAGCGCTGGAAAGTTGGTTAGAGTTGGGCTGCCCCAGAGGTGTAACTAGAAGCACAGGCGCCTGGAACAGTTACTTCATGACATCACATGACATCATATCTGGGTTCTCCACAGAGAAGAAGGCACTGGTGGCATCGCTACCCTGTTCCTTCTCCTGTGGAGGCTCCCTGAGTGGGGAGCCACCACAGAAGGAACAGTGGCACCAAGCCACCAGCACATCCTTCTCCAGGGAGAACCCAGAAGTGACTGCCTTGCATGTTGCGCGCCCCTGTTGGCATAGTGCCCAGGGCAGGTGAACCCTCAGTCTCCACCCTAGATACGCCTCTGGGCTGCCCTAACATTTGGTGAACGTTCTCCTTTTGAGGATTTTTTCCTCAAATTTCTGGAGGAAAAGTCCATTGCAGGCTACAGGCCACAATGGGTGGTACAACCTTCTTATTTTGGAAGTAGGCTTCCTCAGAATGCCGGGTGCAGGGGAGTGGCAACAAGATGCAGGTATCTAGTTGTCTTGTGCGCTCCCTGAGGCATCTGGTGGGCCACTGTGAGATACAGGAAGCTGGACTGGATGGGGTTGATCCAGTGGGGCTCTTCTTATGTTCTTAGGGCCCAGATTGGATTGCTAGTTGTTATAGCTCCCTTCCCACAGACCGGATAGCAAATTCTGTTTTATTTACCACAGATTTACCTCAGAATTTTACCTCAGAAATTTATCTCAGAATGCCAGATGTAAGGGAGTGGCAACAGGATGCAGACATCTTGTGTGCTTCCTGAGGCATCGAGTGGGCCACTGTGAGCTACAAGACGCTGGACTAGCAGCATCCAGCAGGGCTCTTCTTACGTTCTTAGTTATTATTCTATTTGAGTTTTCTATTTGAAGGTGCCAATTTCAGTATTCAAGAATAAAACCAATATGGTCTGTGGATGATTTTTAAAAAACCAGCAAACAAGAATAACCCCACAGCAGCAAAATTCCCTTTAAACACTAACCAATGAATGGGATGCTATGAAGTAACAAATAAGGAGTAAAGAAAAACTGAGAACATCCAAGCACGTTATGCATTTGTTGTATTTAAAATATGCATGCCTAGATTTTCCAAAATTGAGTATCCAGTCCCTCAGCACCACCTTCTGGTGTGTATTGTGCATAGGAAAAGGAAACTGAAAATAATTCATACAATATAAAAATATACACAATATTAAAAGTATAATAGCACATAGACAGACACCCACCATTCGAAGAATGCAACATAACTGGATAACTAATGGAACGACCAATGATCTCTTGCTCCAAATGTCCATTGAGAATGGAAGAGTCCAAACTTATCTGAATCCCCATAGTGAAGGAGTCAGGCTAGTCTTTCTAACAGTGATGGCAAACCTATGACACTTGTGTCAAGGGTGACACGCCACAATGTTTTGGATGATACATCAGCATTCACTGACGACAACTAGGAGCACAATCCTAACCTGGAGTTAGGCCAACAAAGTTTGGCTGGCACAAGGGCCACCGTAAAGAGCATTTGGACTACTCTCTGACTCAGGGAGGATGGCACATGTCAGTGTGCTGGCCTCTCTGACTCCGAGAGTGGTCCAAACAGAAGGAGCTCATTGGCTCAATTGCAACGCAACCACTGCGCATGTTTGCGTTGCCCTCAGCTCAGCCTTTTCGCCGCTGGGCCAGGCTGGCCCTTGCGGAGAGTACCTGACCGCTCCAACGAACAGGTGCGCTCCTGGCCCAACCCCCTGCCTTGGCCCTGACTCGCTTCAGAATGAATTGCAGACGTGTTCCCAAATAGTAAGAAATGCTTAAAAAAAAACTTGGGTTTTTTCACTTTAAAAAATGTTTTTAAATGGGAATGCTTCTTTTTTAAGCCTCTTGAGGGGCCTGGAAGTGGCTTAGGGGAGCACTAGAGACTGTCCCGCATCATCCGTTGACGGTCACATCCTCTGATGGTGAGGGACCACTCTATAGTTAAACACTACCAAATACTTTTTGAAACATCCTCAATCTTAAGGAAGTGGCTCAGTGGGCTTCCCTAGGCAAGAAGTCCAAAACATGGAACACACTGAAGAAAGGCCTGCTGCATTACAGATTTTATGTTGGCAAAAAGATGGTGCATGGTGCCTTACCTTCCAACCCTAAGGAGTGTAAGAGAAAAAGTAGGTGCAAGTGGATCCCCACCATGTAGGATTAAAACTTTGAACTCAGTCCAAAGCAGTCTGAGCTTAGTCCAAAGCAGCTGAACTAATACCTATTAGATGAGAGTGTTATTTGAAGAGCATTGTCTACTTTATAGATTTTGTCAAAGGGCAAGGAGTAGAATTCTGCATCAGCTGTAGGGGCAATCCTGGGGGGGATCGGCACCAGGGGCACATCTCCAGGGGTGCGCCCCCCCCACTTGCACATCATGTCCTGCCACCCCAAGCAGCCTCATGCAGCCACGAAGGGCCACCCCCCCCCCCACAGAAAGGGCAGGTGGTGCTTCGTAGCCGCATCGCTCTGTGGTGGAAGCCGCTTCCCAGAGCAACATGGCTACAAAGCGCCACCCACCCCGTCTCGGAGGGGCAGCAGCCCTACATAGCCGCACCGGATCGCTCCAGGAAATGGCGTCCATGTCGGAAGCCTTCCCAGAATGACACAGCTATGAAGCTCCACCTGCCCTTTCTCAGAGGAGCGCTGTGCTGGGTCACTTCAGGAAGCTGCTTCCTTAGCTACAGGTAACCATGGAAACCACTTCCTGGAGTGGCTTCCCATGCCTACGTGGGTGGCGGAGGGCGGCTGGTGTCCTCACCCTCTCCAGCCCAGCGTCTGAGGCATTTGCACCCATTGGTTCCTCCAGGTCCGCCACTGAGCAGTTGCAGCTTGCCAACTCCTCTGAAGGGAAGCCCCACAAAGAGGGTGCCATCTAAATGGGAGGCAACTCCGAGCGCAATTCTAACCTGGAGTTAAGCCGGCACAGTTAGGCCAGCAAAGTTTGGCCGGCATAAGAGCCACTGAAATGTGTGTTTGGACCACTCTTGGAGTCAGGGTGGATGCTGCACACTTGTGTGTGGCCTTTCAGACTCCGAGAGTGGTCCAAACATACTTTAGGGTGGCCCTTGTGCCAGCCAAACTTTGCTGGCCTAACTGTGCCGGCCTAACTCCAGGTTAGGATTGCGCCCTGAATTTATCATTTTTTAAAAAATAAAGTAAAAAGAAAAAGCACACACAAACTTGTTCTCAGCAAGCGTATTGAGTTATTTAAAATATTTTATGCTGCTTTTCTAAACTTTCAAAACAGTGTACAACCAAATATAAACATATAAAAGATAAAAACCAGAATAAAATATTAAACATTTTTTAAGAAAACAGCAGTAAAAAAGAAGCTGTAAAACAGCAGCCATAAAAGAAGAGGTCCCTAGGAATACCTTCCCCCTCAAAGGCCAGGAGAAACAGATGGGTATTCAAACCCTGCCAGAAATCATACAATGAGGTTGTCCTCAGATCTTCTGGCAGCTGGTTCCAGAGATATGGTACCATAACCAAGAAGGTCCTACACCTTGCTTCCAACTCCCTTGCTTATTATGGCTGCGGTATACTAAGACAGACCCTCCCAGATGACTGCACATGACCATATGGGGAAAGGTGATCTTTGAGGTATCCTAGTCCTATACCATACAAGGCTTTAAGTAACCACCAACACCTTGAACGGGCACCTAGTATAGCCAGAGCAGGAGTGGCACAGCAGATTCAGCACGACTTTCTAAAATTTAATTTTTAGAATTGCCTTGATTTTCAACCACTTGACTTTTGTTGCTTTCCTCTTTCAGCTTTCAATTATAAACACATTTCAAATTTCATCCTCTTTTGTCTCATTTCACCCAACATTCCACAACAATCTGTTGACGTTCTTATATGTATTTACTATATTTCTAACCCGACTTGCTCCCATACTGAAGAGGACCCAAGGCAAACAATTTACGGGTGCAATCCGAACCTGGAGTTAGGCCAGCATAAGTCCGCTGTGCCCAGCATAAGTCCCCTGAGAGTTCTACACTCTCAGGAGTGTAGAAAATGCACTGTAAAGCACATTTGCACTACTCTCAGGGAACCTGGCACACAGATGTGTGCTGTCTTCCCTGACTCAGAGAGTGGTTCGAATGTGCTTTACAATATGTTTGCAACATGCCTCGGCCGGCACAAGAGACTTGTGCCGGCCTTACTCCAGGTTAAGATTGTGCTGTAAAAAACAAAAAACAAATACAATTAAAGTAAAAAATACTAACAAAGCTTAAAAACCATTAAAAATTAAACACTCTAGACCCCAATATTAAAATACATTTCAATAAAATAAGTTTATTTTTCTTTATTTCTTTTTCAGGCTTCCCACATATTTCCATGTGTTATATACGTTTTTTTATGGCCAAAAATGAGCCAAATAAGTCTATGCTTTGACATTCACCCATTTTTTACTTTCATCCATGCTCTGGTTCCTAACCAGACAAAAGTCTTGCTTGACTTAAACACTGAGGTCTGGAATGAACATAACTAGAGCAATGTCAAGCAATTTTCAGTGGAAACATTCTGAACTGAATTGTTACTAATATTTATCTTAACGATGCTCATTAAAAAAATTCCTACTAGATTATACCAAAGGCCAAGTCCAGTATTTTTGGTTTCTAATAGTCATCAAAACACACCAAAATAGTTGCAGCAGCAATAGCAGAAACAAACAGAAATCCAAATGTCCAGTGTCATCACATTGGGCCCCACACTTTGGGGGCCGACACAAATGACATCAACTCAGATTGTGCTCTAGAACAAGTATTTCCTGCAGCTGGTGGATTTCTGTTTGCTCCAACTGTGGGCAAACTGATGCACAGAGCCCAATTGCTAATATAATTACAAAAAGCTATTCTGAAGTCCTGTGTTCTGACCTCACCACAAGTTCAATATGTACATCACTGTAAATGCCGGAAAGCAGAGGTGCATAGTGGCCCTTCCTGAAATCATGTCCTTGCTTCACAAATACTAATGTGGTTTCAACAACAGTAGAAGACAGTCTTGGCCAACCATAACCAATGGGGCTTGAAGTGAATGGATTTTTAAGGTGAATTCAGTGACAAGGACGTGAGGTGTCCTTTGTCATTTTCTGCCAGAATACAATCATTTCATATGAAGATATACCGTGGACTGCAATCAAGTGCCTGTACTTACAACTATCAAAGTTAATTCTGTACAAAAAGAAAAGTTCTGCATCTTCTGGAACAGAGATGCCCACATCAAGCACATATAAACAAAGGCCAACATAGATATCTTCAAACTTAATAGGTTTGATATGACTCATTGTTTCATAAATCCTGTGAGCCAATCTGGTATCAAGAACATAACCGAGTCCACTGCAGTAGGGTGGATATATCTTGAATGGATAATCACGGTATGAAATATAGACTTTTGAGAGAAACCATCTGTCAGAATAGTTATTAGTGAACACGTATCCAGTCATGAAGTTTTCTGAGGTATTAGAATTTAAAAGAAATTTCACTAAGTTGCCAGTGTTGATGAAAACATCAGAATCGGTCTTCATAACATAGCGAGCATTGGGACAAAACTCCGTCACCCATCTGAAGGCCATGATCGTTTTCAAGGTAAGGTTATAGTACGTGTCAAGGAAGTCTTGACGGATGACGTCTCCGTAGAGAAAGCTTTCGTCTTCCACCGATAAACCTATGCCACCTCGTTCTTCTCCGTGGCCCAATAAAAACAGTGTCAGAACCTGGTTCCCCCACCAGGACTTTTTAGAACCCCATGTTAGCCGAATGGCTTGCCTTGCCTTCACATCTGTAGGTCTTGAGGCCACCAAGATGACCAAAAATGTATTGTTGTCACATTTTAATTGCTCACGCATCGTGAAGAGAAAATTCTGTTTGTAGATAGGTTCATATTCGTAGAAATACATACGGTTTGCCTGGTCTATCACATGTGGTAGTGGAAGGACTGCGTACCATGTCGTTAATGCGAGACAGAGAAGGGATAGACCCCCCCAAATCCATTTCAACTGTTTCATATACATTGCAGTCTTGAATACAGCTAGAAAATTTTCGAAGGACTATGAGATCTGGAGAGCAAGGCTGGACAATAAATGCTACGGAAGAGAGAAAAAAATTAGACAGGTTAATATGCAGAAAATACTAGCTTTGTGGTTTTTTACACCTGGTTTCTCTGAAACTATTAGCAAACGCACAATTCCTTCCAACAGCTACTATCTGGTTACTTCTTATCATGAACAAACACGCACACAAACATTGCCACTCATCTTGCACAGGATTACATTGTTTTACAGTGGGCAGACCTACATGCAGTAAGATGGATGGACTGCCTATTGGACACCGGGCTGGGTGCAGAGCCGGCTCTAGGAGTGGCGGAGCCAATGCAGGGCATTCCTGTGGGACCCCCCACCCTCCCCACAGGGCCCCCCACTCACCAAGAAGAGCACTTGTGATGCCACACACAAAGTGTGGCCCCTGGAAATAGTTGGCGGTGACAGGATGATGTCACTGCCAATTGCTTCCAGGAGGCCCATTTGGGGCACTTCAGAAGCTGGGGCAGCTGAGAGGGCCCAAGGTAAAGCTGCTCTGCTTGCCTCACTGACCTACATACAACCCTAAGAGATCCTGACTGCAGCAGCAAGCAATATGCTCACTGCACTGGTGCGGGGGCCCCCAAAGCGCGGGCCTCAATGTGATGACATTGGTCACATTGGCTTAAGGCCGGCCCTGGCTGGATGCTGGCTGAGAAGGCCAGCAAGTTCCCAACAGGGCAAGGCGTGGACTCTTGGCCCGCTGAGTGGAGAGCATCTGTTCAAACCAGAGCGGCCGAGGAGTAGGAGGTGCTGCAAGCATCTGGAGGGGTCTTCCCACCTCTGCAGAGAAGCTTAGAACCCAGAAGGCCACCAGATTGGGTGGGTGGAACCAGGAAGTGGGGAGGTAAGGGCCCAGTCAAGGCCAGAGAGAATAAAGAACTGGAGACTATCTGGAAGAGAGGCCCCAGAAACCTGTGAGGCTATAGAAGGTCCTGAAGAGGAGTGGTGTGCTGTAAACCTCCTCTGTGCCTCTGCTCTGAGGCCCATGGATGGAAAAGGAGCCCTGAGGAGAGATAGGGGGGCCAGATAGGGGGGCCCTGGAGGCCTTATGTAGGCTGCTGATTCTATGTGATGAAATCCCCCTCCCACCTTGGGCTCCTTCTTGGCGCAGGCGCTGAGATTTTACATGCCTTGTATCCTGGCCTAGGCAGGTTTCGTAACTAAGGATATTCTACCTACATAACAACAAAACATAGTAATTCAAGATAATTGCAGCCCCATAACCTATAGATTAAGGGACGTAGTGTGCTGCGGGTTAAATCGCTGCTGCTGAGCTTGCTGACTGGAAGGTTGGCAGTTCAAGACCATGCAATACAGTGAGCTCCCGTTGCTTATCTCAGCTCCTGCCAACCTAGCAGTTCGAAAGCAACTAAAAATGCGAGTGGATAAATAGGTACCACCTGGTGGGAAGGTAATGGCGTTCAATGCGCCTTGGCGTATAGTCATGTTGGTCACATGACCATGGAAACATTTCCTCGGACAAATGTCGGCTCATCGGCTTAAAAATGGAAATGAGCACTGCCCCCTACAATTGGTCATGACTAGACCATTTGATTGCAGGGAAACCTTTACCTTTCACTTATAGGTTTGGGGTTCAGGAAAAGATGCATGGGCTTAGTATGTCCCTTTAAGAAGAGCAAATGACAAGAATTCATTTCAACGAGCTTCACTTATGGTTAATCTTGGTCCAGTTTGCGTACTTATCTTCCTATTTTATGTGCTGTCATTTAAATCTTATTTCTTTACTTTTGACAGAACGCAATTTAAAAACAGCCCAAAAAAGATTTGAATTAAAATATCTTTGAAATACAAATCTTGCATTTACACTGAAGATTTCAACTTAAAGTATATGGCTTTGGTTCCCAAACTGTGAGGCTACAGAAACGGACTATTGTCCAAACAGGAAGAAAGTGAAGGAGCTTATGAGGAGTACAGGTGCGCCCCAGTATCCACTAATTCGGTATCCATGGTTTCAGTTATCCACGTATACCATGGATGCTGGGATGCCTATTAAAAAGGTAAAGGTTTCCCCACGACCAAATGGTCTAGTCATGACCGACTGTAGGGGCCGGTGCTCATCTTCGTTTCTAAGCCTGTAGAGCCGGCGTTTGTCTGAGGACAAGCTTCCGTGGTCATGTGGCCAGCCTGACTATATGCCGTAGCGCATGGAATACTGTTATGTTCCCCTAAAAAGATAGGGGAACATTAAACAAATCTTTTTGTAACCTTGTTGCAGCAAAATCACTGATGTTCCCCTATCTTTAAAAAGGCATCCCCAATATCCGTGGATTTCAGGTATCCACAGCACGGTCCAGAACAGAACTCCAGTGGATACTAGAGTATGTCTGTACAATCCTTCTGTCGTGAACAAAAGCGGGGTTGTAACCTATGACCCCCCAAACTCGCCCACTTGGTTTGAACCCGCAGGTTAGTGGGGAACCGTCTTGGTAGTTCCAATCTGCTGCCACCAGCCCAGGTACCAGGTTGCCAAAGGATTTTCCTGGGCTAAACTCCTCTCCTAGCCGAGGTTATGACCTCAAGGGTCTCTACACTCACTCGTGCAGAGCGAGGAGGCTAATGAATCACTGTGAGCTGGAACAAGGCAAGAAGGGCTTTTAGTAAAATATCTTATTAACAGTTAGCTAACGATAAAAAGGGGTTGTCAAACACGGCCTTGGAAGATACAGAACAAAATAACCATAAACCTGACGGGGTCTTGCTCCCACTCAGATCCTTCCTCAGTCTCCTTACTGCTAGGCCTCTCCCAGCAGCAAGCACTCTAAGCTCCTTGGGTCCTCCCTGCGACCATTTTGTAAGGAAGCCAGCAGGAAAGAAGGAGAGAGACTCTGCTAGTCCCAGGATCCTTAGCTGGAAATACAACTGATTGGTTGGCCACCTTGACACATGGTCTGTCCCTTCTACCTCGCCACAGCTGGGACATCCTTAGAGTAGCAGATCTTTCTGTTCAGAAAGCAGATCTTTCTGAAAGTAAACAGAAAGTATAAAACAGAAATAGGTACATGAAACATAACTATTCCATCACAACTTCCATAGCAGCAGCCCTCACAAAGACTACAATTCCCACAAGCCCCTTCACCTTTCTTCCTGTCTGGAGATTCCTGTCATAGCTTTTCTATGTTGCCTCAGGACAGGGGAAAATGGCTGGTTTTTTCTTGCTTGGCATGTGGGTTTTTTTTGCAACCCACTAGTTTCCCCCTGTTGGGAGAAGGGGACAAACAGCTTTGTTCCTGTGCTACCTTTGCCAGTATTAGAGGAGGGGTAGTAGAGCTCTTTCTATCAGCTGCTGGCAGGATTCAGGTTTTTTCCTGCAGTGCTCCAAACGTTGCTTTAATCTGGGACATTGTGAGAGGGAAAATGGTGACCTCCACAGAAACATGATAGCACTGATGGGTAGGGTCAAGAGATAGAAACTGGGACAGAGTGCCTCTCTCTTTAGCCATTCTAGAGAAGAGGGAATTTGGGCAGCTGCAGCTTATCAGGGAAGGGTTTCAAAAGGTGCACCTGCCAATATTTCCTCTGCAATACAATGGTTAAATGTATAAGCACTTTGTCCCAGTTTGCATCTGGTAACCCTATTAATTGGGACCCACCATCCTCGCTCTGGATCAATGAAACATGCAGGGTATTGTGGGAGGGTGAGGACATGGAAGTTGCTGAGAGGTAGCCCCCAGGAAGAATTTTGATGCTCCTTTTCAACTTTCAAAACT
>JAJKFI010000002.1:51662820-51688094 GCA_029204185.1 Lerista edwardsae | reverse complement strand
ATCCAGTCCCTCAGCACCACCTTCTGGTGTGTATTGTGCATAGGAAAGGGAAACTGAAAATAATTCATACAATATAAAAATATACACAATATTAAAAGTATAATAGCACATAGACAGACACCCACCATTCGAAGAATGCAACATAACTGGATAACTAATGGAACGACCAATGATCTCTTGCTCCAAATGTCCATTGAAAATGGAAGAGTCCAAACTTATCTGAATCCCCATAGTGAAGGAGTCAGGCTAGTCTTTCTAACAGTGATGGCAAACCTATGACACTTGTGTCAAGGGTGACACGCCACAATGTTTTGGATGATACATCAGCATTCACTGACGACAACTAGGAGCACAATCCTAACCTGGAGTTAGGCCAACAAAGTTTGGCTGGCACAAGGGCCACCGTAAAGAGCGTTTGGACTACTCTCTGACTCAGGGAGGATGGCACATGTCTGTGTGCTGGCCTCTCTGACTCCAAGAGTGGTCCAAACAGAAGGAGCTCATTGGCTTGATTGCAATGCAACCACTGCGCATGCTTGCGTTGCCCTCAGCTCAGCCTTTTCGCTGCTGGGCCGGGCTGGCCCTTGTGGAGAGCATCTGACCGCTCCAACGAACAGGTGCGCTCCTGGCCCAACCCCCTGCCTTGGCCCCGACTCGCTTCAGAATGAATTGCAGGCGTGTAGCCACGCCGGATCTCTCCAGGAAATGGCGTCCATGTCAGAAGCCTTCCCAGAATGACACAGCCAGGGCCCAGCCCTGCTTATTAAGTGAATAGGGAAGAAGTGAAGCCAGGGGCGGGCTTAGCGGCAACGTCATTATACTCAAAACAATGCTGATTCCAAGCATTTCAGATTGGTTTTCGCGTGATGTTTAGGACTTAATAGTTTACTCCTGAAGTAAAAACTTACCAAAATAACAACGTGTGATCGTGGAGAAACATCAGTGGTAACCTAATTATGAGTTAATATGCAATTCCAAGGTTTAATTCTGCATAATTATATTACTGAACACACCAGATGAAATGCCACTTGCTGTCTATTTAAACTCGGATTGCACTGTTTTGACAGACTTATTTTTTGAAATCTACACAAGCAGGAATAAAGTGTGAATGGGAAGGAAAGAAAAAAAGGGGAGGGTGGGCAAAATTTAGATAAATATGTAGGAAAATTACATTAAAATCTCTTCATAACACAAGTAGTTGTCAATATGAGAGTAATTCTTTTTTACTTCTAGGCTATTAAGAGTATTTTTTTAAACTTCTACACTCACCCCCGCCCCGCCCCCCAAAAACAAATTCTGTTAATGTTCAGAATTTCAAAAATATTACATATTATTATTTTTATTTTATTTCTTCATATCTACTTCAGTTTGTGAAGGGCTGCATACTTTATGAAGTAATATTTTTCTGTAGCAACGAATCACAATGATTGTAAGTACCTGTGCAAAGTAATCCCATTTTTCGTACAGCGATTCGTGCACCCGTATGCAGAACACGCAGGCATGATTAAAGACGTTGAGATTAACTTTTACACACGGCCAGGGAGATTTTTATTCGTGACTCCGCGGCGGCAATACTCCTTCGCGGCGATGATCTCAGTTTATACCCATGGCTTCAAGAATGTGACGTCATGTTCCCTCCTGTGTATAATAACTCCATGGACACAGCTATGAAGCGCCACCTGCCCTTTTTCAGAGGAGCGCTGTGCTGGGTCACTTCAGGAAGCTGCTTCCTTAGCTACAAGTAACCATGGAAACCACTTCCTGGAGTAGCTTCACATGCCTACGTGGGTGGCGGAGGGCGGCTGGTGTCCTCACCCTCTCCAGCCCAGCGTCTGAGGCATTTGCACCCATTGGTTCCTCCAGATCCGCCACTGAGCAGTTGCAGCTTGCCAACTCCTCTGAAGGGAAGCCCCACAAAGAGGGTGCCATCTAAATGGGAGGCAACTGCGAGCGCAATTCTAACCTGGAGTTAAGCCGGCACAGTTAGGCCAGCAAAGTTTGGCCGGCATAAGAGCCACTGAAAAGTGTGTTTGGACCACCCTTGGAGTCAGGGTGGATGCTGCACACTTGTGTGTTGGCCTTACAGACTTTGGTGGCCTAACCTTGCCAGCCTTTCGGCCCACACTTTCAGGGCCGACACAAATGACATCAACTCAGATTGTGCTCTAGAACAAGTATTTCCTGCAGCTGGTGGATTTCTGTTTGCTCCGTGGACAAACTGATGCACAGAGCCCAATTGCTAATATAATTACAAAAAGCTATTCTGAAGTCCTGTGTTCTGACCTCACCACAAGTTCAATAAGTACATCACTGTAAATGCCGGAAAGCAGAGGTGCATAGTGGCCCTTCCTTGCTTCTCAAATATTAATGTGGTTTCAACAACAGTAGAAAACAGTCTTGGCCAACCGAAACCAATGGGGCTTGAAGCGAATGGATTTTTAAGGTGAACAAGGAGGTGAGGTGTCCTTTGTCATTTTCTGCCAGAATACAATCATTTCATATGAAGATATACCGTGGACTGCAATCAAGTGCCTGTACTTACAAATATCAAAGTTAATTCTGTACAAAAAGAAAAGTTCTGCATCTTCTGGAACAGAGATGCCCACATCAAGCACATATAAACAAAGGCCAACATAGATATCTTCAAACTTAATAGGTTTGATATGACTCATTGTTTCATAAATCCTGTGAGCCAATCTGGTATCAAGAACATAACCGAGTCCACTGCAGTAGGGTGGATATATCTTGAATGGATAATCACTGTACGAAATATAGACTTTTGAGAGAAACCATCTGACAGAATAGTTATTAATGAACACGTATCCGGTCATGAAGTTTTCTGAGGTATTAGAATTTAAAAGAAATTTCACTAAGTTGCCAGTGTTGATGAAAACATCAGAATCGGTCTTCATAACATAGCGAGCATTGGGACAAAACTCCGTCACCCATCTGAAGGCCATGATCGTTTTCAAGGTAAGGTTATAGTACGTGTCAAGGAAGTCTTGACGGATGACGTCTCCGTAGAGAAAGCTTTCGTCTTCCACCGATAAACCTATGCCACCTCGTTCTTCTCCGTGGCCCAATAAAAACAGTGTCAGAACCTGGTTCCCCCACCAGGACTTTTTAGAACCCCATGTTAGCCGAATGGCTTGCCTTGCCTTCACATCTGTAGGTCTTGAGGCCACCAAGATGACCAAAAATGTATTGTTGTCACATTTTAATTGCTCACGCATCGTGAAGAGAAAATTCTGTTTGTAGATAGGTTCATATTCGTAGAAATACATACGGGTTGCCTGGTCTATCACATGTGGTAGTGGAAGGACTGCGTACCATGTCGTTAATGCGAGACAGAGAAGGCACAGACCCCCAAAAATCCATTTCAACCGTTTCATATACATTGCAGTCTTGAATACAGCTAGAAAATTTTCAAAGGACTATGAGATCTGGAGAGCGAGGCTGGACAATAAATGCTACGGAAGAGAGAAAAAAATTAGAAAGGTTAATATGCAGAAAATACTAGCTTTGTGGTTTTTTACACCTGGTTTCTCTGAAACTATTAGCAAACGCACAATTCCTTCCAACAGCTACTATCTGGTTACTTTTTATCATGAACAAACACGCACACAAACATTGCCACTCATCTTGCACAGGATTACATTGTTTTACAGTGGGCAGACCTACATGCAGTAAGTTCTGGACTTACAGAACAGCTCAAGTACTGTATATGCATAACTATGTTAAGTGAGATCTGCTAAAAGGACTGAAGGGATTGGCAAGAAACTTAGTGCCAGAGGCGTTTCTAGGGTATAGCGGGGGATGGCGGGAGCAATGGGCGCTGGCAGTGGAGAGGCGCCACAGCGCGGAAAAACCCACGCGCTTTTTGGCCTGCCCACCCTCCCTCGCTTCCGTTTTGCGCCAAAATGGAGCTCTTCAGGGCGCAGGGAGGTGTATCTGGGCGCAGTGACATCACCCAGCCCCGGGTGTGCTCTGAGCCTCGTTCGTCTCTTCTTAGTGCGCAATCCTAACCTGGAGGTAGGCTGGCAAGGTTAGGCCAGCAAAGTTTGGCTGGCACAAGAAACATCGTAAAGCGCGTTCCACTCTCGGAATCAGGGAGGATGGCGCACGCCTCTGTGCTGGCCTCTCTAAATCTGAGAGTGGCCCAAACATACTTTATGGTGTCCTTGGTGCCAGCCGAACTCCAAGTTAGGATTGTGCCCTAAGTGTACTTATGGGGTGGGGTGTATATGCATGAATTCCTTCCACCTCCACCTGTGTATATAGCCTACATGCCAAAGTGAACAGTGTGAGTTGGAGTCTGGTTTTCAAGAAACAAGCTTGAGCCTGAAACTTTCTTGTGGCAGTGTGGAAAAGCTACACTCATTAATGTTGTATGCTACCTAGGGCCAGAATTACCTGACTCAAGGGATGGACTGCCTATTGGACACCGGGCTGGGTGCAGGGCCGGCTCTAGGAGTGGCGGAGCCAATGCAGGGCATTCCTGTGGGACCCCCCACCCTCCCCACAGGGCCCCCCACTCACCAAGAAGAGCACTTGTGATGCCACACATGAAGTGTGGCCCCTGGAAATAGTTGGCGGTGACAGGATGATGTCACTGCCAATTGCTTCCAGGAGGCCCATTTGGGGCACTTCAGAAGCTGGGGCAGCTGAGAGGGCCCAAGGTAAAGCTGCTCTGCTGGCCCCACTGACCTACATACAATCCTAAGAGATCCTGACTGCAGCAGCAAGCAATATGCTCACTGCACTGATGCGGGGGCCCCAAAGCGCGGGGCTCGATGTGATGACATTGGTCACATTGGCTTAAGGCCAGCCCTGGCTGGGTGCTGGCTGAGAAGGCCAGCAAGGCCCCAACAGGGCAAGGCGTGGACTCTTGGCCCGCTGAGTGGAGAGCATCTGTTCAAACCAGAGCGGCCGAGGAGTAGGAGGTGCTGCAAGCATCTGGAGGGGTCTTCCCACCTCTACAGAGAAGCTTAGAACCCAGAAGGCCACCAGATTGGGTGGGTGGAACCAGGAAGTGGGGAGGTAAGGGCCCAGTCAAGGCCAGAGAGAAGAAAGAACTGGAGACTATCTGGAAGAGAGGCCCCAGAAACCTGTGAGTCTATAGAAGGTCCTGAAGAGGAGTGGTGTGCTGTAATCCTCCTCTGTGCCTCTGCTCTGAGGCCCATGGATGGAAGAGGAGTCCTGAGAAGAGATGCCAGATAGGGGGGCCCTGGGGGCCTTATGTAGGCTGCTGATTCTGTGTGATGAAATCCCCCTCCCACCTTGGGCTTCTTCTTGGCGCAGGCGCTGAGATTTTACATGCCTTGTATCCTGGCCTAGGCAGATTTCATAACTAAGGATATTCTACCTACATAACAATGAAACAAAGTAATTCAAGATAATTGCAGCCCCATAACCTATAGATTAAGGGACGTGGTGCGCTGCGGGTTAAACCACTGCTGCTGAGCTTGCTGACCAGAAGGTTGGCAGTTCAAGACCATACGATACAGTGAGCTCCCGTTGCTTATCTCAGCTCCTGCCAACCTAGCAGTTTGAAAGCAACTGAAAATGTGAGTGGATAAATAGGGACCACTTTGGTGGGAAGGTAATGGTGTTCCGTGCGCCTTGGCGTATAGTCATGCTGGTCACATGACCATGGAAACTTCGGCTCTTCGGCTTAAAAATGGAAATGAGCACTGCCCCCTACAATTGGTCATGACTAGGCCATTCGATTGCAGGGAGACCTTTACCTTTCACCTATAGATTTGGGGTTCAGGAAAAGATGCATGGGCTTAAGAAGTCCCTTTAAGATGCATGTCCCTTTAAGAAGAGCAAATGACAAGAATTCATTTCAATGAGCTTCACTTATGGTTAATCTTGGTCCAGTTTGCGTACTTATCTTCCTATTTTATGTGCTGTCATTTAAATCTTATTTCTTTACTTTTGACAAAATGCAATTTAAAAACAGCCCAAAAAAGATTTGAATTAAAATATCTTTGAAATACAAATCTTGCATTTACACTGAAGATTTCAGCTTAAAGTATATGGCTTTGGTTCCCAAACTGTGAGGCTACAGAAACGGACTATTGTCCAAACAGGAAGAAAGTGAAGGAGCTTATGAGGAGTACAGGTGTGCCCCAGTATCCACTAATTTGGTATCCATGGTTTCAGTTATCCACGTATACCATGGATGCTGGGATGCCTATTAAAAAGGTAAAGGTAAAGGTTTCCCCGCGACCAAATGGTCTAGTCATGACTGACTGTAGGGGCCAGAGCTCATCTTGGTTTCTAAGCCTATAGAGCCGGCGTTTGTCCGAGGACAAGCTTCCGTGGTCATGTGGCCAGCCTGACTATATGCCGTAGCGCATGGAATACTGTTATGTTCCCCTAAAAAGATAGGGGAACATTAAACAAATCTTTTTGTAACCTTGTTGCAGCAAAATCACTGATGTTCCCCTATCTTTAAAAAGGCATCCCCAATATCCGTGGATTTCAGGTATCCACAGCATGGTCCAGGTCATAACTCCAGTGGATACTGGGGTACGTCTGTACAATCCTTCTGCCATGAACGAAAGCGGGGTTGTAACCTATGACCCCCCTACTCGCCCACTTGGTTTGAACCCGCAGCTTAGTGGGGAACCGTCTTGGTAGTTCCAATCCGCTGCCACCAGCCCAGGTACCAGGTTGCCAAATAAAAGGAGTTTCCTGGGCTAAACTCCTCTCCTAGCCGAGGTTATGACCTCAAGGGTCTCTACACTCACTCTTGCAGAGCGAGGAGGCTAATGAATCACTGTGAGCTGGAACAAGGCAAGAAGGGCTTTTAGTAAAAGATTTTATTAACAGTTTGCTAACAATAAAAGCTTCATTTCTGTGCTACCTTTCCCAGTATTAGAGGAGGGCTAGTAGAACTCTTTCTATCAGCTGCCGGCAGGATTGGGTTTTTTTTCCTGCAGTGCTCCAAACGTTGCTTTAATCTGGGACATTGTGAGAGGGAAAATGGTCACCTCCACAGAAACACGATGGCACTGATTGGTAGGGTTATAAGCAGTGATGTCATCCGGGCGCGCCAGGAACCGGAACACCCGGATGATTGGCAGCCCTCCGTCCCTATGGCGGAGGCCAGCCATGCCTTCCTGCGCCTGGAATCGCTCCTTTTCAGAGCGATTCGGACGCGAGGGAGGGAGAGCGGACCCAGAAACAGGGCGCCCATCCTCAGGAGAGGCGGCGCGGCCCGGGCCCATCCGCGGAACAAGCGGAACAGCATACCGGGCCGTTCTGCCAGAATGACACCGCTGGTTACGAGATAGAAACTGGGACAGAGTGCCTGTCTCTTTAGCCATTCTATAGAAGAGGGAATTTGGGCAGGTGCAGCTCATCAGGGAACAGTTTCAAAAGCTGCACCTGACAATATTTCCTCTGCAATACAATGGTTAAAGGTATAAGCACTCTGTCCCAGTCTGTATCTGGTAATCCTATTAATTGGGACCCACCATCCTCGCTCTGGAAATTTGCATGGGAGATTAGCATGTGCCTGCCCCCCCCCAGTTATATAGGCAAATTGGAAGCATTGCATGATGGTCTCTGCTCAAATGTGGCTTTTTCAGACACTGACTCAGATTTTTGAAAGTGGAGACACAGGGATTTCAAACTGAAGTCAGCAAACATTAAGAACCAACTACAAAAAAAAAAAAAAACTAAGGCTAAGCTCACAAAAGTTTTGATTAAAGAGGCCTTGGCACTGGAAAAATGTTTTGAAGGGGTGGGGGAAGGTCTGCACTATGGATGCCTTCCTGACCTGTGGAGCACTGGTCTACCCGTGGCTGGTTCTAATGGGTAGATCTGGGCTCTGCTGTCGTTTCTAATGCTTCCTGTAGGGAGCCCAGGTCTACCCGCAGCCATTCCTAATGGGTAGATCTGGGCTCTGGGGCCCAGGTCTACCTGTGGCTGTTCCTAATTGGTAGATATGGGCTCCAGAGCCCAGGTCTACCCATACAATGTTGCGGGGGCTACTGGCGCCCCCTAGACAGCCCCAAGATGGTGCCCAGGGCTTGTGTCCCCCTGCCCCCCTAGATCTGCCACTGGGTAGCCCCCAGGAAGAATTTTGATGCTCCTTTTCAACTTTCAAAACTGTTAAGCGAAAAGAAAAAGATCCACCACTCTGCTGTGCTTCAACGTAAGATTCCCGCCCGCCCCCTCCTTGCAGAGGTGGATCTACAGGGAGGGCAAAGCTCTAAGTGTTGCAAGAAGCCTTACCCTGTCATGTAAATCCCTCCTCTCCCTTGCTGCTATAGTCAGTAAGCAACGCCAAGATGTTGCTTTTCCCTGTGAGGATTGGCTAAAACGGTGCAGGAGAGGAGTGATTTCCACTGCAAGGTAAGGCTTCTTACAAAACTTAGAGATTTGCCCTCCCTTAGATCTGCCTCTGCCTCCTTGCCATCAATTACAAAAACGAAAAGGGGTAATGAGCAAACTGAATGATTCATATATTATTCAGTTTGATTCTCACAGAGATTTAGAAATGAATAAAATGGAACTGAATGCCCCATTCAGAATATTTATTTGTACTGAAATGAAGGCATACTTGAATGAGTGTTTTCATTCTCGTCATCATGAGTGTAATGATGTCACTTTCTGCTTAATGACAAAACCTTGGGCCCTGAGTATTAAGTGGCTGCTGACAGACTTGTTTTAAAAAGTGGGTTGCTGAGCTAAAACATTTGGGAACCACTGGTCTACTATAGGATTATGAAGATATAAGTTTTCTCTTCACCACTAGAGAGCACTGTAATTTAATGTACAAAGGTAAAGGTTTCCCCACTACGGAATGGTCTAGTCATGACCGACTGTAGGCAGGGACGAACGGAGGCCCGAGCACACCCATGGCAGGCGACGAAACCACACACCCAGGACATCACCCCGCCCCTGTGTGTCATCCAGGCACGCCTCCCTGCGCCCAGAAGAACTCCATTTCAGAGTGTAACGGAGGGGGGGAGGGCAGGCCGAACAGTGCACGGTTTCTTCCGCAGACTTCGCGCAATAGCACCCCACCGCTACCCGGCACCCATGGCTCGCGCCACCCCAGGCTACAGGGTAAATATGCCTCTGACTGTAGGGGGCAGTGCTCATCTCCTTTTCTAAGCCAAGGACTTTTGTTTGTCCAATGACAAGCTTCTGTGGTCATATGGCCAGCATGACTATACACCGTAGCACACGGGACACTGTTACCTTTCCACCAAAGTGGTACCCGTTTATCTATTCTCGTTTTTTGGTGCTTTCAAACTGTTAGGTTGGCAGGAGCTGGGACAAGCAACGGGAACTCACTCCATCACGTGGTCTCGAACTTCCAACCTTCTGGTCAGAAAGCCCAGCAGCAGCGGTTTAACCCCTAGCGCCCCCACGTCCCCACACATGTTTACTCAGAAGTAAATGCCACTATGTTATATGGGGCTCACTCCTGGGTAAGCGTGCACAGGATTGAAGCCTTTCAACTTACTAAGCGGTGTGTCTGTCTTTCTTTGGGGGTTTCAGAACGTGCAAGAAATAGAAACGTGGCGCCCGTAAAGGAGAACAAGCCTTCCCATGAAAACTCATGGCCAAAGCGAGTTCCCCTTTCAAGCGTCTGCGTCTTTCCCGCCTGCGTCTCGTAGCGGGCTTATATTAAGGGCATTTCAAATTTGACTGCAATGCTGCAGGTTTCGAATGTGGGTTTAAACTTCGGTTGACGAAGAGGATGCGATCGACAGCCTCTCCCTGGCTGCGCAGCTGTGAAAAGGATTAGATGCAGAAGTCCCCAAAAGCAAAATAGGTAAAATAAGATTCACCACCACCACTCCCGTTGGCTCTGGAAAATTCAGTTTCTTGAGCTGACGCTTCTAGATGGCGGCGAGGAAGAGCCGCTCCCGGTTTCTTTTTTCCCAGCCTCTCCCCTGGCCCTTTATTTCCTGCCACCCGCCTGCCGCTCGTTCCGCTACCCCCTCCCCCGCTCACTTTGGACCCTTTCCCCGCACCCGCGTCTGAGCGCCAACATTAAATTTCAAGCCTCACCTGCCGGTATCCAAACAGCGAGGAGGCGGCTCGGGCACTGCTTAATCTTTCGTTCCCCCTTTACTTGTTTCTGGTTTTTGGCAGGCCTGCTCTAGCCTCAGAGCGGGAACAGCGACAGCTGCTGGTAGAGTCAGTATAACACCGTCGTCAACATTCCACTTTTCAACGAAGCATGTTCTCAAAGCGGTCTCCCTAGCATTTTATCTCCATAGCATAGATAAAATGGTTCTCAATCCCAAAGGGGGGGGAAGGCTGTTTCAAACCCCGTTCGTGTGAGGATTCACTAGATGTATAGCGATAACGCTGCAAATAATCCCAGTTCTAATGGAAATGGTACAGTCCCCTCACCTAACCCCACCACTACATTAGGTTGCCATTTATATATTGTCCAGGATGCCTTCCAAAAATTCCCCATCAGTCTCCATAGTCACAATATGCACTTAGGCTTTAAACACATTATGTTTAGTGTGATGTTTTGATTCCATCTGCCCAGAGGCAGATCTAAGGGAGGGCAAATCTCTAAGTTTTGCAAGAAGCCTTACCTTGCAGTGGAAATCACTCCTCTCCTGCACTGTTCTAGCCAATCCTCACAGGGAAAAGCAACATCTTGGCGTTGCTTACTGGCTACAGCAGCAAGGGAGAGGAGAGATTTACATGACAGGGTAAGGCTTCTTGCAACACTTAGAGATTTGCCCTCCCTTAGATCTGCCTCTACATCTGCCACAGTTGTGGTGTGCTTTTCCATAAACTAGGCACTCCTCTTTTTGTCTTCCTCCACAGTATGCGCACCGCTCTGTTCCATGCTATTCCTCCATCTAAATTCTCCCTCCATTTCTTGTGAACTGTTATATGATTCTAATCCCGTCCTTGGACAGCTCTGCCACCCTGTAAATAGCCAAAGTTTTCTCTGGAGTCAAATTAGCTTCTCTCAGTAGTCTCTCTTGAACTCTAGTCTCCTGGATTTCACATACAATCCCATCAGTGAATCCCAAACTGTTCCAAAATTACAACTTGCTGCTACCATTCTTAAATTAGGGCAATACTTTTCAATGCTATCTCCTGTTACTTGATCTCTGGTAAAAAAAAAAAAAAAGTTGTTCCCACAGCTTCATTCTTCCCAGAGGGAAATACATTTTAACCTTCTGGAACTCCTTGCCACAGGAGGTGGTGATGGTGTCTGGCCTAGATGCACTTAAAGGCTGGTTTCACAACTTTTTATCTTGGTGTCTTTGGTTTTTATTGTTTTCATCTGTCTTTATTTCCTTTTTTTAAAATGCCTATAATATGATTATGTTATGACGCTGTTTTTATGTGAGCCACTTTGAAAGATGTGGGGGAAGGTGGGTTAAAAATCCTGAAATGAAATTTAAAGCTTCTGATCCATCTTTTTATGTGCCAGGGAGCTATATCACATCCAAACTCTACCCTGAAGTTGCAGTCTTTACAGGATCATGAGGGATTGTTTAAGGTAGAGTTGTCAAACTCATTTCAGCGAAACAGAACTCACGGCGCTTGCTGAGGGCCAGAAGTGAGATGATTAAGCAAGAAGTGACATCATTAACCAGAGGTGGCCAGAAATGAGCACTTTGCAGTCCCATACAACCTTACTAGCTATGAATGACAGAATAGAAAATGTGAAAACCGTATTCATAATTCCAAGATATGAGACAGCCCAATGTTAACATCGGTGAAATTGCTTCTGAGGGCTGCATCCAGCCCACAGGCCTTATGTTTGACATGCCCAGTTTAAGGACAACGCAAGTGGTAGGGATTGTCTGAAGTTAAGACAAGTGTGTACATCATGTATTAGAATGTTATAACTGGACTTGGGAGATAAGGCTAAAATAATCTCTTGCCAGATGGCCTTCAAGAAGCCTGAAGTTCCTTCTCTGAAATAAATACAAGAATAATAATTGCTGGTATTCAAAAAAAACAGGAGTTACAGCACGTACTACATTCCATCTCCACTAAGGTGTTCCAAGCTTCCTCCTGCGTTCAGAAAAAAAGTAAGCAACCATGAATAAGCACACCTAACGATGAGTCAGTCCATTATCTTGCCCCACCTTTTATATATGAGGTGGGTTATGTGCTTTTTTATTTTTAAGGTACTGAATATGTATCTATTAAACTAAACATACATGGGCAGCCCAATCCTAACTTGGGCAGGAGCAGGCAGGCTGGCCGGCCTGTGCTGCATTCTAACCAAGTTAGGTAGCAGCAGCAGCTTAGTACAGGGCAAGCAGGCGCACGTCTGAGCAGAATGCTGTCACCTGAATCGGGGCTGCGCAGCCTGGGGATGGGTGTTTGGATCCAGCATAACTGCCAGATCCAGACTTCTTCCCCCTCTCTGGGCCACCCTGCCTGCAGGAGCGCCCTTCCTCTGCCCTCCCCTTGCCCTGTTCCCTCCTCCCCACCTCCCTCCCACCTTTCCCCTGCCCAGAAAAGCCCCCATGCTGGCTGAACTTGGTCAGTGCAGGGACAGCTTACCTGCTGCTTCCCCTGGCATCTGGGCTGCTGCCTGAGCCAGCCCAGCACCCATTTGAGCAGCGCAGACCTGCCGTACAGCATATTACTTACTGCCTTACTGCCTACTGTGTGAGGACAGTGCAGGCCACATGCGTCCGCCCAACAGTGCATTTGGATTGCACCTTAATTCCCATTAAGTAAGAAAAAGCAGTCAATACTAAGAATAAACTGAACCATGACTCCAGAAACACGTTTTTATGATGTTGTATCCATTCGATCAGAATTGAGCATACCCAGCTTTTGCTGCAAATTATGAACCCTGACTTCCTTAGTATAGGGAAGTGATATGTTTGGAAAAAGCGTGACAAGTGCCGTCACTGAATCAGAGAAATGGGAAAATGCCAAATAAAAGGATTGCTACTTCCCCCTTAGGTATGTCTCACTTCCCCCTTAGGTCCCCCTTGAGGACCTGTCCAGGCTGGATCACCTGCTGAAGCTCGATGTCACACTGCCAGAGGAGAGAACTACATTGTGAAGAATCACATCTGGGATTGAGGATTCGGTGAATCGTAGAATACTCTATATTTGTAAAAACCCCATTGAAAAAGGGTGGTTTACACTAGCCTATCCATATAAGCCACTTTGGGCATTTGCTTCAGCATGGGAAAGGCAGAGTATAAATTCTTCAAAATAAAAAAAATAAAAATACGTATACTGTTAAATCAAAATGGATGTTGTGCTAGCCAGCTGAAGCAATCCTTCTGATTCTTTGTAATTTTGGTATTGTAACCATAAGCCACCATCCATGAAGTCATGCCACTACTTGTGTGCTTCAACTTTTTAATTGTGAAGTCCTCACTCCCTTTATAATGAATCTCTGCTTTCAGTTGCTTGCTAGTGTCTTGCTTTACCCTGTTCCCTGGTGGCTTCTTGATCCATGGCAACTTTGCTATCAGTCCAATCTTATCTAGCAGTTTTAGGAGAACATAGGGCAAAGACCAGCAGTACATTAACCTATAGTCCATTGCACAAAGTTGCTGAAAGCACGTCCAGAACAACAGAAATAGATGATGGAAACTGAGGTTGTTACAAGGGAAGGCTTCAAAAACTGGGTTGAATTTATTAGCATCACTAGCAATTAGAGATATGAGCCAATCCTAGGAACGTCACGGAGTTAGTGCTTATGTAACAGCACTGCACTGCAAAGCACCACCTACACACTAAGAGCAACATGATTGAAGAGAAACAAACACCCCCAAGAACACAAGAATAAGATCTTTGTATGAACCCAGCTTTGACGCTGATCAACCTTTGGCTTCTGTGACTGAAGACTATTCAAATCAACTCCACCCTCTAGGTAGGCACCAAAAGTTATATTTTAATAACATTCTGTTTGCATACTACAACACTGATAAGATTACAGAACAAATACACAAATGCTTTTATTCTTATTGCATAGCACCAAACCTGATCTTCTGCTTCCTCCTCCTTTGTTCCCCACTTTTCATCTGACAGAAAAGAAAACAGACTTCTGGACAGGAGGAAGAAACACTCTCATTTAAAACATTTTGGGGGAAAGGCATTAGAGTACAAAGCTTCGTGGTGAGAATGGGACTTATCAGCGCTAAACAATTTAAAGCCAAACAAGCCCAAGTCCTAATGCTTGGGCTTGATTCGGCAGGAAAATCCACACTTTTGTACAAGCTAAAGTTTAATGATGTCTTTGTAACGTTGCCAACAATTGGTTTCAACGTGGAGATGATTGAAACTGGAGAAAACATTACCTTAACCATTTGGGATGTTGGAGGACAGCAGAAAATGAGGACCGCTTGGAGTGACTATTTGGAAAATATAGATGGCCTGGTCTACGTGGTGGATAGTACGGATAAGAAACGTTTGGAAGAGTCAAAGAAAGAACTGGAGCTCATTTTGAGGAATGAAAAGATCAAGGATGTGCCTGTGGTTGTATTAGCAAATAAGCAAGATCTTCCTGAAGCACTGGATGCTGTAGAAATAACCAGGAGACTCAACATGAAAAAGCACTGTCATGACCGGAACTGGTATGTACAGCCCTGTTGTGCAATTACAGGGGAAGGTCTATCAGCAGCTCTTGAAAAAATAACATCATTTGCAAAATCCTGCATGAAATCTAAACAAGAAACGTTTACTATTTTCAGGCAAGATTAATTTATCCTAATCTGACAAAAGCAGGAGACTATGCATATTTGGCTGGAATAGTGAGTCATTCCATTATTTTGAACATCCAGTACTGTAACATGTTTTCCAGACTTACAAAAATAGAATGCGTTTATAGAAGATCAGTGTGGGGTTTTTTCACTTCTTTCATTGTAAAACTGTGTTGCTGTGGCTCTTTTGAATTCTGAACTTGGATGTTTATAAGGCTGCATAAAGAACAAATACATCTATGTTCTTGAATGTTTAAGTATCCAACAATCATGTTACATCCAATGGTATGGAACTGTTAAGGTAACTGTAGCTACCTAAGAAAAACAGTACAGTATCATTCATTAACAATTGTCTGGAGATAGTTTGAGTATGGTCTTTCCTGTGAATATGTGCACAAGACCCAGTGAAATTCCTTATATCCCAGTCCTTAAATGTAAGCTAACATCTAACCTTCGGTCTTAGCATAACGTTAATATGTGGAAGGCCAGTATTTTAAAATAAGACATAATCACAACATCTTTTTAATGTTTTAATTTGATTTAATATTTTAAACAGAAAAGGTTTAAAACAGTTGTCTTTAAAGTCCTCCCTGGGAGGAGGCCACATAAGTGCTTGTGGGTGGCAGGGCTTTAATAGCGATGCAATCCACCAGATTTTGTAAAAAGAAAAATGTAGATGGACGCAAAAGCAAAAGCTTCTGCATAAAGCCATACAATTTGTGATTTGTCTTAATTCATATTAGATCTTGTATTAATATTAAAATGTGCATATAAACATTACATACATGTGCATTTGTTGATTTCATCTTGTGTTTCCTAGGCCTATTTTTGCTCCTGTTAAAAAACACCATGGATGTTTTCTTTCATTGGTACCTCTTATCTGATTACATTGATAAAAAATGGATTATAACTGTCATGCATTTGGCTGTCTGATTACTTTGAGTGGATCTATCACTAGAATACTTGTTTACTGTGGCTTCCGACTAGAGCAGTGATGGCGAACCTATGACACGTGTGTCAAAGGTGACACACCACACGTTTGGGGTGACACACTACAACATTTGGGGTGACACACCAGCAATCACCAATACCTGACAAAAACTGAGTTTGTTTTATTCATTTTTCATTTTTGTAATTATTTGATGTTTATATAATACATACTGTAACATCACACATGATTGGACTGTATTTTTTGCTTAAATAAATGGATATGAATAATTGTTTCTCTTTTGTTTGGGAGTGGGGTTGACACACCAGCAGCGTCAAGTTAAGCATTTTCCTAAGTGTTGACACACCGAGCCCAAAAGGTTCGCCATCACTGGACTAGAGTCAGGTATTCAACAAGATGCTCCTCAAATGGCTGTGGATCTTTGCTATATGGGCAATTCACCTACAAGATTGGAGTCTTGGACCAGTGTTATGTAAAACAATTTCCCATTTTTCTAGAAAATGAGAAACTTATTTTCTCTGTGATCTGCACAATGTTTGCTCAGGCCTATATGAAACAAAAGTTCTCCTGGCTGGGAGGTGCCAGTCACTTGCTTGAAATGGAGACGTCTCTAGACTTTACTTTAAAAGCACACAAAGTTGGCCATTTTAATGCTTTGCAGCTAAGGGGGCTGATCTGGATCAGGGCCATGGTGAGGGGAAAGGCAGAGTTTAACCATTTCTCTGTGCTATGGTCCTGATCCGAATCACCCATCCATAGTTGTTGTTTTCCATGTAAAATTCTCTCAAGCAGCCACTGGAGGGGAAGCAGATTCAGATCTTGATTGTGGTGGAAACAAAAGATCAAAATCTCCCTCCCCAACTTTTCCAGATCATGCACCCATGTAGCTTGTCCAGACAGGACTCCATTTCAAACAGCACCCTTTCTTTAAAAATATAATAAAATAAAATAACTTCTGGCTCAAACCACATGGAGTCCAGCATGACAAAATTACAAGCCAAGGCTGTAATTCACCAACTCTTGAGAAGACTGGATCTGCTCTATTGCCTTCTCATCCTCGTCAGACTGGATTGTGCACACCTAATTAGAGTCCTTTAGACACCACCTTCAATTCACCAAGTGGTTAATTGGCAGCTTCTGCTTTCGTAAGCCAAATGCAAACTGAAACTTCCCAAATCTCTGAGTTCCATTGAGATACTCACATCTAACAAATCTATTGCTTCCAAACAAAAAGCAGTCCATTTACAATTAGTTATTGTAAGGGTACCCTTTCATGGATCACTGCCTTGTCGTGGCGAAGGGGCTTGAGTAGCTCAATGAAGCTGTGAGCTATGCCATGTAGGGTTACCCAAGATGGACAGGTCATAGTAGAGAGTTCTGACTAAACGTGATCCGCTGGAGAAGGAAATGGCAACCCACTCCAGTACTCTTGCCAAGAAAAACCCATGGATTACAAAACTAAAAGGCTAAACGATATGACACTGGAAGATGAGACCCTCAGGTCGGAAGGTGTCCATTATGCTACTGGGGAAGAGCAGAACACGAGTACTAGTAGCTCCAGAAAGAGTGAAGTAGCTGGGCCAAAACCGAAAGGAAACGCAGCTGTGGATGTGTCTGGAAGTGAAAGGAAAGTACGATGCTGCAAAGAACAATACTGCATAGGAACCTGGAACGTCAGATCTATGAATCAAGGTAAGTTAGATGTGGTCAAATGTGAGATGTCAAGGCTGAACATCAACATCATGGGAGTTAGTGAACTAAAATGGACAGGAATGGGAGAATTTAATTCAGATGACCATTGTATATGCTACTATGGGCAGGAATCCCTTAGAAGAAATGAAGTAGCCTTCATAGTGAACAAGAGAGTGAGAACAGCAGTACTGGGATATAACCTCAAAAATGATAGAATGATTTCCATTCGGATCCAAGGCAAACCTTTCAACATCACAGTAATCCAAGTCTACGCCCAACCACTGGTGCTGAAGAGGAAGAAGTTGACCGTTTCTATGAAGACCTAGAACAGCTTCTGGAATTAACACCCAAAAAAGATGTCCTTCTCATCATAGGGGATTGGAATGCTAAAGTAGGCAGTCGAGGTAATAGGAATAACAGGCAAGTTTGGTCTGGGAGTATAAAATGAAGCAGGGCAAAGACTGATAGTTTTGTCAGGAGAACACATTAGTCATAGCAAACACCCTTTTTCAGCAACACAAACGGCGACTGTACACATGGACTTCACCAGATGGTCTACATTGAAATCAGATTGATTACATTATTTGCAGCCAAAGATGGAGAAGTTCTATACAGGCAGTAAAAACAAGACCTGGAGCTGACTGTGGCTCAGATCATGAGCTTCTGATTGCAAAATTCAGGCTTAAACTGAAAAAAGTAGGGAAAACCACTAGGCCCTCCACATATGACCTAAATCAGATCCCATACGAATATACAGTGGAGGTGACAAATAGACTTAGGGGCTTAGATTTGGTAGACAGAGTGCCTGAAGAACTTTGGACAGAGGTGTGTAACATTGTACAGGAGATAGCAACTAAAACCATCCCAAAGAGAAAGAAATGCAAGAAGGCAAAGTGGCTGTCTGACGAGGCTTTACAAATAGCTGAGGAAAGAAGGGAAGCCAAAAGCAAGGGAGAAAGGGAAAGATATATTAAGATATATTAATGCATAATCTGAATGCAGATTTCCAGAGAACAGCAAGGAGAGATAGGAAGGCCTTCCTCAATGAGCAATGCAAAGAAATAGAGGAAAACAACAGAATGGGAAAGACTAGAGATCTTTTCAAGAAAATTTGAGATGTCAAAGGACAATTCCGTGCAAAGGTAGGCACAATAAAGGACAAAAATGGCAAGGACCTATCAGAAGCAGATGAGATTAAGAAGAGGTGGCAAGAATACACAGAGGAACTCTATAAGGCCGATCTAAATGTTCCTGATAATCACAATGGTGCGGTCACTGAGCTCGAACCTGACATCCTGGAGTGTGAAGTCGTGGGCTTTAGAAAGCATCACTAACAACAAAGCTAGTGGAGCTGACAGCATTCCAGCTGAGTTACTCAAAATCTTAAAAGATGATGCTGTCAAAGTGCTACACTCCATATGCCAGCAAATTTGGAAAACCCAACAGTGGCCACAAGACTGGAAAAGATCAGTTTACATTCCAATCCCAAAGAAGGGCAATGCCAAAGATTGCTCGAACTACCGCACCATTGCACTCATTTCACATGCTAGCAAGGTGATGCTCAAAATCCTACAAGCTAGGCTTCAGCAGTATGTGAATCGAGAACTACCAGATGTACAAGCTGGTTTCCGAAGAGGCAGAGGAACTAGAGATCAAATTGCCAACATTCGCTGGATCATGGAGAAAGCAAGAGAGTTCCAGACATCTACCTCTGCTTCATTGACTATGCTAAAGCCTTTGATTGTGTGGATCACAACAAACTGTGGCAAGTTCTTGAAGAGATGGGAGTAGCAGACCACCTTATCTGCCTTCTGAGAAACCTGTATGCAGGTCAGGAAGCAACAGTTAGAACTGGACATGGAACAACTGACTGGTTTAAAATTGGGAAAGGAGTACGACATTTAACTTATTATGTACTCTTATATGCAGAGTACATAATGAGGAAGGCAGGGCTGGATGATTCACAAGCTGGAATCAAGATTGCTGGAAGAAATATCAACAACCTCAGATATGCAGACGATACCACTCTAATGGCAGAAAGTGAGGAAGACCTCAAGAACCTTCTGATGAGGGTGAAAGAGGAAAGTGCCAAAATTGGCTTGAAGCTCAACATTAAAAAAACTAAGATCATGGCCACCACTCCCATCACTTCCTGGCAAATAGAAGGGAAAGAAATGGAAGCAGTGACAGACTTTATTTTCCTGGGCTCCAAGATCACCGCAGATGGTTACTGCAGCCATGAAATTAAAAGACGTTTACTTCTTGGGAGGAAAGCTATGGCAAACCTAGACAACTTAATCAAAAGCCGAGACATCACCCTGCCAACAAAGGTTCGCATAGTCAAAGCGATGGTTTTCTCAGTAGCAATGTATGGCTGTGACAGCTGGACCATAAGAAAGGCAGAGCGCCGAAGAATAGATGCTTTCGAATTATGGTGTTGGAGAAGACTCTTGAGAGTCCCCTGGACTGCAAGGAGATCCAATCGGTCAATTCTCCAAGAAGTCAAGCCTGATTGCTCCCTGGAAGGACAAATCCTGAAGCTGAAGCTCAAGTACTTTGGCCACCTCATGAGAAGAGAGGACTCATTAGAAAAGACGCTCATGCTGGGAAAGATTGAAGGAGAAGGAAAGGAGAAGGGGGCGGCAGAGGATGAGATGGTTAGATAGTGTCACCAAAGCGATGAGCATGAAATTGGGCGAACTCAGGAAGCTAGTGGAGGACAGGGAGGCCTGGTGTGCTGTGGTCCATGGTGTCGCGAAGAGTCGGACATGACTTAGCGACTGAACAACAACATTGTAAGGGTGATGGATAATATAGACAAATCTATCCATTATTGGGGAGATGTTTCATGATCCAGGACGCAAGCCTAACCAACGTTCCAGCACCGGGGTAAGGGCAATGCAGCTCTGAGGTCAGGGAACCAACATTCCCTTAATTTAACGAGGACTTTGTGACTACTATTCCACTGCAGGATGCAGCATATGCCTCATTGGAACAGCTAGGCCAGCGCTCCTAATTACACTGACCTCAATCCAGTCAATAGCAGGAGGAGCATCTTCCAGTGGATGAATCCCTATACCTCTAGAGGATATCTACATGTATGTACATACGTACGGATGTACAGACAGACAGGGGGTTACTGTGCCAGGCTCCAAGGTTTTCCCACTCAGCATAGTCATGGATGGGTGACCGACTTAACCTACTGAAGCAGAGAGGGCTGGATGGGGATATGGGAAATACAAAGGTCTTCCATTACACCAAGTGCCTATGTGCCACGCTGGATGGGGGCAAGCCCTTTTGTAACATGTGGGGATTCCTCTGAATTTCCATCAGTAGACTGAATCAAGTCTACTTGATTCATGTAACACCATGAGAGCAGTGTTTAAACTGCTGTGGGTTACTCATGGAAAATATTCTCCTCTAGTGTTAATATAAATTGTAAACATATAATAATGATGGTGCATTTAGGATGCAATCCTAAGCATACTTACAAGAGAAAAAAGTATGACTGAAAGTTCTGCAGGAACCATAGTGGGATGACAGCAGCCTCAACCCAAACACTAGGCTCAGCACTCTCCCCATGGCCTCCCAAACAGTCAGATACTGCACTTACTAAGCAGGAGAGGACCAACCCCAGCAACCTGCCATCATTCTTAATGGTGGTTGAGAGCAGAGACAACCCACTCCTAAGGTGAGGTGAAGCAGGCGAAGGAAGGTCATAACAGCCATTGCCTCTCTCCCCTTGCAAAGCAGGTAGGAAGTCCCAGGATCCTATCCAGCCAACCAGTTTTGAAGGAATAGCAGGACATAAAGGAGGTGATGCGCACTGGTTGAAAGAGGTTTGAATGCATCCAAGGCTTAAACAGAGATGCGGTGATCAGGAATAGAATGTTGGGATTCAATTGATCTTCTCATTGTAGCCATAATGGTGGCATATTTCAACTCTTTAATATGCCTCTCTATCCTTGGTCCCGAATCAACATAATGCTTCTTAAAATAATCACCCAAAAATTTGAATCCAATTGCAGTCACGCCCCGGTATCCACCGGGGTTCCGTTCTGGACTTCACCTGACACCATTTTAAACATAGGGAACATCAGTGTTTTCGCTGCAACAAGGTTAACAAAATAGAGATTTGTTCCTCTATCTGTGGTATCTGTGGTATCTGTATCTATAGGTATCTGTGGATAACTGAAACTGTGGATACTGAATACACGCCTGTATTCAAAGGAGCCACATTTTCGCAAGATCAGCCACGCAAGGATATGCTACGGGAGCAGAATAATGCTTGTTTTTTTAAAAATCCTTTACCTTTCAGTTTTAAAATAATGTAATGGGCAGGGTTACACTGTAAATACATACACTGGACAAAGACAGTACCAGAAAATGTGGTTCTATTAGACCTTTTTCTTCAATAAAGGAGAAGGGCAGACTGCTTAAGGCATCACCACCTGCTACTTTACATCCTCCTCCGAGCACAAATTGCAGGCTTTATTATGTTCCAAAAGACCAACGGTAGTAATATCCTTAGTATAGGACTTCAGATAAGTGTCTGAAATTAGTCTTTCAAAAGGGAGCCATCTGGTGGTTCATTGAAAGCACTGCAGAAAACACAAAAGGGTGGTTGGTTGGCTTCTAATCTGAAGTTTTTGCAAGATGTTTTTGTTTTTAGAGAAGCTAAAATCGTGCAAAATACAAACCCCTTTCTTGTTCAATCCTCTATGGGGTATGAGCCAGAATGTTTAGGGATATGCAAAAAAAATTGAATACAGTGGGCCCTTGTGCATGGATTTGGCATCATGGATTTGACTCAACCTGGGTGCTGAACCCATGACTGGTGGGCATCAAGGACCTCCCAGAAGTGAATTCTGAGCATGTCCAACAGGCGTTCTGAAGTGCGGAAGGTAATGTGTGGTTTACCATGCCTCAGAGGCCTTTCTGGATGCTTCAGAGATGCACTTCTGCTGGTGCCCCCCCCCATATTTAATTATCTGCAGAATTCAGAATGCATGGGGGTCTGGGATCAGATTCTCTTGGATACCAAGTACTCGGTGGAAAAAAACAAAGGAAAAGGAGAGGAATAAGTTTGATTTTAAATGCTGAGTACAAAGTGCTCGCAGGACCACGACCTGACTCCACGAGAGGCAGAGCCAGACTAAGACTGGGTTGGAAGCCCCTCCCACACCAGGAGAGGAGTCTCCCTGTGTGGGAGGGGTTTCCCACGTGGTGAGAGAATGCCCTTCTCCCTCTTCCACAGAAAGGTACATGTGTCAACAGTGGAAGACAAGGTTTAAGTCAAAAGTTGTGAAATTCATTCAACATTATGAGGGACCGTTCAGGTTTCCTCCATTGTTTAGCCTCAAGAAAAACTTGCATTCCCTTGCTTTATTTTGGTGAACGATGGGGAGTCTCTCCCTAAACAGTGCATGGCAAACATGGCACTGCAGCCTGCATACACACTGGCTTGCCTCTTCACAGGCTTAGCACTCACTCTCTCCGCTTCACAAATAGTCCCATCACACTAGTTCCTGGGTATATGTAAGTAGGTACCTCAGGCAGTCCAGTGAGCAGTATACAATGAGTGAGTTCTTGAGGGTCTTCTCTATGTACAGTATCAATCAATCAATTTTATTAATATGGTTAAAGATGGGCGTAGACAAAACACAGCAGTAACAACAGCATCATTGCTTACATTGCTGTATTGGAAAAGGCAGGAGATACCCCAAGGAGATAGGGAATTGTATCAGCAATGGCCCCTTGTCCCAGATAAACCAGGGATTATAGAGTTAACCCCCAAGGTCTTTGCAAGCCTCAGGAACACAGCTGCAGGTTGATAAGGGCTCTGGCTCTGAAGGGAGGTTAGATCAGGTGCAGATGGGTGTGTCTGATGAATTAAAGCCTGCCCACTGATTGGCTGGCCTCAGTATAAAGCTGGAGGCAGGAGGTGGAGAAAGGAGGCTGGATAGGTAGGCTGGAGGATGGTACCTTGGGAAGGTGCTGGAGGAGGGCACCACGTAGGCATTGGACAGATGGAATACTGGCTGGATGGCCTGCTGGCTTGACTGAGTGCTTGAAGGACTGCTAAGGTAAGGTTGTTTGGGGACCATTGCAGTGATGTCATGCAGGGGGTACGCGAGTACCGGTTTCTAGGATTACGGCTGGCCCCGCCCACTCGTCAACTCCGCCCCCTGCAACATTTGAATTTCCTGCATGTTTGAGTTGCCTGCACGTTCTCAGAGCCAGGCAGGCAGGTAGTGAGCGGAGCCTTGCCTTGCCTTCCCACTGAAAAATGAGCTGCTCTGGGGTTTTGGAACTGTTGGGTCACTTTAACATGTTGCCTGGCCTCCTTAACATGTTCTGGGGGTGCTGTAGAATACTGTTGCAACTGTTGGGTCAGTTTAAAATAGTCTGAGGCCTCAAAAAGGGCTTTTGTCATGTCACTTCCTGCCACGACCTCACTTCCGGCTTATGATGTCACTTCTGGGGGGCGGGTCCCGACACGTGCCAATCAAAAGTGAGTACCTGTTCTTAAATCATTTAGATGACACCACTGGACCATTGGTAATTGTTATATGGCTGCTACGCCCCTGGAGCCACTAAGTGGAAGAGGCAGTTGTGGCTTGGACAAGCTGACTGCCTATTGTTTGGTGGTGGGGTTAGTTGGTGCTAGAATTAAGGTCATTTGGAGCTAAGCCAGTGATGAGGGCAGTCTGGAGGAGGCTGGTTAGCCGGTGATCCCAAACCAAGCTGCTGGAAGAGAGGAGGCCCAGTTGTCCCTCTTGCCTATCTCTGAGGCTGCTCTGTGGGGAAACTGGTTAGCCTAGTGTGGGCATTAGGGCCCTTGGGGTGGCCTAGCAGAGAATTTGGCAGAACAATTGCTACTTGTTGAAAATATATTTTATATTGATTTGCATATTATCAGACATGGATAAGTGATTGAAAACCGGCTTTTTAATCCCGTTACCAGGCCTTTATGTAAATTATAATTTGCAAATCTGACATAACAGGAACTATATTAATTACAAATATTTTGCTAATATGAAGGATAGTTTATGAATTGGCTGCCAAGTGGTATACAAGTGGAAAAAGGGTAGGAGCCCCTGCTGAGTGTCACACTATCTTTTTGAAGGTCCCTTAAGCAGTGGATTGGGGGCATACTTTGGGTGCTGCACTGACAAAGGAAGTTCGGAAGGAAGACAATTCTCCTTCCAATCTCATCCCTTAAATGCCAACCCTCTAGTTCTGTTAATCCAAACAAATTCAATGGGGGGGGAGGGCTTGTTTCAAAATAAACAGGTTTAGAGCACAATCCTAAACTGGAGTTAGGCCGGCATAAACTAAGCCACCAACGTTTGGCCAGGACAAGGGCCACCATAAAGTGTTTTGGGACTACTCTCGGAGTCAGGGAGGATGGCTCACGTCTGTGTGCTGGCCTCTCTGACTCTAAGAGTGGTCCAAACATACTTTATAGTGTTCCTTGTGCTGGCCAAACTTTGCTGGCTTAGTTTATGTGCTCTTGTGTGTGTGTTCCAGCACAGTGCTGGAATGCCTGGAGCGATTTACACCAAACTTGGTACACATATGACTTACACTCTGGAAAGAAATACTGTGGGGGTAAGACACCCCTAGCGCCCCTAGGGATGGGGGTGGGAAGGGGGTGACATGTAAAAAGAATTGAAAAACGACCGATATTAGTGTCGAATCCATAGTTTTCGGGGTTGTTGAGATGAACAGTTACACTCCCGATGCCGTTTAAGTCCAAGTTCAGCCTTCTGGAAATTTTTAGAAATCATTATGCCCTGGTCTTGGACTCCAATCAAATACTTGCCATTTTACCAGGCATAGTCACTGAATACAACTCTAACGGTACCGTAGTAGATGTCTATGAGGTTGTCAGTTTATAAAACCTTTTATTGGCATAATAAAAACAAGAAGAAAAA
>JAJKFI010000002.1:51641413-51657820 GCA_029204185.1 Lerista edwardsae | reverse complement strand
AGCAAAGGCCAGCACAAGGGCGACCCATTTGTTTCAATTTGAAAGCTGGGAGATGATAAGAAGTGAATCCTGGTATATATAGAGAAGTTAGAGACCAAGTTTCTTGAAGAAAGATAATGTCAAAAGACGATAAATAATTGATGAAATCATGATCAGTTTTCTTTTTTTCCCAGCCCGCTATATTCCAAGAAATATACAAGTCACTGAATACAAGTCTTATCGATACTGTAGTAGATGCCTATGAGGTTGTCAATTTCCCATCAGACTTCCTAAACTCACTTGGTCCGGCTGCATTGCCACCACATTGTCTTTTACTTACAGTGGGATCTCCAATTATTTTACTATGGAACCTTGCCCTACCAAAACTTTGCAACGGCGCAAGGCTATGTGTCAAGAAGATGCTGGGTACTGTAATTCAACTGTAATTGAAGCGACTTTCTTAACAAGAAAGGGAGAGAGTGAAAGTTTTTCCCCCCATGGATAACATTCATTCTGAGGGATCTCCCTTTTCACTTTAAGAGATTGCAATTTCCAGTGAGACTTGTCTCACCCCTACAGTATTTCTTTCCAGATTGTAAGTCATATGTGTACCAAGTTTGGTGTAAATTGCTCCAGGCATTCCAGCTTAGTGACCCTGAAAACTATGGATTTGACACTGTTGGTCATTTTGGACATTTTATTTTTCACCCCTTCTCACCCCCCATGCCGATGGGGGCTGAATGTGGACTTAAACGGCATAGGGAGTGTCACTATTCATCTCAGCAACCCAGAAAACTATGGATTCAACACTAATATTGGTCATTTTTTATTCTTTTTACATGTCACCCCCATCCCTAGGGGCGCTAGGGGTGTCTTACCCCCACAGTATTTCTTTCCAGAGTGTAAGTCATATGTGTACCACGTTTGGTGTCAATCACTCCAGGCATTTCAGTTATGCTGGAGAACACACACCCACACCCATCCATATATAGAGATTTCTATCCCAAGACTGAATATTTCCATTTCTGTCCAAATGAACAGAGAACACTCAAGGCAATGCAGCACTGAGGAAAGGGAACAAACCTTCCCTTACCTGGAGAAGGCCTCCCTGCACCAGTGCTGGAAAGTTGGACAGGATTGGAACCTCAGTTGGGAAAATGCGGCCTGCAGTGCTGGGGAACCCTACACACGGTTTCAAGGAAGTGAAGTCCCACTGGGTTCAATAGGGCTTATTCCCAAGAAATGCAGGCAGAATGGCAGGTAACCTTGGAAAGAGGTTCACAGGCATTAGCTCCTATTAGGCTGCGTTTCTATACACACCTACCTGAGAGTAACTCTCAGGGGACTCAACGGGGCTTACTTCTGAGTAGACAACACATACAACCTAAGAACGGGCTCTGGCAGCCCCGCACCAGCAGGAGGGCACCCCCATTCCACCTCCGCACCTGGCTGGGCTGCCTTGGGAAAGGCAGGGGGAAAGCGGGAGGCGAATGTTTACAAGTACGTGCATAAATCTGTCGTCACATATGGGATAAACCGCCGTGGGGAGGAGGGGAGAACCCCAAACAGGCATAACTGTCATTTCCCGCGGTCCACACCCGACCCCGCATGACGCACCCGCGGCCCAAAATGGCGGCTGAGGGCTCACCGAACGGGGCGGAGCAGAGCGCGGCGGGGGGGGGGGTAAGGAGGGCGCGCGCAGCACACAGACGGCCAGGAACTGGCCGTCCTCCCGGCCCCACCTTTCCGCTCTCGCCTTCCTCTTTCGAATGCGTATTTTTCCTACCCGCCCACCTCGTCCCTCCACTGTGCCGGCGAGGCGTCCCCGCCCACAGCCCCGCGCCGGCCAATCACGGAACAGCGTTCGGAGACGCGAGGCGGGCGAGCGGGCGCGGCCGCTGCCGTCGTCCGAGAGCGAGGCTGTTGCCTCCTCCCCCCGCCCCATGCCCGGCCCCTCCGCTCCCCTCCCCCGTCTCTCTCGCCCTGCCTGCCTTCGCTACCGGCACATTCCGCCGCCCTGGCAAGGCCTCAGCCCGCGGGAGCGGCTTGAGCAGGCCCGCGCGGGCGGAGGAGAAGGCGGCGGCACAGCCGGTCGCCGGGCGAGGCCAGAGCAGAGCGCGGCTGGCGGGGATAACGCCGTAGCGCCGAGGGAGGGCGAGCGAGAGAGCGAGCCAGCCGGCGAGGGGCAGAGGCGGAAGCCGCGCCGGGAAGGGGCCCCGGCTGGGCCCGGCCTGGGTGGAGGCGAAGGCAAGAGCGGAGGGAGGAGAGGCAGAAGGAGAGGCCGCCGCGCTCCCCGCCTCCCGCCATGGCCGACAACGAGAAACTGGACAACCAACGGCTGAAGAACTTTAAGAACAAAGGCCGCGACTTGGAGGTAGCAGCGCCTTCCTGGGTTTGCCGGCAGCGGCCCTGCGCGTCGGGCCAAGGGAGGGGCCGGCTGGGCAGGGAGGCAGGCCCGGGAGGACCGCGAGGAAGGAGGGCAGGGCCGCCGCCGCCGCCGCCGCCGCCTATGGCGTCTCTACTAATCTGCGGTGGCGACGCGGCCTGCTGGGCCTTCCTCGCATCCAGCCCGCTCCGCCAGCCGCGGGAGGGTGGGGTGGAGTTTCTCTCCTGGTCCTCGCGCGGGACGCGTCGTCGCTCGGGACCACGGCCTTGGGAGGACCGAGGCCTGCTCGCCTGCTGCGCTACCGGCACATTCCGCCCCTCTCCTGCTGCGCGGGCGCCGCCACCTTTTCTTATGCGGTGGAAAAGAAAAGGTGGCCTGGTGGGCGCCTTTTTCTGCCTCTTCCTACCCCGGAATTTGGGCTTCCCAGTGGGTAGAAGTGTGTAAATCATCGCATCAGGGTAGTAAGGTGGGGGGGGGATTCGGCTCTGGGAGCTGGTGGAGGCTCCCCTTCCTCCCCACCCACTCAGCTGCTTGACATGGAAAGGCGCTGTCAGGTCACATGTCTTCCTTTTATTTCTTTTTTCTTTATCCTCATGATGTGCATTTTGTCAGCAAGAGTGAGTCTTTGAGCCACTTGGTTACAAAAAATAGCTTTTGGGGTACTGCATAATTAAAATGATAAATCATAACACAAAATAAGCTGGAAATTATGGAACTAGCCTTTGCTGACACAGTTGGTGCAAAATATATATTGTCTTTTTTTAAAATTACGTACAGTGTTATAAACCTGCGACAAAAATTTTGGCCATGTTTTCTTACACAATAAACACTATTTATAAAGCTATGGTTATTTTCATCAGTATTTCATTAAAGGTTAATGCTTTTTATAAGCTAGTCACCATTCTCAGAACAAGAATGACATCCATGAGCCAAATTTTATTTAAATGCTAATCACGTACTAATTAAAGCAGGTTCAATAGTCATTTATCATAGTCTTCCAAATCCTGTTCATTAGGTTGCAAGTTCATGTCTCCTTTGTGTGTGTGAGAGTGATTTTTTGGTTTTGCTTTAAAAAAAAAAAAGTATGACTTGGAAGCATCTGAATCCTGGCTTCAAATACATTCAGTTGTGAAAGACAACATTGATGTAGACTTCGTTGATGTATCTCTTGTTTGGACAAAGTCCTGTCATTGTGAGATGCATGTAGAAAACTGTTTCTTAAACTGTGGGTTGGGACTCACTAGGTGGATCACTTATCATCTAGGGCAGCCATCATTGAAAATATGAGAAGATAAGGGAGAGGGCTGTGTGGTTATTTTGCTTGGGTTAAGATTGTAAATAGGCGTTTATTTCTTTCTGATTCACTTTGCTATTAGAAATCGTTTTTTTCCCATCAGCTGATTTTCCATCAGCCCAACTTATTGCTGCATTCTGAGAAAAGCAGTAGGTTCTGGCATCACAATGACAGCACTTCTGGACATGACATAACTTCTGGTGGGTCCTGGACAGATTGTCATTTTAAAAAGTGGGTCCCAGTCCAAATAAGTTTGAGAACCGCTGATAAAGAATATCAACTCAGGATTCAGGAACATAAATCCTACATAGCATATGATAATGAAATTCATATTTAATAATATTTCACAAGATACGTCCACGCTATGGGCGTGCTTTGTTGATACAGAATAAACACAGCCTTTCCCAACTTGACAACACTGGTGGGTAATTTTTGCACATAGTCTACTGAGCTGAAGGGCAAGCAGTGACACACTACTGGAGAGACAAGGAGTTTGGGACTGATTCTGTCATAGGTCTGTGGATCACTGCTACAGACTCCTGTCATATGTGCTGCAGGTTGGCTATCCCTTTCCTTAGCATGTGTTTGAGTAGTATCTGTACCAACATACCTGGCATTCTATTGTTGTCCAAACTTTGGCATGGTAGACAATCCTCTACCCTTTGGTCTCTGCCCTGTCTCCAGATTCAGAAGGGACTCATAGAGGACAAATCTGTTTTACAAACGTATGTCTACTTTAGACAGGAATACAGGTCATGTTTTTTTCCTCCAACATAAATTGTGTGACAGTGGAGGATTCCTTAATCCCCTCAGAAAACTATATTTCCCAGTGTTTCTTAGAAGCCATGTCTGTCAAAGCAAATTTAGGATTGTACTATGTAGTCATGACTCCTGCATTTGCTCCTCTTTGCAGTAGGCTATGTAATTCTGCATGCTGTGTTAAGAAAAAAATCCTTGTCTATTGATAACTTCCTTGCTTGCATTCTTGCTTGCACTGAACATGACCTTTGAATTACTTGGTGACTGTGATGGCTACTAAACCACAACTCTTGGACATTTTACACTTATTCTGTGAAATGCTTTTGGGAAGATTTTATACTCAGGTTGCAAAATACTGTAATTAGTCCAATCACATTTGACGTGTTTTTGTTAACCAGGCTGCTTAAAAACTATAAAACAATGTGTTTTCCCACCTGCCTTCGTTATCATTCTGTTTTGGTTACTTAAAAAGGCAATTTCGGCACAATCAAAACTAGGTAAGAAGAATGTTTTTTTAAATCAAAAAAAAACTTTAGAACTTTAAAACCTTTATAGCACATTCCCGTGCATGCCTATTCAGGAGTGAGGCCTGTTTATTTCAGTACAACTTACTATCAAGTAACATGTACAGGATCTATACATGGAGAGAGAGAGTCTGCTTGTGACAAAGCATAACATTTTGAGTTTTCATTTTTTACCTAGCTGTGTTTTTATTAATTCTGTCAGGATAACCCTTATGTGTGCTCATATGTTCTGAGGTTCAGAGGGTTCCCCACCCCCCACCCCCGGAAAACAGTGGATTTGAACATCTGCAGTTTTCCATATCCACAGAAGTTCCTGGAACATAAACCTCGTGGATAATAAGGACCCACTGTATTTTTATTTTGTTGGAATCAGCAATAGGAACAATATGGAGTATTGGATAATGGATGTTATCCATTGGATAATATCAATATGGAGTATGGATAATGTAACAAAAAGCAAGGAGAAAATGTCACTTATGCCAATCAATAGCAGTTAACACCTGTTCTAGAAATCTCTCTAATGCTATGACTACCATAAGATTCATATTCCTTGAATCAGTTCTTATAATTACAGAAGTTTCTATGTGTGCTTAAAGCTTTCCCTTTCATTGAAGTGAATTGGCATCCTGGATGTGTGGGATTTCTGTGGGTACACCAAGTCCTCCACATAAGTGCCAGTTAGGTTCCAGAAGTCTGCACATGCACAGAAGCTCCACCAGAGGATATACTGTGCCTTAAAGAAAGTGCTGACTTACACATCTGTGACTCAGGAAGCCAGTGTCTATGGAGGTATGTTGTATGGGATTCTAAATCAAGGTAGTGAAGTCTTAAGTTGTATGCAGAATAAGATAGGTCAAAAGCTGCTTCCTGCTGTTCATCAGCTGTCGATGGGAAATGAGGTTTGGGGTTCATGGTTATTTTATTTATGTGAAGAATTTATACCCCACCTCTTCCATGTCGAAGCAAATGCCCAAGGTGGCTTACAGAGAACAACAAAGTACAATGTAACCATAATAAGTAAAACAAAAACAGAACATTTAACAGGAACACAGAGAATGTTCAAGAATGAAGCCAGACCCAATTCTCCTCATCAGGCCCTTTGGAGAATGGGAAAACAATTGACCTGGGGAGTAAACAAACTATGACAGGATCCCAGAGGGATAGAGGGTAGACAGCCAATAATCATCGAAAGACCGGATGAGATAGGTATTATTTGAGCCCTCAGAAAGGCCATGAGCAAGTGTGTAGTTCTTAATTCTTCTGGAAGGGAATTCCATATTTGTGGAGCCGTTACAGAGAAGTCTCGTCCCCGAGCTGCCATCCCCTTTAACTTTTGACAGAGGGGGCATTTGAAGGTTACAGCTCAATTAAGTTAGAGCTCAAGCTGATCTATACCAACATTTGCTTTATTATTTCCTCGTAATGTATGTAAAAACTGCATTGTGTGGTGTTACTTGACATCTGCTGTATGTCATTATGAACATGGTTTTATTAGAAGTTAGTGCCATGCATTTGTCAATAAAGCCACCTCATGTTGTCTCACACGGTTGTATCGATGTAAAGTGGTGCTACAACTGTGATCTTGGCCTCAACTATCACATCACTGTAACCTTCCTTGCTGATTTGAAGTTGGAGTGAGGGCAGATTAGTACCTGCCTAAGACATTCCACTGCCTCTAGCACAGTGGTTCCTAACCTTTTTTAGTGCTGGGACCCACTTTTTTGGTATGATAACCTTTTGGAGGCAGCCCCAGAGAGCGGAAATGATATCATTTAGCAGGAAGTGACATCATTATGCTAGTACAGTTGGAAATGATGCAATTGTTGTAATAAATAACACTTTTTAAATTAATAACGTGTTGTATTCAGACAACCACATTTGGAGAAATGGATGGAAAATAAATGAGAGAGCCTACAAAATGCCAAATCTTGCTCTATCCTGCAATAACTAAGCTGTGTGATCAGTAAAACCATGTGTTTTTTAGATTTTCTGTGGCAGGTTCAACCTTTTTGCATGATTTCAATAGAAATTGATACTCAGCACCCATGTTAAATGCACGTTTAAAAAACATGTATGTAGGCTACCACGGATTACCAAAATTTTCAGGTATGTGGAAATTCTTTGAAATGCTTTTAGAAGACACACTTCTCTGTTTCAAGGTTTCCTGAAAATGTTGCAAAAATGCAGCTTTTAAAAATGATGCACAAATGCATCTACAGTAGTAAATGGGTTCCACAATCCTCTGAAAATCAGTTCGCAGTCCCCAGGTTGAGAACCACTGCTCTAGCAGCTACATTGCACATGTATAGAGATGCAATACAGGATCCTTTGCTGTGTCATAGTGGATGCTGGGGTGTTGGAAGCTCTGATTATATGTTGGCTCTAATTAGGTGGTTTGTAGAGAAGATTGATGAAAAACCACCTGATTTGGAAGATCTTTTGCGTACAAAGGACACACCTTGCAATTCTTACTTGGAACATAATAGTTTTACACTGCCCTGGTGGTGGGGCTGTCTTTAGATTATAATGCTCAGTTTTGGTCAATTACATTTTAAGGTATAGTAATAAAAATGGGAGTAGGTGGAAGGACCACATCAAGAGCATTACCAACACTCAGATGGCATTGCTCCAGGGCCTGAGAAATGCTTTTCAGGGTCCCCAGTAATGCCAGAGACCAGTAATGCCAGTAGTGTTCCAGAGACCACAATTATGCAGTGAGATTTATATCTCCTGCTGAAGAGAGAATCTCTTTTTCAGTTTTATTTAAGATATCAGTAGTTTGCCTCTGTTACTGTTGAAACTTCAGAGGTATGCCTTGTGTGCATGGTTCTTCCTTCTGCATTAAAGATGGACTTTAGTGGAATATGGCTACAGTGACACATACAGATGTGGTGTGATAATTCAGATGCTTTTTAAAGACTGTCCTGCATAGAAAAATGTGATTACCCCCCCCCAAAAGAAATAAATTGTAATTGTGGTCCTTGTTACAACAAAGACCTACTGCTGCACTGATGAAGCTATTGCAAATGTAATTAACTATTCATGCTCAGACTTCTAAATTATAGATGTATTGTTGATTTTTGTGTGTATACTTCTATATTGTAAAGTAATTTGAGATTTTTATGGAAGACATTGCAAGATCCTGTGCTCCTTTCCCAGAAGAAACATAAGTTTTCTCTATGTAATATCAAGTAGGGTATGCTTCCTTTTAAATACTGTCATGTAGGAAGAATATGCTTCATTTTAAATACTGTGGTAGGCTGGCAAGGGTTTGGGTACAGGCTTGCAATATAGGGTATGCTGCGCAGTTGTCTACAGGAATGTTCTACAGTGTGATTATCAAGAATTTTAGGCTTTTTCAATAAATCAGTAGTGACAAGGTTATCTCATATTTTTACAAATAACATTTTTATTGTAATTATTCACATATTTTCCTTTACATATTCTATTGCTAATGTGTATACAAACCAGTATGTTGGAAACTCCTTCCTATTAACATCCTTGAGACGTGAAATTTTTGGGTGTCTGTGTTTGTTTTGATCCAGAAAATATGAATGGACTTGCCTGGAATACTCGTTTTAACTGCAGTACTTTTAAATTGGAGAGTATTATATTCTTCAAGTTTAAAAAGAAAAAGAAAAGTTTAAAGCATGCTGTTGACTTTGGTTATGTACAAAGATGTAGTTTTGCTATAGTTTTCTTAAGCATTTGCTATTTTTTATTTAATTTTCTTTAGAGAGCACCTAATTAGGCAAGTAATCTTGAAGTTATGGGTTGTGAAATGATACAGGTTTTGCATGTGAGAATCTTATTTAAAACATTTGACCTTATGTTTAGATTAGTTTAAAAGCCTGTCTGAAGTTGCCAGTGATAGTGGTTATCAAGCTTCCTTATCTCTCCCTAGCTTTCTGAAGAGACCACAACATCTCACAGGGAGACAGTGAATCAGGCTGCTTCTACCTTAGTCCGTAGCGATACAGCTTGTAGCATATTCCTCATGTGCAAGCTGAGGCTGGTTTCATCTTGTATTGGTTGCAAGACTCATCAGATTTGCTTTGGATCTATGAGCCAGCCCCAAAATTTAGGAGGCAAATGAATTCTTAGCTATCAGGTTTTATATTTTAACATTGGACCAAAAAAAGCATATGCTGCCAGTGAATTGTATAAATAGCATTTTACATATTAAAAAAGCATTAAAAACACATTTCCAACATAGTAGTAGAAAAGAGGACAGAAAGATCTACAGGCTTTGATCCCAAAATAAAGGTGGTTTGTCAACACTTTTTTAAAAGTCAAAATTCATGGTACTGTGGCCACCATCCCACACCCATATATTTGGAAATAAATCCCAGAGGGCTTACTTCTGAGTAGGCATGTTCTGTTCTCTCTTTTTCTTTCTAGGCTGGTGCAGAGAGAGGGCAGCGCACACATAGGGGGCCTGTTGGAGGGAAGGTGTGTGCTCCATGGGAACCCCCTGCCCCTCTCTCAGAGGAAGAAAGTCTTCCTCCGTTAAAAATGCCCTTCTGGCTGTGGTTTCTCTTGTGCCTTCCCAGGCCTGCAGCTCCTGTTGCTGCTGCCACCTACAACTACTCCCAGGCACCATAAGGCAACTCCCCGGTGACCTGGTAAGCCCTACTTCAACTGAAGTGTATGTTTTCTCCCCTTCCAGTGAAAGCATGGGGAGAATTAGTTGAGTGCAGACAGAGGTTACAGTTGCAATGACAGTCGAAGCCACTGTGGCACAGACAGGTAAAGCTTGGTGGCTTTTACTTGTACCCTCCCAGTGAGTTCCAGATGCTAGGATACCAAATAGTAGGTCATTTTCCTCACCTTCCATGTGAAAAACAAGACTTCCTAATATCTGTCAGTGGTTCTCAAACTGGGTCAGGACCCACCAGTGGGTCACAAGCCAATTTCAGGTAAGTCATAAAGCACCTACAGCAGCCATATTAGGAAGATGGGATGCTGGCTGTGTGGTTGTTTTGCTTGTGTCAAAGTTGTAAACAAACTTGTTTCTTTCCGATTCACTTTGCTATTTGACCATGGCTGAGAAATAACCCAACTTATGACTGCATTCTCAGGAAGGCAACAGGCGTTGGCATCTCATTGACAGCACTTCCAGCCATGACATCACTTCTGGTGCAACCTGGGCAGATTGTCATTCTAAAAAGAGGGCCCCAGTACTAAAAAGTTTGAGAACCACTGATCTATGTATTAGTAGGAAATGTACTTAAGACCCTTCATACGAGCAAAGAGGCTATTTCCCAAAGTTCAAGGCAAATCGTTCCTTCAAAACAAAATGGAAAAAAATAAAAGCTCAGTACATACGTTTGCCTTCCTTGAAGATTATTTCTCCTAAGCTGCTGTTTGACAAGTGCTTGATGTTAGTTTTCTCTTTTGTGAAACAAACTGATGGTGCTCAGCTTCAAAGTCAGAGCACGGGAGTATCACTCTCTTGCTCTCTGGCATTCAAAAAGTCATTTCCAGGTAGAAAGACTTCTGGGTGTTTTTCCCCAATTGCCAGACTTCTCTTGAGAGAGCTTCCCAGACTAGTGCCAATCATAGTGGGTTGGGCAGCTTCTTGAAGAGTAAATCTCATGAAACCAAACTGGTATACCATGTGTGAGAGGCTGAGGAACTTTCCCGCCAGTGGTTTAGAGAGACATGGCTTGATGGAGTATTAAAGCACAATACATATATTTACAGTACCATAGTGGTTTTACCATCTTTTTTTCAAAAATAAATTTAGGCCTTAATTCAAACATGCACCTTTTCAAGTGATTCTTTGTCCTACAAATTTTTATGGTGATAATATCCCTCTTGCTAAGTCCAGCATAGACCTTTATTGGTTATTTGTGTGGAATGTGCACCGCTGCCACATCAATGACAGTCTGTCAGGGACCCACCATAAATGATGGCATGGTCAGAAGTGCCTTCATTGTGATACCAGAGCCACTGCTTGAGCATTGTGCCTTTCAAACTTTAGGAATGGGATATAACGGTCTTGTGTTTTAAAACTTTACAGACTATGAGAAGACAGCGAAATGAAGTTGTTGTGGAATTAAGAAAGGTAAGGACATTTAATATTTTAATATCTACTTCTGGAACTTGGAAATTTGAGTCCTCCATGGGGGCAGGTATCCCCATAAGGCATAAGAGAAGCTTCTTTTCTCCCACCACATCAGAGGCGTATCTAGGGTATTGCATGGGGTGGCAAGAGCCATGGGTGCCATTTGCCAGGGGGCGCCAATGGCCCCTAACCCCCCCACGCAGCGCCCAAGAAGACGCCTGAGCTGCGGCCGAGGGAAGCCATGGGTTTTGCCCAAGCGGTGGCCAGGAGACGCCACACTTCCCTGGCTCTGCAAACCGGGGAGGCGCCGGCATCTCCTGGCCGCTGCTTGGGCAAAACTGCCTGAGTGGTAGCCAGGAGACGCCGCATGCCCGGTGGCTCTGCGAACCAGGCAGGCGTGCAGTGTCTCCTGGCCGCTGTTCAGGCAAAAGAAGGAGGCAGGGGCTTGGCTTCTTCCTGCCATGTTGGCTGACATGGCAGACAGAAGCCACACCCCTCATCGTCGTGACATCATGATGTGGCGTGCCAGGCGCGCGGTTTCACCCTGGTACACCTCTGCACCACCACCGCCGCCTGTACCAATGACTCATCTGTACTATACTGCTTTAGCTGATAAAGGAATATGAGCTGTCGACACTGTGTGGTGTACTGAATGAAGCCCAGTGTTTCTAGTATGTCATTGAAGACTTGAAGGTTTTTGTCAGTGCACCCATAGTGCTTTTTTATTGATAGACCATTTAAAAAACGTGTGTTCACTTAGTATATAGTGTATTTTGACTCCTTCTTAGTAAGTTCCCTGAAGTTTTCTCTTTAACTTCAAGTGAAAATTACGCATGATTTATTTGGTGAAGGCTTGTGATGGATAATCAAAGCAGTACATTGATCCAGACACTGACTGTTCTATTCCCATTTTTCTGTGCTACTCCATGCTCAAACAAAGTGTACCTGTTCATTTATGGTCCACCTTGTTTGAAGTTTTCTATAGTGAGGCTAATCAGGAGGTTAGCCTTGATTGTCTTTGTTGTTGAGATGATCTAGGGCAGGGGAGGCTAATCTTTCAACTTTAGGGCTCCTGAAACTTTAACAATTGTGCAAAAGTGGGAAATTCCCTCTATACAATTGTTAAAGGTTCAGGTTTTAATCATATCGAATTCTGTAATCGGTAGAAATATAAAATCTGGTAGGAAAATAGTTGAAGAATAAATTCAAATAGCAACTGTGGAGTTGATAATTCTTTCTCTGTTAAAAGAACAAGAGAGATGAACATCTGTTAAAGAGAAGAAACGTGCCTCATGAAGATATTTGTGAAGACTCTGATATAGATGGTGACTTCAGAGTGGTAAGAACCAGTACGCTACTTAAAACATACGTGTGTCTTTTTGAGGGAAAAAGTTATAACACTTTTAATGTCTGTTACAGCAAAACACATCTTTGGAGGCAATAGTTCAGGTGAATATATTTCCAATTATTTACCACTTTTTAAACCTAAACTTTATGTTGCAAAGGCCCTGAATTCTGATTTTTGTCGTTGTAGAATGCCTCAAGCGACAACCAAGGTATCCAGTTAAGTGCAGTGCAGGCTGCAAGGTAAAAGCAAAATTCACTCTGATATCCTGTTTTTCCATTGTGCATCTGTAAGATTAATTTGGGTTTAAGTAAATTCAAGTCGTTTTGGGTATTGGAATAGATTTCAGAAGCAGTAGGAAGCGAAAATATCAAAAATATATTTGAGAGTAAATGTTGGAATGATTGGGCTATGGAGTGTGCTAAAATACTACCTTGCTACTGCCAACCTTTTAGGTATAAAAATGAAACTTTTTGAATATATAATTGGAGTCATTTGATGTGCTTTCTTTTGTGTTTTTCTAAACAGAAAGCTGCTCTCCAGTGATCGCAACCCACCAATTGATGATTTAATAAAATCGGGAATATTACCCATATTAGTGCACTGCCTTGAAAGAGATGACAAGTGAGTATGCACCTTAATAAAGGAATTAATGAAAAGTTATTTACACTACCAAGTACTTAACATTACTTTAAACAAAAAACCCTAAACATTTCTTGTGTTACGTAGTCCATCTTTACAGTTTGAAGCAGCGTGGGCACTGACAAATATTGCATCTGGAACATCTGAACAAACACAGGCTGTAGTTCAGTCCAGTAAGTAAATTAGTACTTAATAGTAAATAATACTATTTGTATTCACGATAGGGGACGTGGTGGCGCAGCGGGTTAATTCACTGTTGCTGGGCTTTCCAACCGGAAAGTTGGGAGTTCAAGACTGCATGACGGAGTGAGCTCCTGTTGCTTGTCCCAGCTCCTGCCAACCTAGCAGTTTGAAAGCACATTAAGTAGATAAATAGGGACCACTTCGGTGGGAAGGTAACGGCGTTCCATGCGCTACGGCATATACTCATGCCGGCCACATGACCACGGAAGCTTGTCCTTGAACAAAAATGCTGGCTCTGCAGGCTTAGAAACGGAGATGAGCACCGCCCCCTACAGTCGGTCACGACTAGACCATCCGGTTGTGGGCAAACCTTTACCTTTATTCACAATGTCATATTCACTAATCCCCACAAATGGGGTTAGTTCTTTTATGTGCCAAGATGTTTTAAGCCTAGTTTGTCCGTCACAGCAACATCATTGAGAAACCTGTTCATAAAGGAATCATCTATTGATTCTATCTCTGTCAAGAAGCGTCAGCAGAGAGGGAGCACTGCTTATAACATGTTCCTGTGATTTCCTCCTTGCTGCTTTTTGTTTATCTAACCAAATGAAGAATTTTACAAGATTCAAATGCTTGCTGTTTCATACTTTGTTACTTTTTGGTGCATCCTACTGTAGATTTTTCTTCTAATGGACTGAAATGTCCACCTACATTTTTGCGGGTTTTTAGGGTTAACTTTATTGTCTCACCCTTTAGTTTGAAAATTTAGCAAAGGGAAACACATTAGTTGTTGTGTCATCGTGGATAAATAGCTGTTGTTGAGAGTAAGAGGGTTTAAAAAGTAAGAGGGTTTAAAAGGGGGGGTTAATGGTACTAAAAGAAATAGTCTTAGTGTTCTTTCTTTATTTTTCAGATGCTGTCCCACTTTTTTTGAGGTTGCTGCATTCACCCCATCAAAATGTTTGTGAGCAAGCTGTCTGGGCTCTAGGCAATATCATAGGTTTGTTTCATTCTATGTAAAAATGCTAGATTGCTTTTGATACTGAGAACTAATGAGAACTACCCAGACCTGTACTACCATATGGAAACTAGTTTTGTCCAGATATGTCTTGTATACAATCCTGTGTTTGCTTTTTTCCCTTCAAAGCATATTTTAATTGGGCAATTGAAAGTTCAGGCAAGTAAATCATGTGAAAAAATATAACATGAGTTGTTAGGTCATGTAATGTGCTTTTATCTAGCACACAGTAAGCAAAATTCCCAGGTTTGCATAATATCTCATTAGGTTATGAGTGTATATAAAAGTGTAACTTTATATGCACTTTTAAACTAGTTATATAATCAATCAAAAAGTATTTATATACCGCTTTTCAACATGAAGTTCCCAAAGCGGTTTACAGGCAAATAATAAGGAAGTTAAATGGTTCCCTGTCCCAAAAGGGCTCACAATCTAAAAAATGCAGGACACCGCCAGCAACAGCCACTAGACAAGACACTGTGCTGGGGTGAAGAGGGACAATTACTCTCCCCCTGCTAAATATAAGAGCACCACCACTTGGAAAAAGTGCCTCTTGCCCAGTTAGCAGGGGTTATTTAGTCCATTATCTGTGGACTAAATTCCATTTCTTCTTTATACTTTTAAAATAAGTAATGGAAATTGTATTAGAAAAGTTTGCTCTTTCACTGTTTTTATAAAAACTCTTGTATGTGTACCTTTTTTAAAAAAAAGCAAATGTCTGTACTTTAGCAACAAGTGTGCCTGCTGTGACCCTGTGCAAAATGTGGAAAAAATGGGCTGAATTGGGAGCAAATAAACTTTCAAGGCAGTATATGTTAGTCATGTTGATGTGCCTGTCTAGAAAATTGTTGTACTGATGTCAAACCCCGATTTGGCTAAACTCTGCAAGGCCATGTAAATGGGCAGAGATGGAATGTGCCAGGGGCCAGACCAAACTGCATGGGGACTTCCCTTATGCCAAGTTGCATAATAGAACTTGTTGACCCAAGGCACTATTGCTCACATATCCATAGCCGCAGGGGGGGGGGAGTGAGAGATGGGCGACATACTGAGTGGAGGCAAAGACTTTAAACTTTTGGAAACCACAATCTAGAGCCTAGACTTGGTCCAATATTCCTACAAGGCATATTGCAGCCATTTCTTCCTCGACATACTAATGGGATCTTCATACACTATTAGTGTGACTGCATAGAAGATGACTTGCCACACTGGGTGGTATGGTACCTGTTCTTTAGCTTTCACCAGGAGTGTTGAATGTACTTATCTGTGCAGTTATTCCTTAGTTTTTGGATTCACATGCAAAGGTCTTCAAAGAGCAATGTTAGAAATACATTAGTCTTTTCAACAAGAGTCTGTATGTCTGTATCTGGAAATCGTCATCTTCCATTATTGGCCCCCATAGTTAGATACACTAACATGGAAAATTAGACTGATTGAGGTGTTTATGCTGACAAAGTATCAATGTTTATACAGGTGATGGACCTCAGTGTAGAGATTATGTCATTAGTCTTGGAGTGGTGAAGCCTCTGCTGTCATTCATCAGTCCATCTATTCCCATAACTTTCTTAAGAAATGTTACTTGGGTAATGGTCAACTTATGCCGCCACAAAGATCCACCTCCACCAATGGAAACCATCCAGGAGGTATAATTTCTTTCTTGTTAGAATTTTTTCTTATCATTTTGAGTCTTATTCCAAACTTAATGCCCTTCCCTGTTTGTTCCAGATCCTTCCAGCACTCTGTGTGTTAATTCACCACACGGATGTAAATGTGAGTATAAAAATATTGCCTGAATTATTTATTGACTGATTAGTCATCAATACATGTGTGCCTTCTTGCATATGAATGGATACTTAATGGGCTTATGACATGCTTCATTAATGGATGAAATCTTTAAGTATGTTGTTGTTGTTGTTGTTCAGTCGCTAAGTCGTGTCCGACTCTTTGCGACCCCATGGACCACAGCACGCCAGGCCTCCCTGTCCTCCACTAGCTTCCTGAGTTCGCCCAATTTCATATTCATTGCTTCGGTGACACTATCTAACCATCTCATCCTCTGTCGCCCCCTTCTCCTTTTGCCTTCAATCTTTCCCAGCATGAGGGTCTTTTCTAAAGAGTCCTCTCTTCTCATCAGGTGGCCAAAGTATTGGAGCTTCAGCGTCAGGATTTGTCCTTCCAGGGAGCAATCAGGCTTGACTTCCTGGAGA
>JAJKFI010000002.1:51629903-51641013 GCA_029204185.1 Lerista edwardsae | reverse complement strand
CTCTCCTTGCTGTTCTCTGGAAATCTGCATTCAGTTGGGTATATCTTGAGTATAAAGAGTAATAAAGTATAAAGAGTAAAATTAGTAAAATTTAAAGAGTAAAGAGTAAAATTTAAGTATAAAGAGTAAAATTAAATCAGTGTCCCCGAGGGGCCCTGGCATATGACTATATGGTGGCTTTCATTTGGGAATTAAATTTAAGGGGTGAGCCAAAAATCTCTTGCCAGGGGAAGGGGAATAAGTTTTCAGGAGGGATTTTGAGCAAGAGAAATACATAGGGGATAGCAAGAGGAAATAGACAAACTCATAAAGTCTTCAAGGACAGGGTGGTGTATTTGAAAAGTGAAGTGAATGGCCATGGAAATGTCTGGTACCAAGGGTCAGAAGAGAGAGTATATAAGTTCATGGGAGAGTTAAGCAGCATTTGCTCTTAACTGAAACCTTGAAATAGGCATTAGGCCTTCATTTCAAACCTGGTTAACAGCAATCCATTGGCAGTGGCTAAAGTTGGTGCCATTGTACACAGTAACCATGATGAAAGGCAGAATGAATATACCCTGTGAAGGGGAAAGACTAGAGCATGGTTATTGGGAACGTGGAGTTACTATGCACCCATCTTCCATGGGGTTATGGGAGGCTTGCATGGACTTCCTATTCACCTTAAGCACCTGTTATGCTATCTTTGTGTCCAGAGTTTAGAAGAGGAAGAAAATTGGACTCTGATAAAGCCTATCAATGTTTCTGTTAGCAGTTGTTGTACCAGTTGTGAGCTGTATCATTCACTTAAAACAGAGTAACTAAAAATACCCTAATCTAAATCAGTGTGGAGGACCCTTTGCAAAAGCTGAAAATCCTGTTGATTAACTGTTTTGGGGGAGAGTAGAGAAACTGAGCTTTAACCATTTTGAAATGGTTCAGTTATGTGCAGCACCAGCTGTTGGAAGAGTAAATTTGTACACATGGAAAATAGGAAAGCATGATCCTACTTCAGTGGGCTCCAAACTATGGGACTGCTGTGCACTGACAAGCCTTTCTGCGGTGTGAACGGAGCTTATCGTTCTGCGTTGCAGCCTCATACGTTCACTCCTGATTTCCCCCAAATGTTGCACCAACCAGCTGCGACTTCTTGACATCTGGACACAACCCTGCTAGGCCAGCGGAACGCATAAGCGGCAGACTAGTGCAAGGTTCCAGGGAGATGGGGACTAAAGATAAGAAACTAATGTGCAGGATGGGGTTTTCAGTGCTCTGGATCTATCCTGCAGGCTGTAATTTGGAGTGCACTGTCCTAGCTAAAGGATTGAAGAAAATTGCAAGTTTTATCTGCTGTTCCAGTATATTAGCTGGAAATATTAGGACAAAATCTGTAATAAAACTAGTAAGGGATTTTGACAAATACCTTCATGTAACCACTTTGCTTTATTTTGTGGTATTATTATGTAAATTCTAATTGTATTAGTAAATGCTAATACAAGGCTGAGAAAATATTACTTTAAATTTGAAGTGCTACTGTTTGTGTGAATGCTTCTCAACTAATCTTAGTCTGACTCCTTTTATTTTTTAACATATTAGATATTGGTAGATACAGTCTGGGCCCTCTCCTACCTAACGGATTCAGGCAATGAACAGATTCAGATGGTGATAGACTCTGGGATAGTTCCTCATTTGGTTCCTCTTCTCAGCCATCAGGAAGTGAAAGTACAAGTAAGTATTTTTCTTTATTTAGACAGGCATTCTTCACAAGTAACGTTGAAATACAAAAATACTCATATTTTTCCAATTTTACTTTCACTTAAGTCCCAACAGTAAAAAAAACACATAGAAACAATTAAATGTTAAAACTATTCAGACAGCAATTCCAGAAGCAGACACAAAACCATTCCCAAGCCACATTCACCATCCCTTAGGCCTAGCAAAACAAGTGTAGTTTTGAGCACTGTCTTGAAAGGTTAGGAGAAGGGGAGCATCACAGACCTGAAGCAGGTAGTTCCACTTCTGGGGGAGCTGGCATTAAGGAGACGCGTGCGTGCCAATCAAGCCTTTGTCATTGGCATCTTCAGCCATGCATGTATTAGCTCTGTATGTCAAGGTTAGAAAAGTTAAAGCATTTTGACTTTTGAATATTGTTTCCCTATAAAGATAAGACACTTCAGGTAACTATAACACACTGGAGCAAACTGTTTTAAAAATCAGTTCTAGACTAATCTTTTTCAACATGTATTTGACAAATTATTTGATAGCTTTCAATATAAACTGCCAAGATGTCATGGGACAGTTTAGATAGAATAGAAAAGCATGATTGCTATGACATGAGCAAGAAACAAACAAAAGATTCACCGTGCAGATTACAGTAATGGTCCAATATACTACTCTCCTGCTGAGTTCCTTGTTTCTGCTTTGTGATGCTGTCCTTTCAGTGTTTCATTATAGTAGTGCCTCAGTAGCTTCAGGGGTTCTGTTCCTGGAAACACTGTGGAAAATGAAATCGGTGGGCCAGACACCCAGACTCGCCAAACATGACCAGAGCTGACTTCCGGTTGCTTTTGAAGGGTCCAGGTTGGCCCACCCCATGGGTTGGGAACCCACAGTTAATCAGAACCATGGGTAATGAATCAACAAATAAGCAGGCATGATATGATCTGTATATTAGTAGATCCACTGCTTATATTCTCCTTTATCTACTCTGTTTTAGATTCCCACATTTTGATAAATCATTTGTATTTACCATTACACTTGAACTGGCAAACCATGGTTTGCATGAGCGTTAGAAACCAGAGCCTTTTTTGGATTTGTTGGATTTGTGCAAATCATAGCTGCCAGTACAGCAAACTGGTTTGCTGCAAACCAGGATGTTATAACTCAAGTGGGTGTGCAGCATGAATAGAATGCCAAACAATGATTTGGTGTGGAATTTAATCTGAATTGACCCATTACACAGGCGAACACACATTATGCCATTTTAAAAGCTAGACTTACTTCTGGGTATATTTGGGGTGCAGATTCAAAAAATGACATCAGCTTTGCCCTATCGTGTCTAGTTTCAGATATAAGGCACAGCCTTGTTAGTGAATGGTTTGAGCCGCTTCCATGGTTTCTTCACAAGGAAGCTGCTTAAACCATTCTCTAACAAGGCTGTGCTGTGACTCCAAAACTAGATGTGATAGGGCAAAGCTGATGCCATTTTTGGAATCAGCAATCCAAATTCACAAAAAACAACCATAAATGTTGGAAAACCTTTTTCTAATCCTCAATTTGCCAGGCCTGTATTACTCTTTTTTCCCATCAAATTTGACTTGTGGGAAGAGGGAGGTGGTCAATTTGCTGACCTGTGTATGCACTTTCAGGTACAATAAGATAAAACGTAGTACCCCCATTATAGGGACACTTGTCCTTGTCCTGAATCCTATAATGGGGGCACCAAGTTTTATCTAATTACACCTGAAAGTGCATGCATACGTACATGGGAGAATGTCCCATTGAATTCAGTAATACAGTGCACTTCTGTGCATGTTTCTCAGAAGCAAGTGATAACTAACCTTTTGTTAATTAACTGATGTCACCTTACCTTGTATGCTTAGGTCTTAAATGCTCTCCTCTAGCCATTGGATTTAAATTTGTACATGTCTTGTTTCAGACTGCTGCACTCAGAGCTGTAGGCAATATTGTTACTGGTACTGATGAACAGACCCAGGTAGTTCTGAACTGTGAAGCTCTTTCACACTTTCCCGCCCTATTGACACACCCCAAAGAAAAAATTAATAAGGTATGTGAATAAATTGAGTTCATGAGCTAAATTTAACGCCTTTTTCTGTGTAAAAAAAAAAGTGTTGCCAGGTACCATTGTGTTGTTATCATCAAAGAGAATGACAGAGTGGTGAGTTTCTTTCCTTGAATGGTTGCTCAGACAATTTATTTTATACCAGTATTATTTACTTTCTTTATATAGCAATTTAAAAAGCCATCCTAGAAAGATTCAAGAAAACGTTCTCAATACAGTTGTAACATATAGTGACTTAACAGTCTGAGCTGATTGAATACATTCTTTGGGCTTTGTCATCTCATGTTGTCATTTCATAATTTATAATTGGTTTTATATTTAAGGTTTTGTATTTGTTTAATTATTTTAGTACTATTGAACTTATTGTAAGCTGTCTTGAATCCCCTTCAGTGGGGAAGAAGGCTGGATATAAATGGTTTAAATGTGTTTATATCCTACCTTTCCCATTCCTAAGCAAATGCTCAAGGCGGCTTACATGAGCAGGCTAGTCTAAACCATCATTTTTCAATGGGGCTTTTACGAATATACAATATTCTATGATTCACCAAATCCTCAGCCCCAGACGGTAGCCTTCACGTTGTAGTTCTCTGGCTGCATACCATGTACCAGCCCTGTAGCAGCTTAACAGGCCCACACTGAATTTAATGGTTTTCAGGTTTTATTCTTATTATATTTCAAATGCATGCATTGGTGTTCATATTTCCTAACAATATTTTAAAAACAGCATGTTTTTGTTGCAGGAAGCTGTATGGTTCCTATCTAACATCACTGCAGGAAATCAGCAACAAGTCCAGGCGGTGATAGATGCTACCCTTGTACCAATGATAATACATCTCTTAGATAAGGTTAGGCCAAATACTTTCTCTCTCTCTCTCTCACTCTCTCTCTCTGTGTGTGTGTGTGTGTGTGTGTGTGTGTGTGTGTAAACAAATACAATACTTGAAGTCATTCTGAATAGTAAATGTTTATCTTTAGATAACTTACTAGCTTTTATGTACCCGGCTTCGCTCGGGTGTTTATATGTACCATCACTGACCCCCCCCCCACTCACCAGGCATACAGATGGCCCGTTTATATGTCCCATCCCTGCCCCCCCCCACTCTCATGTGTGCCCGGGTGTTTATATGTCCCATCCCTGACCCTCCCCACTCTCATGTGTGCCTGGGTGTTTATATGTACCATCACTGACCCCTCCCCCCACTCACATGTGTGCCCGGGTGTTTATATGTACCATCCCTGACCCCCCCCCCACTCTCATGTGTGCCCGGGTGTTTATATGTCCCATCCTTGACCCCCGCACTCTCCCGGGTGTTATATGTCCCATCCCTGACCCCTCCCCCCACTCACATGTGTGCCCAGGTGTTTATATGTCCCATCCCACACCCCCACACTCTCATGTGTGCCCGGGTGTTTATATGTCCCATCCCTGACCCCTCCCCCCACTCACATGTGTGCCCGGGTGTTTATATGTCCCATCCCTGACCCCTCCCCCCACTCACATGTGTGCCCGGGTGTTTATATGTCCCATCCCTGCTGCTGTACTGTTTGTGTTGCTCTAGATGTAGCAGCTCTGTCTCTCTTATCGTGTAGTCTTTTGTCACGCTGCTGTACTGTTTCTGTTGCTCTAGATGTAGCAGCTCTGTGACGTAGCATTGCAAGTCATTTTTTTCCCCTCAGGTGTTTCCTGTGTATGCTGTTGTTTCATCTTTGTAGCCTTTGGTTGCACCTGCCCAATTGCCTTATGTTATACAGTGAAAGTAAACTTTCAGAGTGAGAGCAACAGCCACAGCACCTTGTGCCAACTGTCCACTGCCAAGCAGGGACCGCCCACATGTCCACAGAACACATTTCCCTGGCCCTGTATCGGTTTGCCTGCGGGAAACCTATTTGCTGCTGTTTGTCTTCAACTGTAAAGAGTTCAGTTGCTGCCTGAAGATTCCGCATGTCATTTGCATCTCATCATGACATCACCAGAGCCTCGGAATGCTGGGGTTCAGCCCATAGCCGTCCATAGAGAACCACAAATTCGCTTGTACCCGCGCCCGTGGGGGCGCGATCCGTTCCAAAACCGCGCAGCGATGGTTTCGGGGGGCCAAGGCACCCGCGTGCCGAGTTTGGCGCGAATCGGTCCAGGCGTTGCGGAGCCTATGTGGAACAAACATACACACACACACACACACAACGCTCTTCTTTATATATATAGATTATGCCTGTATTAAATACTTACAGCACATTCTTACCCCAAACAGGTTTCCCCCAGTTTCCTGTCTCCCATATAGGTAATTTACAGTTCAGCCCTATAGAACTACTCAGACATAACCCTTATTGAGTTTAATGGGCCTTCCCATTATAGGATTGCATTCTTAATTAAAAGGCTTAAGGAAATGAGAGAAATCTAAGGTGTGTGTGTATATAAGCTATAGAGATTAAAAAATAGCATTGGTTGAAGAACTTCATGTTCTAATTCAGCAGTTCCCAAACAGTGGATCCTGACTCCATTTTTTGATTGATAGTGAAACCAAACGGGCAGATTAGGCTATGGTGCATCAAGGTTCAAACAAGCTGCTACTGGGGGCGCGGGATTAGTTCTACCTAATCACCATTGTAGCCACACACCTTGGGATTTATAAATCAGCCAGCAGCTTCATCTAAGGCCTCTAAAACATTTGGGAACCACTGTCCTAATCTATACCCTCACACATTAAGTAAAACAGAAAACACAGCTCTCAGGGGCATTGGTAAGAACACGTGGAAATCTTTTCCTTTCAGTTTGCAAATTTTAGCAGTCAAATTCTTCCAATTGTATTTTCTGTTTCCATGACTGCTATATTCTTTGCACAGCATTTAAAACAGTGAGAAGGGGTGACAAGTGTGTATGTTCCAGCATAACTCTGGAATGCATGGAGACAAGCGGTGACGCTCCTGACGCCGTTTAAGTCCTGGTTCGGCCCCCATCGGCGTGGGGGGCGAGAAGGGGTGCAAAACAAAATGTCCACAATGACCTGCTGGAACGCCTGGAGCGATTTACACCGTACTTGGTACACGTATGCCTTATGGTCTGGCGACAAATACTGTGGGGGTACGACACCCCTAGCGCCCTTAGGGGTGGGGGTGGGCAGGGGGTGCCATGTAAAAACGATTGAAAACGCCCAATGTTAGTGTCAACTCCATAGTTTTTGGGGTCGCCGAAATGAACGGTGACGCTCCCGATGCCGTTTGAGTCCAGTTTTGGCCCCCATCGGCATGGGGAGTGAGAAGGGGTGAACAATAAAATGTCCAAAATGATTGACAGTGTCAAATCCATAGTTTTCGGGTTTGCTAAGCTGGAATGCCTGGAGCAATTTATACCAAACTTGGTACACATATGCCTTACAGTCTGGAAAGAAATACTGTGGGGACAAGATGCCCCTAGGGGTGGGAAGGGGGTGACATGTAAAAATAATCGAAACAGGCCGATGTTAGTGTCAAATCCATAGTTTTGGGGGTCGCTGAGATGAATAGTGACACTCCTGATGCTGTTTAAGTCCACGTTCAGCCCCCATCAGCGTGAGGGTGAGAAGGGGTGAAAAGTAAAATGTCCAAAATGACCAACATTAGTGTCAAATCCACAGTTTTCGGCATCGCTAAGCTGATTGGTGACAGTCCCGATGACATTTAAGCCCAAGTGTAGTTGAATAGAATGAATAGAGCTCTGTAGAACCTTCTGGAAATTTTTAGAAATCATTATGCCCCGGTCTTGGACTCCAATCAAATACTTGCCATGTTACCAGGCGTAGTCACTGAATACAAGTCTTATCGATACTGTAGTAGATGCCTATGAGGTCGTCAGTTTCCCATCAGACTTCCTAAACTCACTTGATCCGGCTGGATTGCCACCACATCGTCTTTTACTTACAGTGGGATCTCCAATTATTTTACTATGGAGCCTCGACCCGCCAAACCTTTGCAACGGCACAAGGCTGTGTGTCAAGAAGATGCTGGGTACTGTAATTGAAGTGACTATCTAACAAAAAAGGGAGAGGGCAGAACAGTTTTTATCCCATGGATACCACTCATTCCGATGGATCTCCCTTTTAACTTTAAGAGATCGCAATTTCCAGTGAGACTTGCATTCTCAATCATGATCAACAAGTCACAGGGGCAGTCTATTAAGTACTGCGGAGTGGATTTGAGATCTCCATGTTTCTCCCACGGACAACTTTATGTTGCTTGTTCAAGGATGGGTTCACCCAAGAATTTATTCTTGCTCCTGGAGGTGAAACTGAAAATGTTTATAATCAAGTTTTGAGTTAAATTAATATTATAGTGAATTTGTAAAAGATTTCACTTTATAATTTTTATACTGTACTTATACTTTTTAAATTTCCTGTACATAACATTACTTCGATTTTACACTATAGATAGAATTCATTCCTTTTCCTGTCTAATAGAAGCTTGGGATAAATAAATACCCGGGCAATGCCGGTTAAGGACCAGCTAATATTTAATAAAACTACACTTTTTAATGTAATGCAATTTAATAAAATTACAATATGCCAGCAAATGCATATTGGCCAGTCAATGCAAATGTGGCAGTGGTAGAAGGATCAACAGAAGAAAAGGGGCAGAGGTAAATTCTTGTGCCTATTAATTTTGCCCTGATAATTCCCTTCCACGATACTTTCTACTCAGCTGGATATTTTCTGGTCTAGAATTCTCCATCTGCCCTCAATCTGTTTCTGATCAGTTGATGGTTCTGGCACTGTGTGCCTACTTTGTTTAAGATTCTAGCACCTGCCATTCTTTCAGTGTCTGTTTATGGGATCTTCTGCATACCATGTCCAAGCAAATCATGTGTCAGTCATCCTGGGAGCTCTGTAAGTTGAGTAATGAGCAAGAAGAGATGGTGATTGCTTTTTCTGGTTCTGCAAAGTGCTGCTTGGGCAGTAGGGAAGCAGGTGGCAGAGTGCTGTTCTCTTCAGTTCCGTGCAGTTGCTGCCTCCTTCTGGTTTGGTTGGCTCACTGCTGGAACAATCCTAACAGCCTGGCACTAGTTTGTGCATACTCGTTTTGGAAATCTGATGGTAGATGGTTTTGCCAGCCTTGTAAATAGAAGTACAGTACATGATTTGCCTGGGTGAACTCTCTCTGAAACAGACTGTTATTGGCATTCTGCATGGGAAGGATAAGTCCCTGTTTGTTTAGAGCCTAGCAATTATTGACCTTTCCTCAAGAGTATTCACTAAGCGTGTATGTGTGTGTCCCACACATTTTTTTCTCAATCATTATAATCTGCATTTTTTGGCCCTGTACTTTCTAGCTCTAAAGGTATCCACAAAACTTTCTTGTTGATTTTTAGGGTGATTTTGGTACTCAGAAAGAAGCTGCTTGGGCTATAAGCAACCTGACAATCAGTGGAAGAAAAGATCAAGTGAGTAAAATTTGATTTGATTTAGTGTGCTTTCTACACTTTCATTGATCATACAAATATGGCATAATCCACCTGAAGAATATATTTACTTGTACACTTCATATTTACTGTACACTTGTTTCAATGGGGACTTTAAAGTACACTCCCCCCCAGGTAAACATGTGTTTGGAACCATGTCAAAGTGTTCCCATATACCTGAACTGAAATTGACGCACTTGCCCGCCGATGGGACTGAAAGCGTAATTTTTACTTTGCACTATGGTGCACTACCATGGTGCTGTGTATCAATTTCTATGGAAATGTTGAAAAAAAGCTACCTTTACCCCTGCAAATCTTAAAAAAAAAAACGGTTCACTGAGCACACAGCTTGCTTACTTCAGGAATTTGCAGAAGGGGGCCCTAGAGTGCCGATCCTGAAGTTCATTCTTGCAAAATTGAATTTTTGGCATAGCTTTGACTGCTGCTAGGCTAAATTATGTGTTTTGCAGGCTTCTGCTACTTGTTTTGCACCCCCTGTGATGAGCTGGAGACATAATTCTTCTGGACTTTCCTTGACCCTTCTCTGCTTTATAAACATCTTGAAAAAACCCTATTTTTTCAGAGAGCTGGCTTCTGCAGCTTGCAGCTTCCAATATACTAAGCCGAACCTGAATTCACCTTTTGAGGTTCCTTCCCACCCCAGCCTTAGAACAAGCTGTGAACAGTTTGAAGAAAAAAAGTATCTTTCTCATTGATTTGTCTTCTCAGTGAGAAGCACCTAACTGCTCCCACAGTACAGAGGCAAGAAATAACCTTTCATAAACCCTTTAGTTGCTGGAAGGATTATTCCTATGTGAAGCAGAGCCATCAATCCCATCTCCCACCCCACTATGAGATGGAAACATGATTCTTCAGTAGCTATTGGACTGTGTCCAGGTGCTGATTTGGAGGAATATTATTTGAATCTTATTCTGTATTCTTGCACCATTGACAAGACTGATTGTCAGTAAGAGAGGTCACCTGATTTTTTAAATGGCTTGCAAATTCTCACTGATTAGAGAAGTGAATAGGAGAGCTTTATCTAGATTTTTTTTGTCCCTAAAGATGCTATCCATGGTAATTGTCCTAAATAGCTTTGGGAAGGGTAAACTATAGGAGAGCATTATGCAGATTTCTGCCCATTGTAATTGTCCTCACCTAGCTAATCTCATCACCTAGCTGGTAATCTCATCACCTAGCTGAATGCCTGTCTTCAAAATCAACCATCAGGGCCACTCAGGTAAACACACCCACTCTAGAAAATAGTGAGAGATTCTCACCTGCAGCTGCAAGTGTGATATAATAATGAAATGTGAATAAATGCACTTGGGGAAAAAAGGAGAAGGAATATTCTTTTTTTTTATTTGACATTTAACATTTTGTTTTCCATTTCTCCAAGGACTTCAGGGTTATGTAGACAATCCTTCCCTCAGCAACCCTGTGAGGTTGGTGAGGCAGGTCATTATTGATCTGCAGTTCATACAGCCTTATGATATTTGATCTTGGAGTTGCCTTCTAACGTTTTGTGTCACCTGTCTAATGTTTTGTGGAGGAGAGTATAAAAAACATAATTTATTCACAGTCTCTGAACTTACCTGCAACCTGCAAAAACTAAAGGCAAGACATATCAGAACATTAGAAATAACACAGGACAAAGGTTAGGAGATGTGTTTCCTCTGTTTTCACCTAACTTGTCCTAGTCCGGTGCATTCAGCTTCGAAAATGGTCTAAACTCCAAGTAATTGTAAGAGAAGCGTTCTCTGCAGGATTTGACAGTACTAGGTGTGCGTATTGCATGGAAAAAAGTTCCAGAGGCTCTGCGGATCCCAAGTGGTTAATGCCCTTGGTGCCAGGCTGAGAACGGGCAGAAATCATGCAAATTGAAGCTTTGCGGGGGCCCCAAA
>JAJKFI010000002.1:51555211-51629503 GCA_029204185.1 Lerista edwardsae | reverse complement strand
TTCAGGGTATTTCAGGCTGTCCCCCAGCTTTGGGGGGCCTGAAAGTGTGATTTTGCATGATTTTGGCCCGTTTTCAGCCTGGCACCGAGGGCATTAACCACTTCGTGGCCTCTAAACCTCCTGAACTTTCTGTCCTGCCAACAGTGGGCCCTGCTCTGCCAGGACACAAAGTTTCGGGGCTTTTCAGGCCGTTTCCTAGCTTGGGGAGGGACTGAAAGCGTGATTTTGCGTGATTTCTGCCCATTCTCAGCCTGGCACCAAGGGCATTAACCACTTGGGATCCGCGGAGCCTCCTGAACTTTTTTCCATGCAATACGCACACCTAGTACTGTCAAATCCTGCAGAGAACGCTTCTCTTACAATTACTTGGACCTTAAACCCTAAGTACACCGGACTATCCCCCAAAGTAAAAAGATAGTTAGTCTACGAAGAAACACAGTTTGAATGGAAGTAGATGTGCGAAGTCCCATTAGCACGTTTGCCCGTCAAGTATTTAAAAAATTATTACAGGTGCTAATTGTACCTGAAAGCTTTAAAGTTGACTCGGTGAGAAAGGTTAGCCCCTGCCCTAACACAGGAAGCCAAAATGGCAGCTTTCATTTCAGATTTTGGGGCCCCCAATCAGATTCAGAAACTGCCCCCCATAAAACAAAAAACTCCCAAAATTCTGCCCCTCTTTCTTAAATGATGACATGGGTGGACAGTCAAAACAACTGTACCTCTAAAAAGGTCTATCCTTACACTGTTTACAGTGCAGGTTTCAGGTCATTTGGTGGAGCGATGTTTTGAAAATCTCTAAATCATAAATTAGGGACATGGTGGCGCAGCGGGTTAAACCGATGCCGCTGGGCTTTCTGACCAGAAGGTTGGGAGTTCAAGACTGCGCGACGGAGTGAGCTTCCATTGCTTATCCCAGCTCCTGCCAACCTAGCAGTTGGAAAGCACCTAAAAATGCAAGTAGATAAATAGGGACCACTTCAGTGGGAAGGTAACGGCATTCGTGTGCTACGACATATAGTCATGCTGGCCACATGAGCACAGAAGCTTGTTATGTCCTCGGACAAAACGCTGGCTCTACAGGCTTTGAAACGGAGATGAGCACTGCCCCCTACAGTCGGTCATGAGTAGACCATTTGGTTGTGGGGAAACCTTTACCTTTAAATCATAAATTGGCGGTCAAATGCGCCGATGCGAAGGAATGGGTTTTCCTCCACTAAAATCAGTGGAATATAAAAGTTCATAAATCTTGCTAGATTGGGCTGAGGATCTTTAATTGCTTTAGAGTCCAAGATGGGTTGTGCTTTGACACATCTGAATATTTATTGGTATTTCCATATTTGTGGCTCAGGGTTGTCTGAACTAGCAAGAAACTGACTTAAAATCATTTGCCTTCAGTTCAGCATTTGGAGTCTAAGATCTACGTAGTCTGCATTTGAAAAGTTGGATGGATTGTAGATTTTTCTTATGTCTAGGAAAGCGTTTTGCACCTAGGGTAAAGAGAGAATAACTACCAACCAAAAGTATGTACTGTTCCTCCCCCAAGGCTTCCTGGCAAATTTTTTCTAGGGTTGGAACAAAGGTTTCTGCTTAACATCCTTCCAAATAACCCTTTGATAACTTAATTGAGGCACTTGTTTTGGATTCTGCTTTGGAGGGTTCCATTCTGTCTTAGAATGAAGACAACAGATATTTCGGAAAATATTTCAATTCAGGTTCGTTGAAGGAAAAATTCTGAGTCAGCTTTTGGGTTTAGGGTGAGGTTAAGCTGCACTTTATGAACACAGTGAGAGCGCAATCTTAAACTGGAGTTAGGCCAGCAAAGTTTGGCCAGTGCAAGGGCCATCATAAAGTGTGTTTGGACTACTCTCGGAGTTAGGGAAGATGGCGCACATCTGTGTGCTGTCCTCTCTGACTCAGAGAGTGGTCTAAACATATTTTATGGTGTCTCTTGTGCTGGCCAAACTTTGCTGGCTTAGCTTATGCTGACCTAACTCAGTTTAGGATTGCGCCATGAGACTGGTATTGAAGGTTTCGTAAATTCACTTCTGACATTGGATGACTAAGATGGGATTTTGGTAATGGCTTGCATAGTGAAAAAGTAAATTGAATAGTGAATGTCTTTAAATAAAAAAAAACTAATTCAAGGGGTAAGACTAAATTGACCAAGTGCTATATGCTGGTCTTGAATTCTTTACCTTCACTCTTTTATATTCTGCTTCCCTGCAAGAAAGTAGCTGTGTTTTCTCTGAACCAGCAAATGGGCTAAACTGGAACAATGACAATGCATTTATTTCATTATTTTTCCAAAATACTACTGGGTTTGTGTTGCAAATATACTGGGTGTGCTAGTAGTTCAGTTTCAATAAAAAGCTAGGAACACAGATGAATATTGGGTGATATTTTACAATGAAAGCATCAAGACTCTTGGGTATCTGGAACAGAAGTTTTCGCTAATAGTTTGACTTTAATGGTTACAAACTGCCAAACGAAACTGGCAAATAACAAATTACTATATATGGTTTGAAAAACACGGTAATTTTGCAGCTTAGTCCTGTGAAATTGCTAGTTTTTAGATCATTGGTCTCCAAACTAGAGATTGTGTGTCCCAAAAAGGCCTCCCCATCCCAACCAGTGATTACCATTTTACCGTGTTGGTGTACAAGCTGATCTGTGCACAGCGATGCTCTGGGCAGTCGCTTCTATTGCCCAGCATCCCAGAAGGCTGTGCAACAGGATGTCTGAGCAGACACGACTGCCCAGAGCAATCTTGTGCACAGATCAGCTTGGACGCAACACAGTGCAATGGTAATCGCTGCTCAGCAAGGGGGCTTTTCCAAACCTCAAATCTGACCCAGGGTTTTGAGAACCCTTTTCCTTTTTTGGAGGCTTGGAGTTGCTGTTGGCATTCTTCTACATGTCTCATGATAATATGTTACCATCTTGATCCTCATTTAATCCTGCTTGTGTTTTTCTAGGTGGCATACTTAATTCAACAAAACGTAATTCCTCCCTTTTGCAACTTGTTAACGGTGAAAGATGCTCAGGTTGTACAAGTAGTGCTGGATGGGCTAAGTAATATATTAAAAATGGCTGAAGATGAGGCAGAAACCATAGCCAACCTTATTGAAGAATGTGGAGGTATGATTGAATACTTGCAAATCTCAAAGCTTTTGTTGTTACATTGATCTGTCATTATCCAGATTTCTGAAATTCTACCTTTTTCATTATATTTTGCCATTCCCTCTCACCAGCGGCGGCATTCAGCCGGTACGCTGGGTGGGGGCAGGCGGGAAAGCAGCGGAACGCGGCATCATGCAACAGGCGGACTGCCGCTCAAAGGTAAGTCCCGTCCAGGGTACCGGCTGAATGCCGCCGCCGCCTCTCACTCATTTGCCATCTTGACTTTCTCACAGTTCAGAGAATGTGTTCATAGAATTTCTTGGAATAGATGGTATATTAATCAAGATTTGGGAGGAAGTAGCAGTAATTCCTTTTCAGAATGTTTTATCAATGTTTGCAGAAGAAAAACAACTGTTTAAGGTTTCAGCAACTTCTCCTAATTCTTATAGGGCTTGAGAAAATCGAACAGCTACAAAATCATGAAAATGAAGACATCTACAAGCTGGCTTATGAGATCATTGATCAGTTCTTCTCTTCAGATGATGTAAGTAAATAGTAATTGTGAAATTGAATCTGCTCATTCATTGAATGTTATAATGGTTTAGTTGTGAAGAACTGCTTGGACATGCCCAGTAGAGTCTTTGACTTCCTCGTTTTCTGTATTTCATTTATAGATAGATGAAGATCCAAGCCTGGTTCCAGAGGCAATACAAGGTGGAACATTTGGTTTCAATTCGTCTGCCAATGTACCTGCAGAAGGGTTCCAATTCTAGAGTGGTATTTTGGAAGTTAGGTACAATGCAGCACTGAATAAAAAAAAGGTTTGATCCATCAAGCTTGGCTCATGGGATCCGCTGCTGCATTAAATCGGGAAAGAAAATGTGAAGATTTCATTTGGAATCACAGAAAAGCCCGAATGAAGTCAAGATGGCGAGTGAGTGAGAGTGAGTGGCAAAATGTAATGAAAAACTTCACACTGAATGCTTATATAGGTTGTTAAAAGGAAAAGGGCTACAGGTCAAAGATCTTCAGTGCCTGAGGAGGAACATTGACTTAATTAGCGCAATTGTGGGGGAAAAATGCAGTACTATTCCATCATCAAGCCATGTAAGCATAAAGGAGAATAGGATGCCCATATAAGTCCAAGGAGAATGAGCCCAGGCCTTGCTATGAAGCACCGTGTGAATGGACAACATTGAGTGAATGTCTGGACTCAGTGCTGTGGGGCCACGTGTGTGTTTCAAATCTGGGGCTCTTTGCTCATGAAGCAGACTCCTAGTCTTGGAGTGGGGTGTGTACGAGAGTATGGTTGTGATGCTGTATGTGAACGCATGCAAGCTTGATTTGCCTTCAGGGGGCTGATAATAACCCTAGTCAATCATCAAAAGGAGTGCATAAGTGTTAACACTGGACACGAAAACAGAGACCGGTTTAGCAGCAGACTATGGTTTACTCCTACAGCCTGTGTTTTTATTTTCTTTTTTCCCCTTTTGTTTTAGTTACTTTATTTCCTGTATGGCTTATTACTACTTGCTTGTAAAGTCAGAAAACTTTGAGGAAGGCTTCCCTGTGCATTTGCACCAGATGACTGTTCTGTTACAAAAAAAGCTTTCCATATCATCAAATCTAATTTGTGTAGACTTTTTGCATGAAATTCATACATACATTTCCCTCTTCCTACTATTGTGTTGCAGTACACAAATTTGCCATAATACTAAAAAACAATAAAAATGTTTTAACACCATCCTTTTCATTTTCAGAGATGACATAAAGCTATTTTTGCATGTGGTAATCTACAGCATAGCTCATTTTTTAGATTTTGTTGAGTCCTGTAACCAGCTGTTTCTGTTGTGGTAGGATACCGTGCTGTGTTTCAATGTTATTTGTTTTCAAACTTTGTTTTCTATGAAAATGATATGGAAACCTCAAAATAAAATTTGGTGCATATGTACTGCTGAAAAGATTGGAGAAGAGATGTGAATAGATGTACAAATCAAGTCATGGTTTGAACACCGTTAATAATACCACCTAATCTGTCCAATTGTTCTAGACTTTTTATCTTTAGATGTAGGCAGCCATGAACAATCTATTTTGAGCCACTTTAGAGAGAACTTTGTATTCTTAACTTGCATACAAAATGCAAGTGGTTTTTATAATTGGAATAATACCTCAGTTTTGAGGTTCTGCACACTAAATTAAAAGTGACATTTACAAATATGTACAAAAGGAGAACTCTTTATAAGGTGGCTCATTGTAGGAAATGCTGTGCCTTCCCCTTTGAGCACAAGTGTTGCATGAACAACAGTTTGCTATAAGAAGACATACCAGGTTAGCCACCATTAGCATCTATATCTACCTTGTGTTTTTTTTAAAATCAGCTGGTAATTCTGAAATGCAGTAGAATGGATAAAGATTATTTTGTGATCATAACTCTTTGTTGGACTAGAGTATTTTTGCAGCATTCCTTGTCATCAGAAACATGGTTTAAAAGTTAAAAACTAGATGCAGCAGAAAACTAGCTTGTGAAATTTATCCAAGTAGAATGCAGGCTAGGCTGTCTTGGGAAAATAAACATTAAAACTTACAACAATGTTATATCAGTTGGTGTCTGTTTCTAAACAAATATTTGTAAGTTCTGCCTTTGCATCCTTTATTTGGCTGTGTAAGCAGGTGGTACAAAAATATTATACTGCCTTTGATTTCTTAATTTCTTTCCCCATCTGGAAATCTTATCTTTCAGTCTTCAACACCCAGCTACAAATTGCCACATAAGAATCAACTTTATTTGCATTTTATGTTCTGTTCAGTCCTGTTGGCAAAGCAGCTTATTTTCAGTAGTTTTCCCTTTTAGACTACTCGCATCCATACCTCCAATTTAAATGAAGGAATTTTGAAGTTAAATCATCCCTTCTGTTTCATTCTTTTGTACTCAGCCACATCCTCAACATGGCCATTCTCTCATTCCTTGGAACCTGAAACAAGTATCATTCCTGCAAGGTGCCCTCTACACCAGAAATGTAAACCATATGTGAATATATCCTTCCATACATGTCACTTATTTTGCTTACGGACATTCTGCAGATTAGATAGCCTTCCTGTTACTACTACCAGTAGTAGTAGTAGTAGTAATAAACTATCAATTTAATTGATTGTTTACCAATTTAATAAACAATCTGCTGAAGCACAGCTTGTTCACATTGGCTCCAAAAATCATTGATTGGAGTGATTAATCAGTTAACCAATAAATGATAAACTATTTGTTTTTGCTATGTAAACTACTTTGAACTACTTTTCATTGAAAAGTGGTATACAAAATATTTCTGCCAATATCCATAAATCATTTGATTGTGTCCAAACTGGACTCGTGCACTATCCTCTTTTTTCATGAATCCTGTTTTTCATGAAAACTGAAATTGACCCTTCTGCACATTAATTCCCTCCTTCCTTTCTAGATTTGAGGTAAACCATAGTTTGATGTATTTGAACTAGTAGAAAGAACAGAGGGAATTGCCATATGCAATTGAAGAGGGGAAATGACTAAGCCCAAAGGTCTCGTTTGTGTAATTGAAAGCCACTGTAGGAAGGGAAGAATGGGATATAATTGTGTTAAAACAAAATCTTTTAACAACGAAATCATGATTTAATGTTGCAACTGAATTACCTCTCTGCATATTTGGGTGAATATAACTAGCTTTATATATATAATCTTGGGAAACTTTTAGAAGGAAAGTTAAGATTAAATTTTAAATTTAAGGAGGAATCTACAAAGTACCTGTAGTATTGGAGTGCGTTGCCATGGCTCTGATTTGAGGCTCTCCAATTTTCCCCAGAAAGTAGTGCAGGTAGGAGAGGGAGGGCAGGGAGAAATGTTTCATGAAGGGACTGTAAATATCTTTCCCCATATGACTTCAGTGTTTGGATGGGGAGAAAGCTGATGAGCCATCTCATTGCTCCTCCATCAGGCTGGTACAAGCAACTCCTTGGATTCACTTTCTGGTTTTTCCTGGTGAGGCCAGCAGATGTGACCCTCTGCCCTTGAGCCTGGCTGTCCTCCTCATTCAGAAACCAGTGGTAGGGTTTTTAAATTTTTACCTGTCTCCAGGCTTCCTTTCCATTCCCAGATTTGTGTCCCAGCCATTATGACAAAGGGGATGCTATCTGGAGCCATGGCAAACAAGGATTGCCTGTGTGACTCCCGTCAATTGTTGACCTGGTCAGGTAGGATTGGGGCATGAGATTGATGATTTCACTGCAGATCTATCCAAGATGGAAAGTTTTATCATTACCATTGTATTTTTGTTTCCAGTGATTAAGATAGGTTTACATCCTAAGACCGAATACCATAGGCTTACTTCTGAGTAAAGTAAATAATACCATACATATGACACAAAAACAACACTAATCGCTCATTTCAAAATGAGCACTATGCTGCTGGGTATGAGATTGCTACCTTATTAAATATACTGAAGCACATGCGCTAAAAGCGTTGGGGGATCGATCTGAAGCCACTATTGCAGAAAATTGTGTTTAATTTTAAGCTATTTAAGGTTGGAGGATTCTGGAATGGAAGAGCTCTGTGCCAGGCAATGAGGACTGTCAGCATGGCATGGAACAAGTAAGAAACTGGGACCAGAAAAAAAGAAAAGCATCAGTACATCTGATTTGAAAACACTTCATAGGCTTCAGATAAATGAGAATGCCAAGAAACAGGTTTATTTTTTTGACAACCAACCTGTTTACATTCTAAATAATATTTAGGTAACTTTTCATTTAAGTAATTTTCAGTTGAGAATTCAAACAGTTTTTATTCAAAAATGTTTCATCATGGAATGCGTACACTGCTCTATGAAATTGTTGGTGGCCACAAGCCAAGAGATGTTACAAACATGGGGTGGCATGTGCACATATTGGAGTGATCTTTGAACTCTGCAGTAGTTTCCACGCAGAAGCAGATAGCTTTTAAAAGTGAAACCTTTAATATATTAGCCCAAGCAACTGCAATCAACTAAGAAATACAACAAAAATGCACACTTTTGAAATATTCTGTAAAGAATTACTGGAGGTGTGTTACTGTTCAATTTGTTCTGCATGTAGTTGTCATTTTAAAGGGAAAGGGTGTATTTTAAAGGACGCATTTTAAGGTAAGTGCTAGAATTTGGTTTCCAGGTTGTTTCCGATTAGGTAGTATTAACTTTTTGTGAGAACAGATGCTTAAGACCACAATCAATATCAAGGTAAAGGTTGGGACTTTGAAGTATTCATTTCTAAAAGACAAATTGGCATACAGAGCAAGGTTAATGCAGTATTCCTTTCCTAAATAGATTATAGCTCTGCTCCTGTACAGAAACAATTTAAAAAAAAATAATTAGAACTTTTTTTCTTCTAGAAATAAAATTATTATTCTCCTATGCAAAAAGGGGCCCCGTCTGTGCGGGGCTCACACGCCTGAATTCTCTTCCCTCGCGGCAGCCTCCCTCCACGTTAGACTCCGCGCTCGGCGAGATGGCCGGGATTCAAGTTCTAGCTCCACTCCAGGGAAGGGACGAACTTCCCTTTCGTCCGGCGACAGCTCATAGTCCTCTTTGGAGGGGGGCGGTGCTTTCGGTGGTGGTCGACTGTCTACGGATTTGACAGAGCCCCTGTCCCAGTACCTTTCCCGCGAGCTGCTCTCGTGCAGGGACCCCAGGCCGCTGTGGCTGCTCGAGTGCAGCACGCCCCGCAGGAAGCTGTGCTGCGAGCCGTAGATTTCGGGGTCTTGCGAGCCGTAGTCGTACCAGCGCTGCCTGTGCGCGTCTTCTTCCACGGGCGGCAAGTCGAGCAGGAACGAGGGGAGCTGGCCCTCCTGCCATATGACCGGCTCCCCCGTGGGCGGGCGCGGCTCCGCTTCGGGGCGGTACATCCTCCGCACCGGCCTCCCCAGGTCCCACGAGGAACGCGCCGGCTGCACCCGCGCCGGGGACGAGCAGCTGAGGCCGGTGGCGGTGGCCGCCAGAACGCAGGCCAGGAAGGAGAGGAAAAGGCTCTGCCCGGGGCTGATGGAGTAGTTGAGCGGCACCAGCTCGGGGTCGGTGCGGACGCGGCCGCGGATCAGCGCCAGGAGGCAGGAGCCGCACGCCGCCGACGACGCGATGAGCACGGCGGTGACGCCGTGGAGTAGCGGCGCCCAGCTCCGGAACTGCCGCCGCCCCAGGAAGTCCAGCATCAGGGCCAGCGAGCCGGTCGCCACGCTCAGGAGGCAGCAGTAGGCGATGGCGAACATGACGGGGCCCCCGCTGTCGCCCAGCAGCGGCGAGTCGGGCTTGGGGTCGATGCGGGTGACGGCCCAGGCGGCCCCCAGCACGATGTCCTTCTCGCCCTTCACGAGCACCCAGCTGGGGTAGGCGCCCGCCGTGCCTATCACCGCCAGGGCCATGCTCTGGATCAGCGCCGCCGCCAGGCTCCCCTCCCGCCGGAGGTGGTGCCTCAGCGCATTGAGGTGGTACTCCTTGGCCCGGGCTCTGTCCATGGCGGGCCGGGTCGAGCCACGAGAGGGGCGGCGGCTTCGCTTTTCCCGCCTAATCTCAACGGAGAGCGGGAAGCAAAACAGGCAGGGTCCTGCCCTGTTGCTACGTGGTAACAAAGTCAGCGCAGTCTTGTGAAGAAACGTGAAGGCGAGAACATGTGGCAAAAGCTGACCTGGGCCAGATCTCCCTGCAAGTGTTGTTCTCACCAAGCAGGTGCAGGGCCGGCCTGCAAATGGGGTTATTTATTTGTTTTTCACATTTTTTATATCACCCTGACTCCAAGGAGCTCAGAGTGGTGTACACAGTTTCTCCCTCCTTTTGTCCTCACAACAACCCTGTGAGGTAGGTGCGGCTGAGAGAAAGTGATACTTAGGAAGGATACTTAGGAAGGTTCACTGCTGATTTCCTTTGAACCTGGATCTTCCACATCTAAATCCAACTCCCAAACCACTGCACCATCTGGCTGTCAGGGTTAACTAAGGCAGTCACCTCAAGTAGCAGATTGGGTGGGTGGGAAATCTCTGTATGCCAAATCACTTCCACTGCACCTCAGTGATAATTTTTTCTCAGTCCTGAGCAGCTGGATAGTCATACATGCTTTTCCACCCATATCACTATAAGCACCCTGTAGAACAAGCTTCCTGCCAAACAAGCTAGTTTGTACATTTTTGATACTGAGGGCGCAATCCTAACCAACTTTCCAGCACCTGGGTAAGGGCAATGCAGCTCTGAAGTAAGGGAACAAGAATTTCCTTACCTTGAGGAGGCATCTGTGACTGCCGCCCAATGGCAGGATGCAGCACATGCCCCATAGCCAGGTCAGTGCTGGAAAGTTGGTTAGAATTTGGACCTTAATGTATTAGATTTTAACTCACCATTCCTTCAAGGAACTCTAGGCAGCATACACATACCCACTGTAGCTTCATAATGAGCCTGTAAAGTAGATTAGGCTGAGAAATATCCAATGAGTGAACTTCAGGGCTGAACATGGGTTTGATGTCTAGATTTAGGTGATATTTATCCCTTTTTAATCTAGAGAGATATGTTTGTAGTCAGAGAGTCATCAGAATCTGATTCAATGCAATTATTGCATCTGGAATATATATATAAAAATGAACGTGGCCGGGTGTGTTTGTGGGTGTGTTTGAATGTTCTGCATAGGCTCCTCAACGCCTGCACCGATTGGCACGAAACCCGGCACGCACGTACCTTGCGGCCTGGTGACAAACACTGCGGGGGTCAGACCCCCCTACAGCCCCCGGTTTTTCGGGGAGGGGGGCCAGCGCGTCAAGAGCCATAGGGATTGCATTGGAGTACAGGTCTGCTGCCACCCTGTGGTCACAAACGATTCTGCAGGTCATGTGCTAGGATTGCAGTAGCTGAGCTGATACACAGGCAGTGCTCAAAACCGAAAGTGAAACTGCTTCCCAGTCCCTGAGTTGCCCAGCTGCCTGAAAGAGCAGGTTCCAGACAATTCCAGCACCCACTCGGATCTTAGATGGACATATTTCCACAGAGCTAACTGGCCGGCTACTCCCGTTTCTCATACTTCACTGCTATCCCACCACATTACCTGCAGACATTGTTCAGTAAGTGTGACAGTTTCATTTCTCTCCGTTGATTGTGTACCTGTTTCCTCATTACTTTCTCAGTGTTAGTGTGCATTTGGGATTCAGGTTCATCAATACTTTCTTATTTCAGGGGGGAGTGTTATATTTCCACCTGGAGCTAACTATTTCATACTGTTTAGGGATATTTCCATATTTCCGTGTCTGTTCCACCATCACTCTGGAACGCTGTGCGCCACACTTGGTGCACATATTCCTGAAGATCTGGACCGACATGCTATGGGGGGAGGACCCCCCTAATTCATTTCTTCTCCTACTAGAACCTCGGGATACTTTGTCCCCCGGGCAACGACGGGTCACAACCAGCTAGTATAGATATATATAAAAAGACCATCCTAGAGCATGTGCACGTTTATTCAGCATTCACTGACAATATTTCATGCACATATGACATCCTTTCTAGTGTCATTTCCAAAAGGCTTCAGATTGTGTACCTCCTTCCTAAAATAAATTTTAAAATGTGTATTTTTTTAATGTAGCCAAAACTGGTCCTTCCCTGAAAAACATTAAATGGGGACAGTTGTGATAAAGATAAGGAATTGCTTGAACTCAGTTAAGAATATCCTTCTTAAAACACTCAGAAAACAGCAGTATCTCCCTCTGAATTTACAAAAGCAGCCATACAAAGTTACAGGTTTTGTCAGGTTTAGCAGGATGAGTCTTTGGCTGGAGTTGCTAGGGCTAGAGCAGCAAACCTTATAGCACAAGCCTACACATAACTCAGAAATAGCTGTACAGAGTTTAATAGAACCAGGTAAATGTGTGTAGTATAGGATTTCAGCCTTAGGGTTCAGCAAGCAGTAAGTGGCAACGTGGCATGTTGACAGAACTGCAGGCTGGGACTCCCAGGCTGTCTGTTGCATTTGCCTAAAAGGAAAAGTTAAAGGTTTCTTGTGTGGGCCAAGTCTTTATCTGAGCAACAAGGTCTCCTTGTCTTCAGTTAAGTGCTTTTCCTCCTAGCTGGAATCCATAGCTCTGACTCCAAGTCCTAACCTTCTTTCTGACTCCTTGATCCCACCTCATGGCTTGCCTCCTAGTCTTCTGACTCTCCCATGATTGTTGCCCACAGTGTAACCCAGATATCCTATAATTTAAATACCAGTATTCATTTCCTGCCTTATATCACACTGTGTTCTTGTACCTGCTTGTTGTGTAGAACAGTGATTCTCAAACTGTGAGTCAGGACTGTGAGTCAGTGAGTTATGACCTGATATCAGTTGGGTTGCAGAAAGCTGAAAGCCGCCATCTTGGAAGCTGCAGACCTTACGCTTGCTATATTCCTTTTGTGAGCGTTAACTGTTTGAATTTTTAAGTGAGTTTTTTTTTGTTTTTAGTTCAGTGTTTTTATTTATTTATTTATTTATTTATTGAATTTTTACCCCGCCTTTCCGCCCGAAGGCACTCAAGGCGGCATTACAAAAAACAGGTTAAAACAAATAAAAACAACAGAATTAAAAACAGTAATTAAAAACAATATAAAAATACAATATAAAAAATACAATAATCATCCCATGGACATAAAAAGTATAGAAATCTAAAAAGAATACAAAGACCAGCCAGCCTGTCAGCAACTAAAAGCCTGCTGAAATAAAAAGGTCTGTACATAATATTTGTACATAATATTTTGTCCTCATCTTGCTTTCTGTCAGGGATGTTTCATGGTTGTGCAGTTGCTGCAGTTCAAGAACACCAGTTTGCATTCCAGGAGTGTCATTTTATTACGTCACAATGGTGGCACTTCATGCTTAATGATGTCACTTCCCGCCATGACATCAGTTTCAGGTTGTTGACATTACTTCTGGTGGATCCCAACATACATGCCATTCTAAAAAGTAGGTCCTGGTACTAAAAGGTTTGAGAACCACTAGTGTAAAAAAACAGTGGAAGTATATTTTGACTGAGTGTTTTGCTTTAAAATAATTTCATCTGAGAGCATTTCAGCAGAATGATGCTTCTTGCACTCATTAAAAGATGGTTTATATGGGGGAAGATTTATGGAAGTTTTCATAATAGTTCCATTAGAATCTTTAACTAGGTGCCCCGTTTGATTGTTCCACTATGCAACAATATACCATACATTGTGAGAAAATTTGAATTGCTGATACCAGTACAAAATATGTCCACCATTGTTCCGAGCTGTAAAAATTATATGATTGCATTTCTACAGTATTTTGGCAGGGTACTGCTAATAGTGCAAGCAGACACTGCAGGAACTGATCTTTGTTCATCTCTACCTCCTTACAAAGCAAGATCCTGCTCTAGATATTTGCTTGCACTTTTTAGTCCAATATGACAGATTTCCAAAGATGGTGTAAGATTGAGGTGTCACATTGCCCTTGTTCTTCTTTGTGTGCAGTCACGCATGTACAGAACTAACCCCAGAAGCTTCCAGAGCTTTGTAAAACATTTATCCCCTCAGTTGATGGAAGCTCTGGGCACACCATGTGTCTCAAGCATAGGAAGAGGCCTAATTCCTCAATTTTTTGCCTCAGCTGTATCGTTAGGAATGCTTTTTTCTTCATTTCTGTTGGCCAACAAAAAAGGGAAACCAAGAATTCTAGTTTATAGTTTTATTTTGTTAGAACTTCTCTGCTTCACTGTATGGTGAAGCATACAAGCATACAAGTATACACTGTATGATGAAGCATACAAGCTTTACAAGTGTAAAGTGATGCACATTGGGGCAAAAAACCAAAACTTCACCTATAGGCTTATTGGTTCTGAGCTGTCTGTGACAGCTCAAGAGAGAGATCTTGGGGTGCTGGTGGACAATTCAATGAAGGTATTGACCCAGTGTGCAGCAGCTGTTAAGAGGGCCAATTCCATGCTTGGGGTCATTAAAAAAGGGGTTGAGAATAAAACAGCCAATATTATCATGCCATTGTACAAATTGATGGTAAGGCCACACCTGGAATATTGCGTACAGTTCTGGTTGCCGCACCGCAAAAAGGACATAGTGGAGCTGGAAAAGGTGCAGAAGAGAGCGACGAAAATGATTACGGGGCTGGGGCACCTCCCTTATGAAGAAAGACTGCAGCGTTTGGGGATCCTCAGCCTGGAAAAAAAGCGCCTGAGGGGGGACATGATTGAGACATACTAAATTATGCACGGAAGGGATAGATTCGATAGAGGGATGTTCTTTTCCCTCTCTCACAATATCAGAACCAGAGGACATCCGCTAAAATTGAGTGTTGGGAGAGTTAAAACAGATAAAAGGAAATACTTTTTTACTGAGCGGGTAATCTGTGGAACTCTTTGCCACAGGAGATGGTGATGGCATCTGGCCTAGATGCTTTTAAAAGGGGACTGGACAGATTTCTGGAGAACAAGTCCATCATGGGCTACAGGCCATGATGGGTTGTGCAACCTCCTTACATTAGTAGTAGGCTATTTCAGTGTGCTGGGTGCAAGGGAGTGGCAACAGGATGCAAGCATCTTGTTGTCTCGTGCGCTCCCTAGGGCACTAGTGGGCCATTGTGAAATACAGGAAGCTGGACTAGATGGGCCTTTGGCCTGATCCAGCAGGGCTCTTCTTATGTTTTTATGTGATCAAGGTCATTCTTAACAAGTAGGGACAAGCTACCCTCCATCAACAACCACAATTCTTGCCTTCTCTGCCTGGGAGAGAGACACATCCTGGACACTCAAGCCCACTGCAAATAAATAAATAAATATTAAAATAGACAAGAAAGAACTTCCCTTGAAGTTGGCACTGTGGGAGTAAACGCTCCCCTGCAGTGATGACTGTTCCACCTGAGACTTTACTTTCTTTACCTTCATACGCTGCTTCTTCATAGCATGTAGTTATCATCCTCTCCAGAGCAGTTATCATCCTCTCCAGAGTCCTACAGGATCATTGTGATACTATTACCTATAAAGGGCACCCCAAACACCCAAGTCTCATTGTGTGCAGGCTGTTGGTACCAAGGTTCCCTAAAAAGGTGAGACTTCAAGGCAAAGGCAAAATCTGTGGAAAAGCCTTCCAGGTCCCCACAGTCGACTTCCATGACTCAGACTTAAATACCAACTCAGGCATTAGCACCTGAGATAGAATTTACGTATGATCCTACTGTGTAATAGCCTCAGCCCCCAATGAGGTACAGTAGGTTCTGAATGCACCATGACCACTATGTCTGAACTGTTACCCAGGATCAGATACAATGATGATCTGGATGGTCTTGGATTGGGAGATTGTGACAACATGTCAGCCATTATCCTCCTGAATTCCTTGTAAACTGGTGTGGCCAATTCCAAGAAGTGAATACAATTGAGCTTGATTAACGGGAAAAAGAACAATTTTTAATAACAGGAAAATGAGCAACTCACTCAAAAAACTACCAATGCCAAGGTATATAGTATAATGTAAGCATTGTCCAAATCAGAATTATTATGGGTAGCTTTGGTTACAGAAGCAGCAAGAGAGGAAAGTGAATTTATATGGACTGGATGCCTGAAAAAGATGAATATAGACAATTATCTAGAAAGTCTTCTGCACAAGCCTCACTGAAATGAATAGGAGGTGGTATGTGTATTGTAATGCACTTTAGACTGTTGCTATTTAATATTTTAGAATGTAACATGCTTCCCCACCAAAAAAGTAGAAAAAAATACAGTACATAAAATAAAGCATTAAAAATAATAAAAATAAAATATAAATGAAAATGTTTAAAAAAATTGTTCAAGGAGGGCAAACTTTACAATTGCAGGTTGTGCTGCAGAGGTACAAGGGACAGACATGTCAACATCAAATGCTAGACGAAACTAAAATCTTGAGCCCTCACCAAAATTTCTAATTTAGCCTGGGTGGGGGACACATGACTCTTGTGTGACCCCCCCCCCCAGCTGGGCCAAACCGAAAGTAATTGGTGATGACATGATGACATCACTGCCAATTATCTCCTCTTTCTGAGCTGCCAAGGTCATTCAGCAGGCTCAAAACTAAGGCAGGTATAGTATGGCTTATCAATCTACACAGACGGAAAAGCCTCCAGCACACCCTGCCCCACTCCCCGTGATGAGCACAAAGTGCTCCGCAGCACTTCGCACTAGTCAGCTTGAACAGGGCAGGCAGGCTGGTGAGGACTGTGTGCGCTGAATAGCATTCATTGCACTGGCTGAGGGCCAGAAGTGGCATCATTAAACAGATGATGACCCGAAATAAGTTTCATATAAAAACTCAATGCCTGCAAATGACAGAAGAGACAATGTGCATGATTGCAAGATATGAGAGAGCCCAACTGTCTTGCTAGAAACTCAATTATATGGGGGCCGGAGAAATCGCTTCTGCTGACCTTGTTTGACACCCCTGTCCTAACTAGTATTTAGGGCTGCAGGAAAAATCACCCCCAGCTGAGGCTAAGGTATGTTTTTACACAGTACAGAGGGATTTAGGGTCATGTTAGGTAGCAACCAAAAAGTACACAGAGACAGACCAGGGAAGTTTAACACTAATTTTTATTGGAATAATAAAGAACTTTAGGTTATACTGAGAGCACAGTCCTAAACTGGAGTTAGGCCGGCATAAGTTTGGTCAGCACACGGACCACCATAAAGCATTTTTGGACTACTCTTGGAGTCAGGGAGGAGGGCTCACGTCTGTATACTTGCCTCACTGACCGAGACTGGTCCAAACATACTTTACGGTGTCCCTTGTGCTAGCCAAACTGTTGGCTTAGTTTATGCCGACTTAACTCACTGTAGGATTGCGCCCTGAGACAAGTAGTCAAAAGCAGCATGAACACATTTATTACCAATGATCACAGCTGTCACTATCCTGGGTGAAGCTGTCCTCTGAAGCTCACTTTCCTCAGAATCCTTCAAACTAAGGGCACAAACCTAACCTAATCCTAACCTAATGTAAACCGTGTTTGCACCACTCCTGAGGCAAGGAGGCAGGCACACAGATGTACACCATCCTCTGTGACTCTGAGAGTGGTTCAAACGCACTTATTGGTGTGTTTGCAACACTCCTGGACCAACACAAGTTACTTGTGCTGACCTAACTCCAGATTAGGATTGTGGGCTATGAGTGCAACTGCCCCCACAGCATTTCTAGGGCTTTTAGTAGGGCAGAAGTAGAAGCCTGGTTAGTGCTGCATCCTACCCAGGGTAGGAGACAGCTGGAGTTCACCACGGAGCAAGGGGACATTTGTCCCCTTATCCCATGGTAAGCCCCAGGCAGATTGATGGGGCTGCTTGGACTTACACCTGCTAATCAGCAGGCGCGAGTTCAAGTGGCCTGAATTGGGGCCATGAGGACTGGGCCAGATCCCAGCTGCTCCCAGTCCCCAGGCCGCATCACCCAAGGGGCCACCCTCCCTCAGCCCCATTTCAACTCCCCTGCCCCCAAAAGCCCCTACGCTGGCCAAACACAGCCAGCGCGGGGGTGGCTTTTACCAGCTTCCACCCACAATATCTCCATGGGTCAGCACCAGTCCTTGTGCTGGCCCAGCTCCTGCTTCCAAGGAGCAGACGTGCCTTATGGCCAACGTGGACCTTGGTCCAAGGGGCAATTGGACTGTGTCCTGAGACACACTGTATAAGTGTGCGTTCAACGGGGCTTACTGTCAGGTAAGCGTGTGTAGGAGTGCAGTCCTAATTTCTGCTGGCACTTTCTATCCCCATGCAGGAGCAGGCGTGTGGTGAATATGGTTGGGCATAACTTGGCAGGAACAAGTTGAGCCCACTCCTATGCCTGTCTACTCAGAAGTAAGCTCCATTATAGTCAATGGGGCTTACACCCACGTAAGTGTGGATAGGACTGTGGCCTAAATCTCAGCTCTGACCGGTGCAGACAGAGACTGGCGAGGAACAAGAAACAACCCCCGCTAAGAACCGTTAACGGTTAGTCTGAGCGGTTGAATTAAAACACCCCAAAACTCTCCTCCTCCCCGCCCGACCCGGTTAAGTTTACTTTTGAACTGAACGCTCTGAGGCGTTTGATTGGCTCGAGGCTGCCAGGTTCCCTCTGCACATGCGCACCGCAGAAGTGCCGGGGCCGCTTCCCTTTCCTTTTTTCTGCCGCGCTGATTGGGCGAAGGTGATGAAGGCTTGACTATCTCCGTGTGGTTGTCGCTGGAGGCTGTGGAGAGGGTTTTGTTCGCCGAGCGGCTGGCGCTCTCTGAGCGCGGTGAGCGACCGTGGTGAGCCACAACTTATTAAGGGACCGGGGGGGGATGTTATCATGTGAACACGGGTGCCTGAAGATGTACACGCGTGTTAGTGAGCACAGGGTGCCTTGGAAGTAGTGGGCGAGAGGTGGAGGGTGGTCGCTCTTGCCGCTGCCCTGAAGTGGTAGGTGATTATTGCGGGTGGCGTTCAAAGTGCTTCTGTTACACTGCTAGAGGGTAGCACTAAAGATGAGAGTCGCTTTGGGGGAAGAAAAAACGTCACTTGTTACCTGACCACTAAGACCCAGGAAGTTCCAAGGCACGGCTGGTCTGTAGCCCCTGATTGTAAATCTTCATGTTGTAGGGAGCCCCCCTCCCCGCATCCCATCATGGCTCTTGTGGGGATTGTTCTCGGTCATGCTTTTCCTCATTTCTCCCACTGCGTGCCTTTGGTCAGTCCATCCTACTGTGGGGTTTACCTTATTGCAAATCGCTGCCCATGAAATAGTTACATAGCCCCTTGGATTGATGTGTGCCTTTAATTAAGCCATTAAAGCCCCCTTGTATTGGTAATAGAACTGCTAAATATTAGTGGGTTGCAATGATAGCCTTTAAATGGAATAAACGTTTTACGTCTTCAGATTTTGTTTTATAATTTAAACTGAAACCAGGACTAAGAAACGGACCTCTTCCTCCATCTCTTGAAGGAAGTGTGGTCTGTCTTTTTCCTCTTTTAGCAGAATTAACTGACTGGCAAAGGGCTAGAAGTGAAGCGTTCTCTGAATACTGTCTTGCCTGCTGTCAGACAGGATAAACTTGTATGTAAATTATTATACAGTAATTGTAGGCTTTCTGAATCTTCATTGCAACAGAAAGCAGGCTGTGCTTTTCATATCTGCTGCCTCAGATATCTGAGGAAAATGTTTATTTCTAATTCTTCAACTTTTCCTCTAGAGTAGAAGCTGTTACTTCTATAAAATACCTGATTCTTGGGCTGATTATACAAATTTATTATAATTTCATGGTGAGTATCAGATCTTTTATATATTGTGGTCTTTTATTCAATGTGTTACGTAGAGTGTTATGTAGAATTTAGAGGCTTTAAATATGAATACAGTATACTTCATTAATGGGTTAATGCAAAATTCTGTTATGAGCCAAGCTCACATTATTGTCTTATGGTAGCAAATATGATGTACTGTACTCTCACCTTATATTTATTTTCTCAAATCTTGGCGCTAGGAGCAAGTATAATGCTGTAAATAGGTACAATAATAGGTTGTAAGAATGCAAATCATTATTGCAACAGAGAACCCCTTTTCAATGCTAGGACAAAAAGCTAATATAGAGATATAATAAAAAAGTAAAGTATATTGGTTCAGGAAAGTCATTTCAGTGTGTGTGTGTGGGGGGGGGCGAACAAACTTTGAGCATAACCTTTTGAACAATTTTGGCTACAGAACTAACAGTCAGCAGGTAGTATATTTTAAAAACACACACACAAAAGCATCACGTAGGCAACATGCATATAGGGCAGTTCCATGCATAATTTCCAGTCTTCAGTTGAACTATGGCTAGGGGTAGGTTTTTTTGGTGATATTTTTTCCAAAATTTCTTAATTAAAATACAAATTGTGGTGTTGTGTGTTTTTATCCAAAATTTTATTGCAAATTGTACAAAAAGTGCAATAAATGGCCCTACAAAGGCAAACAATTACTGGCACACACACCCCAGCCCAAAATAACCTGCTCAAAAATTCCCAAGCTGCACTCTTTGTTGCTTGGAGCATCAAGAAACTACTTACTACTTCCACATTCCATTAAAGTCACCCCAGCGCGCACTGTGAACTATGGCGTGTTCATGCAAGTTTAAGTTTCCTCATGTTTCTGCCACTCCTCCTGATCCCTTACTGAAAACTATTTTGGATTCCACAAAACTGTGTCAAAAATAAACAAATGTGGTGTTGCTTTCATGAAATTGATCTAAATTTGTGTCACTGTCAAAAAAAGCAAAAGTGGTGTTTTTTGCATTTTGACCTCAATTTCATTTTATGTAGTGTTTTCAGTAGAAATTCTCATTATTTAGCGTTCTGTGTTTATCACTGAAAAAAACCATCCCTAATACTTTCTCTGTGATGTTTTCTCTTGGTATATCTTTATTCCAGCATATATGTATTAAACTGAGACCAGTTTCTCCAAAAGTCTTATTACCTTTCTCCTTCCCTGATACTCCTAAGAGATAAACTTGTTCTGAAACATGACTATCCCTTGGTTTCCCATGATTTTACTAGCAATATCTGGTCTATTGATAGAACCATAAAGGTGGCTAATAGGCTTTCTTGCATGTTCTTGCAAGCATCCCAAGCAACCAATGGTGGGTCAAATGGAATTTCATGTCTTACATTCTCTGGCAAGCGGCAAAATCCTCCCTCCCTATTACTTCTGAACAGATTGAAATTATGAGAGGAAATGCCTCTTGCATTACTATACCTCCAGCAAAAATTGAAAACTGTTCTAAACATATTGAAGAATTAGTAGCATAAAAGTGACCTTTTTTTACTATTTTATAACAGGTAAATCTTATGCTCAGTTTAAAACAAACTTTATTTATTTTGCTTCTTAAATTTGTTTTTAATTGGAGTATTTGATTTTATATTAGATTTTGCTTTTAATAGTTTCCTGAGTTTGACATTTCAGGTTTTTGTTTTTTAATACTTTGTTTTTCTTTAGCTTATTAAAAAGTGCCTTTTTCAGGAAAGGTGGCATGTAAATGTGTTTAAAAATAGATTATGACAACAATGAACTTTCAAAAGAAAAGTAATACTGTACAGTGGGCCCTCGATAACCATGGGGGTTTCATTCCTGGAAACCTTGGCGACACAAAATTCCATGGATATTGAAAACCATGGAATTTGGGCCCACCCTCCAAACCTGACCAGATCTGAGCTCCTCTTGGGTCTGGAGGCTTTTTTGAACTGCCTTCGGAATGCCTTATAAGTAGGAATGTTTTAAAATGGTGACTTTTTTGCAGATTTTGTGTAAGGCAGAAAGCAGTGATACACGTTTTTATTCCAAATTCTCATTTTTATTTTAAATGCTTTAATGGTGTTCTAGGTTAATCTGCTGTTGCTGGGCTGTCCAACCACAAGGTTGGGAGTTCAAGACTGCGCGACGGAGTGAGCTCCCGTTGCTTGTCCCAACTCCTGCCAACCTAGCAGTTCGAAAGCACCTACAAGCAAGTAGATAAATAGGGACCACTTCGGTGGGAAGGTAATGGCGTTCCGTGTGCTACGGCGTATAGTCATGCCGGCAACATGACCACTGAAGCTTGTCCTTGGACAAAACGTCGGCTCTATAGGCTTTGAAACGGAGATGAGCACCGTCCCCTACAGTCGGTCATGACTAGACCGTTTGGTCATGGGGAAACCTTTACCTTTAGGTAGGTGATATAGATGAAATAGTGACTGCAGATGCAGCCATAGTATTTCTAATTGGAAAAGGAATCTTTCTTAATTTCTGGAATATCTATATATATATAAAAGAGAACATATGTACGTAGGTTCCGCATAGGCTCTGCAACGCCTGGAGCGATTAACACCAAACTTGGCATGTGTATGCCTTGAGGTCTGGCGACAAACACTGCAGGGGTCAGACCTCCCTAGCGCCCCCGGGGGTGGGGGTGCACAGGGGGTGCCACGTAAAAATGATTGAAAACGCCCGACATTAGTGTCGAATCCGGGGTTCCCGAGACAAGAGGTGACGCTCCCAATGACGTTTGAGTCCGGTTTCGGACCCCGTCGGCATGGAGGGCGAGAAGGGGAGCAAAACAAAATGTCCACCATGACCTGCTGGAACACCTGGCGCGATTGACACCAAACTTGGTACTCATATGCCTTATGGTCTGGCAACCAATACTGCGGTGGTATGACCCCCTAGCGCCCCAGGGGTGGGGGTGGGCAGGGGTGCCATGTAAAAATGATCGAAAACGTCCCCATCGGCGTGGGGTGCAAAATAAAATCTCCACAATGACCAGCATTAGTGTCAAATCCAGTTTTTGGGGTCACTGAGCTAATTGGTAACAGTCCCAATGACGTTTAAGCCCAAGTTTAGTCGGATAGTAGCCCCGTGGGGGTGGGAAGGGGGTGACATGTAAAAATAATTGAAAACAGCCGGTATTGGTGTCAAATCCATAGTTTCCAGGGTCGCCAAGACGAGCGGTGATGCTCCCGATGCCATTTGAGTCCAGGTTCGGCCCCCATCGGCATGGGGGTGTGTGAAGGGGTGCAAAACAAAATGTCCACAATGATCGCCGTTATTGTCAAATCCATATTTTTGGGGTCGCTGAGCTGATCGGTGACAGTCCCGATGACATTGAAGTCCAAGTTTAGTCGAATTGGACGAATAGAACTCTGTAGAACCTTCTGGAAATTTTTAGAAATCATTTTGCCTCGGTCTTGGACTCATGAAGGGGCGCAAAACAAAATGTCCACAATGACCTGCTGGAACACCTGGAGTGATTGACATCAAACTTGGTACACGTATGCCTTATGGTCTGGCGACAAATACTGTGGGGGTACGACACCCCTAGCACCCCTAGGGGTGGGGGTGGGCGAGGGGTGCCATGTAAAAATGATAGAAAACTACCAATATTAGTGTCAAATCCATAGTTTCTGGGGTCGCTGAGACAAACGGTGATGCTCCCGATACCGTTTGAGTCCAGGTTCGGCCCCCGTCGGCATGGGGGATGCGAAGGGGTGCAAAATAACATATCCGTGTGTGTGTGTATGTTCCAGCATAATTCTGGAATGCCTGGAGCAATTTACACCAAACTTGGTACGCATATGCCTTACAATCTGGGAAAAAAATACTGTGGGGGTACAGCACCCCTGGGGGGTGGGGGTGGGAAGGGGGTGCCATGTAAAAATGATCGAAAATGCCTGATATTAGTGTCGAATCCATAGTTTTCGGGGTCGCCGAGATGAGCGGTGATGCTCCCAACAACGTTTAGTTTGAGTCCAGGTTCAGCCCCCATCAGCATCGAGGGTGAGAAGGGGTGAAAAATAAAATGTCCAAAATGACCGACATTAGTGTCAAATACAAAGTTTTTGGGGTCGCTGAGCTGATTGGTAGAATTCATTCCTTTTCATGTCTAAATAAATCTTGGGATAAATAAATACCCGGGCAAGGAAAAGCTAGTATCTTAAATACAAAATACAGTGCTTTGCGTTTCTATTCAGATATTTTAACTCCAAAGAGGTGGTGCGTTGTGTTTTTAACAAAACACGTCTACTTATAAGGCCATAAAAAAAAATCACTTCCTGTTTAAAGGTTTAAAGCAGGAAACTAGCGACTTCTTGGGGCTTGCAGAAGCCCCGGGTGGTTGTGTGTGGCCTATGCAGGCCTCAGACTCCTGAAACCTGTTTGGAAGGTCCAGGTTGGGCTGGTGGGGTGTGTGTGTGTGTGTGTGTGTGTACCTGCAAATGTTTAAATCCATGGATGTCAAAGGAAAAGGCAGGCCCATCTGTATTTTCCAAAGTATGCTCTAACAAGTTTGCAGTTCACATTAAGAAATTAAAAGTACTTATTTTTAAAATAATGTTTCTATGCCTTCTGTAATGAGACAGCTCCAGCATAGAGGAACACTTAATTGTAAAAATATTGCATATACAGTGTTAAATTGAAATATTTAGTTGGCTTCTATCCTGACATTTGAATATTTTTTGTTCAAGAAAGATTTCATATATTATATAAGGTGATAATCAAGTCGCAACAAGTCCATTTCTCTGAAAATGGTTTTTTCCTGTTTTTTAATTAATGAGGATCTTCTGACCTGATCAAACAATGAGATTATTTGAATGTATCACTATACAGGGGGCCTGCGTTATCCACAGGTTCAACATTTGTGGATTTCATTATCCACAGTTGCTGAATTGCCCCCCCCCAACCCGACTGGCACCATGCTCTGGTTGGATCCAGTGAACTTTCTGAGGCCCCCAGACACTGTGTGGCATGTGGGCCTGAGAATGCTGCCCAGAGCTGTTTAAAGGTGACTTCCAGTTTCAGCCAATTGCAGTTTAAATATAGTGTTTATTAAACAGATTAATAAAGATACCTTAATTCTTCCTTCTTCTTTTTTTAGGAGATGCATCATTTTGAAGAGGAACTCACTTGTTCCATTTGTTACAGTATTTTTGATGATCCTCGTGTACTGCCGTGCTCTCATACATTTTGTAGGAATTGTTTGGAAAGTGTTCTTCAGTTGTCAAGCAACTATTCTATATGGAGACCTTTGAGGCTTCCGCTGAAGTGTCCCAACTGTAGAAGTATTGTTGAAATTCCACCATCTGGCACAGACTCGTTGCCTGTGAACTTTGCATTAAAAGCTATCATTGAAAAGTATCGGCAAGAAGATCATCCAGATGTTGCTACATGTAGTGAACATTATAGACAGCCACTAAATGTTTACTGCCTTTTAGACAGAAAACTAGTTTGTGGCCATTGTCTTACAATAGGAAAACATCATGGCCATCCTATAGATGACCTTCAAAGTGCCTACATAAAAGAAAAAGAAACTCCTAGGAAACTCCTTGAGAAGTTAACTGATAAACACTGGAGTGAAGTATGTTTACTTATTGAAAATTTGGAGAAACAGAAAGCTCAGTGTGAAAATATTGTTCGGGAGGATAAGGAAACCCTCTTGCAGTATTTTAAGAGACTCGGTGAGGTACTAGATCATAAAAAACAAGTTTTGCTTGCAGCTTTGGATGAAGTCAAGATGCAGATTGCCGCAGAATATGACCCACTTTTTGAAAAGATGAAGGCAATACGAGAAGAGCAACTTGAGTTAATGTCGCTGAATACGGACATTCAAGAAGAAGAGTCCCCCCTTCTTTTTCTGGAGAAGGTTGAGGATATGCGCCAGCGTGTTAAAGTTTTGAAGCAGAAGCCATTGCCTGATATTAAGCCATTTGAAATCCACCCTCGAATAGTGCAGGTGATCAAGGATTTCTGGCCCCAAAAGGAAATTAACCAGATTAACAAGATTTTTCCTTCCAAAATAAAACTGATTTCCAAAGGAAAAATATGCAGCCATGGCTTTGAGAAGAACAGACAATCTAAAGAATTCTTCTGGTCCTTGCGTGCTCTCCCAGTTATGCTTATTCTTTTGATTGTGGCAGTTGCTGCAGTTTTTAGTCAACATTTATTGTCATTCATAAATGAAGTTGCCTTCCCTTATGTATTGAATGGCTTGCAGAGAGTTCATCTAGATTTAAGTAACAAATTGCTGATAATCATAGAATCCCTGTGGTACACCTCTAATCTTTTCCTTGAGTATCTGTGTAGAGTAGTTTCTCCTTCTGCATGAACACTTCTAGAGGCAGTTTATGCTATTTTAAGAACCCTTATTTTAAGAACCTAGCCTAATGAATTGCTTTTAAAATATTTTTACTAGATTCTTATTCTTAGGTCTATCTTAAGTTTGACTATTGGAGTGTGTCACAAACTGATATTACGCCAGTTTTGTAAACAGAGATGCCTTCAGCAACATGGCTTAGTACCAGAATTAATGTTTAATTAAAACTGAGAACAGTTCCTTAGAATTGCTAGTTTCAGAATGCATGCACCAGCTGCCATGACTTGAAAAGATTGCCAATAAGAAGGCATTTAGAGCAGTGCTTCCAAAGTGTGGGATGGGGCCCACCTGTGGATTGTGAGCCATGTGTGGTGGGTTGGAAACTGGACACCCCAACCTCACTCGCCTCTGGTGTAGTGTCTTTATTTCCAAATTGGAGCCTTTCTGGTGCAAATGATTTATCAGGGAACTTCCAAAGTGCTCTACTAGGTTGCACTGGGCTGGCTCCATTGGCCTTAGAATGGCCCACAGAAACCTCTGAAAACTACTTTTGTTTTTTGTCAGTAACCTTCAATTGCACCAGAATTGGCCTTTGAGTATGAAATTACTAACAGTCGCCCTATTGGTGTTTAGTGTAGGAAAGACTGAACAATTCCAAAATACAGTTGATTCTTAATTGTATGGAAAACAATTGACAATAAATAGGAAAGTTTCAAATAGTGAATGTTTTACAGAAAGGAAAAGTTGTTTTTTTAATGTTATGCCACTCATCAAAAACTACAATCAGAATTGTGGTCTTGTGTATTTTAATGACCATATTAAATATTTGCAGGAAGCTTACTTAGAATTTTGAATAGCAGTTATCTGGTTTAAGGTGTGCTAAATGATTCTGAGTCTTTGTATTCGCTGTAATGTGTTTATCTAATTAGAGATTATGTAGGCAACACTACTTTCTCTTAGCAGTACAAACTAAACAAGCTTTTTTATACTGCAATAGTAACCATTTGCTGCTAAGGATTGCAGCTTGATAATCTCAAAAACCCTGAGGTTTAAATTTGAAGCTTAGAAGTGACTTGTGTTCTTCAAACATACTAAGATAGTTTCAGTGCTCTTATTTAGAAGGACATTGGCAATTGGCATGTAGGCTTCACAGGTATGCACTTCATTTGTCTGAGATTAGGGAGTGGATATTAACTGACAGCAAGAGCAATAAGTATTGCAAGTGGCAACTGTCTGACTTCTGGGATATTGGGTTGATGTCGTATTGCAATCTTACAAAAAGAAGAAAACTTGCCCATTTTGAACCATTGTAATTTCATCGTAGTTACCATAGCAGCTGCTCAATCCCAGAAATGTTAATCACAGACCAGACATATGTTAGAGGTGCTGGAATTGGCCCTACTGATTTCAATAACTTTATTTGCAGTAGATATTTCTTAATATTGAGTCTTTGGTGCTTTATGAAATTGTAATAGGTATAAAGTGGTTTGAAAATAGTTTCCTTGCATTCTATGCTAGGAGAGGCAGCTAGATATGCAACTGTTGCACAAAAATAGGAGAAATGGTTTGTAGAAGTCTGCCTTTACTGCATGCAAACTAAATCTCTTGTATTAGAATAAATGTGTAATCTCTGCCCAACTTTCCAGTTGGTTTTATAGGCCCAGTTTACAACAGCTGGATGAAGATTACCACATATGGTATAGCTGGTAGTTTGCCACATAGGTTTAGATTTCAAGCAATCTGGTTATGCCTGTTTGGTGAGCAACTTTCCAAATGAAGCAGCCTCTGGGATTTTGATTTCAGTTGGCCACCATGTGGTTACCTGCGTGTAGTAAGCCTTTCATCTAAAGACTTAGAGGTCTCTATTCTAGAGGTGCTAATAAAGAAAAGAACTTTCTCAGTTTTTAGAAATTCAAAATTTGTACTTTTCAGGTGCTAAATATGTTAAACTACATTTCAGCTAGCCTACTTGGTGGTAATGGTTTTACTTACCCTGAAAATACTGGAAGTATTTTAATAAAAAGAAAACCAACTCTCCTGTCCTTAGTCTCATGGATGGTCTATTTTTGTAGCCATGAAGGCTTTATTTCCCAGGTTGCGGTTGGGAAAACTCTGTGCTTGGTCCCAAACGTTTTGAAAATGCTTCATGTGAGTGACCACAATCCAAGCTGCTATAAACTGCAATTAGGCAACACATTTTTTCAAGAAGGTGGAAGTTGTCAAGGAACAGGACTAATTCATGCAATGATAATGGGTTATAGGTAGAATGCAGTGATAGCTACTCCAGCCTTCTGAAACAGGGACAAGGGGATGTCTTTCAGTTGGTAGGAAGGAGTAAACTGTCTTACAGTTTTTAAGAACTGGAGGAGGAAATGCAAAACCCCCTGTCTAGTATCACTTTTATTAGGATTGACTGAAAATATTGCTTCAGTTCTGCAAAACTCATCAGGTTTGATAAGCAAAGCAGAAAGGAAAAAGGGATAGCTGGACATGGTGTAATAAACATAAAGGCCTGTGTATTTTAAAACTTATTTTCAAAATAGAACCTAGGAGGCATTGAGGATCTGGGATTAAGAGACAATAATAGCTGTTCCCTGGGCCCATTTTTAGAAAATGTAGAATCTAGTCATTTTCCTTCCACCATTACTAACTGAAGCACACAGGCCAACTGTAAGACAAATAATATACAGTAAAAGAAATGATATAGTTTCAGTGTTAGCAAATCTGGATGTTTAGGTGAGGCAGTAAGTGAAGAAGTAGAATTGGTAGCATCATCTAGTGCAATGGTTCCCAATCTTTAACCTGCCACAATCCTTTTATTCCTTCATGATGGGCTACAACCTGATAGTCAATGTTCTGCCACAAAGCACTTTTAGGAGCCTCCACAAGTTGCTTCCTGGTTGTGCAAGACCCACCAGGCACTCCATTGGTCCCTACAGGCCCCTGAATGCCTCAGGAAAGCAACTTCTGAGTTGTGACTTGTGGCGGAACATTGAGTATCAGGTGAGGTTCCAGTTTGGGAAACTGATCTAGTGGTTGGACACTGAACTCCCCAAAAGTGGATCATTTTCAGTTTCAAAATCCCTTGAACGTATTCCTTGTTGTGTTCCTTTTAAAATTTCAGTTTTGGTCAATTCTCCCATGCAACTCATGCCATATAAATTGAATTTATCCATTCAATAAAATTCTCTCTGAATTCCATACCTTCTAGAACCTTCATTAGGAAAGTCCAGTTCAAAATATCAAATGCTTTTCTGCATCTAAAAATATTAAGGCTAATTGTTTATCAAATATTCTAACATACCTAATGCTATTGTTACATTCACTCAAATGACTTTTTGGGAGAAAACCACATTGATCTTCATGTACAACCTTTTGTAACATCTTCATTTTCTCTGCTAAAATCAATGTAAAATAACTTATTCAGCAATTAAATAGGTCTATAATTTTTTATATTGTTCAAACCTTGCCCTTCTTTAGGTATCAAAGTTATATTTGCCTCTTTCCATGATTCTGGTATTTTTTGTTAAATTTCATTCGTTGTATATTATAATGGTAGGCTTATTTCTTCTAAACATTTATAAAACCTTCCTGTCAAACCGTCCAGACCTTGCGCTGTATCTATTGTAATTCTTTTTATCATATCTGCTCTTTCTCTAGGAGTTATTCCATCATTTAACATTGTTTTTTGTTCTTTAGACACCTTTGGTAAGTTTTGCTTGTCCAGATGTTCTTGACAGTTCTACCTTTATAAAGATCAAAATAGTTCTTCACAATCCAAATGACAAAATGCTGCAGATTATAGCAGAATTTTTATTCTTCTCTCCAGCCAGTTCTGGAATCACTCTGAATTTTAGTATTCATTCTTTTCCTTCTTGTTCCCTCAGGGCTGTCTTGAATCTTATTCCCCTCTACCTGCAAATCTTCCAGTTTCTTGAAACTTCAACTTACTGTTTATCCCTTGTTTCTCATCCTTCATTTCTTTCCAGGCTATTTCAAAACGAGACCATTCTTGTTTCATTTCTGCTGTCATCATTTGGAGTACTTGGTGTACTGCACCAAATTTTGCTACCATCTTACTTTCAAGTCTTGCCTCCATCTTTTCTAGTACATCTTAAATAAAATGTCACTTCCTTTGCTGTCGATTTTGGAGGTGACTTCCCTTTTTGTAATTGTTCGAAGCTATTGGTTCTTTTCCTCATGGCCATCTTATTTCAATATTTATATGTTCAGAATAACCTTAAAATTCTGCAGTAATCCAGTATTAATTTCATATATCCAGGCAGTACAGTTTTCCATTAATTATATCTGCAATGTTATTTATTTTCACTAGACGGCAGTGTTCCTTCAAAGTCTTAAAAAAATCTTGAGTCTTAAAAATCACGTAGGTGAGAACACCAAACCAAAAATTATTTTATTTTAATTTTGTGACTTTGGACCTGGATGCAATTTCTTTCCAGTAATTTACATTCCAAAGAAATTCTAGAAACCCACAGAAATGGCTAACAATCTCACCAACATTTTTTTGTTTAAAAAGTTAGAAGAAACTTCCAAAAAGTCCTTCCTCTATCACTCACTCCACAGTTATTCTCTATCCTCTCACAATTTACTGCAAAAAATTGCTTCAGTTCCATTAATTACTCTTACCAATTAAATGCTGTCAGGCTTTCCTTCTTTACAAATCTGCACTCTTGTCTATGTAAAGCAAAGCTGGGAGCAAGCTTGGCTTATGGATTCAGTATGATCCCTCTTTATCTCACTTAAACTGCCTCCAAGCCGGAGTTGAGGACAGGAGTGAAGTCACACCTTTTTTGATCCAGGATTAAAGACGCACTCAGACATGCACTGCTGACTAGAGCAATCAACAAAGTAAGCAGCCAGCCATATCTTCCCCACAGGACCAACCTTTCTATAAGAACTTAAGAAGAGCCCTGCTGGATCAGGCCAAAGGCCCATCTAGTCCAGCTTCCTTATCTCACAGGGAGGCACGAGACACAAGATGCTTGCATCTTGTTGCCACTCCCTTGCACCCGGTACTCTGAAGTAGCCTACTACTAATGTAGTAGTAGTTCTGTTTTATCTTGCCATGTTACTCTACTTGCACTGTGGGGTGTGCTATTTGTTTATTGCAGTTATTTTGTCCCACCTGAGCACATACATACTATAGGTTCCCATATCTCACCATTTTGTCTGTTGGCATTGAGATTAAGAAATGCTCCTAAAACAGGAAGTTTTCTAACCTATTCCTGGTGCCAGTGTCAGGTAGGGTCTATTAAAAACAATTTAATTGGTCTTCTCAGCATGAAGGCTGACCACACCTCTGGATTACTGAGCTGTACAACCCAAGATCTCTGTAACCAATGTCTTCCATACACTGGCCAACTCATTTCGTGTTAGTGAGTTTAGGAATTCCTTTACCACCCTGCACCAGCCATGTCTGACCACCTCCTACAGTGCTGTGGTAGAGAAGAGTGATGGGTGGCATACCCTTCCTCCACCAGCAGTAGGAATCTACAGGTACATGTTTGCTTAATACAAGTTTGGCAGGAGGCCAGGGCAGAAGCAGGCTTTGCCCTCCATCACTCAAACAAAGGCAGGATTGGCAGCTTTGCAGTTGCCTAAATCAATCAGTATTTTTATACCACTTTTCAACACAAGTTCACAAAGCAGTTTACAGGTAAATAATAATGAAGTTAAATGGCTCCCTGTCCCAAAAGGGGTCACAATCTTAAAAAAAAAATGCAGACCACCACCAGCAACAGCCACTAGAAAGATACTGCACAGGGGTGAATAGGGACAATTACTCTCCCGCTGCTCAATATAAGAGGCGCACCACTTGAAAAAGTGCCTCTTGTCCAGTTAGCAGGGATTAACTGCTAATGGCAAATCTGAAAGCAATGAAGGGGAACGGTGGGATACATTCTTCAAATAATATCTAGGGAAGGCATTTCAGAGATGCTGTAAATTTAAAATAAAGCTAAAGAAAAATTTTGGTTAGTGCAAAGTTTCACAACAGATCATTTGTCCTGCAGCAAGGTAGGGATGAAACTTTGTGCCAAGACAAATGGTTTTTAACAAACCCTAACTGACGTTGGCACAAGAGGGCTTCCCAGTTAGTAAGGAATGCCCCTCTTCCGCCATAGAATTGGAGTTGTAAGCTTCTTCATTCAAGAAGTCAGAGGGATTTGAAGACCTCTCCTGCATGATTTTAATTGCAGGCTTTGGAAGGTTGATCAGTTATTGTTTTTTAATCCACTGATTCTTACAAGGAAACTTTATGAATCATTGCAGGAGTCAAATAGAGCAGTGGTTCCCAAGCTGTGGATTAGGACCTTTTAATGGGTTGCAAGCAAATTTCAGGTCCATTGTGAAGCACCTAGAGCAGCCATGTTGACAATATGGGAAGATGGGACCCTGGAAACAGGGAGGGCTGTGTGTTTTATGTCAAGGTTGTAAATAGGCTTTTTTCTTTTCAATTCACTTTGCTATTGGAAAATAGGTGAGAAATAATCCAATCTATTGCTGCTTTCTAGGAAAGCAGCAGGCTCTGGCATCACAACGCTGGTGTGACAGCACTGCCAGTGGGTCCTGGTTCAAAAACGTTTGACAGCCACTGGGCTAGAGCAATATTTCCTATTTTTGGCAGGTCTTGTGCAGTTAATTCTGAGACAAGAACTCAAAATGTAGGTTCCTAGCTCTATTACACCTCTAACTGAAGATAGGGGAAAGAACTAGGAATTCCTTACTTTGGTCTCTCCTATTCTGGGATGAGGAAGAGAAGGGCGTTTGTGACTTATGGAAATGTCTTCCCTACTCCAGAAGGCAGGGCTAGCTGTTAACTATCACAGCTCCAGTCCAAAACTGAAGAGCAAGAACAACCTTTGCATGTAGTATCACACCAAACATGCTCTGTGGTGCACCATACTCTTCTACAACAACTTGCTCTTTTGTAGTGCAACTGAACTCAAAGGGTAACATATACACAAAGGCATACAAGGCCCAAAGGCCTTTCAAACAAAAGCTAGAAAAACTTCTCTACCACTCCTGTGAACCAGACATCCCTCTAGGTTTGTGAGATTATCAAGAGATAATTGTAGTGAGCAGTATTGCTGCACAGCCAGTATGAAGAGAAGTAGGTACCACAGGGAGGAAATGGGCAAGAAAGCAGAAACATTTGTCACTGTTTGGACTGAGGGCTTTCCCAGAATATGAACATTAACCAGATTGCAGAGGATACAGTTGGTGCTGGCTGCATGGTGTGTGAACTACAGTAATTCGTAGTTCCTATGCATTAGATTAGACCAGCAGTCTCAAACCTGTGGACAACTGTTATTATAAAGCTGTTCCGTGGCACAGCCTTTTGTCTTCCTTCCAATTTTTGCAGCAACTTGTGCTGGGCTACTTTTCCATGGCCATTGTCATAGAAAACTCAGCCAATTTCTAGGTAGAAGCACTATGCTTTTTTCTAAGGCTGAATCAGGTCCAAGGGTCACAGTTTGGAGCCATACTTGGATTCTGGCCTGCTGTTGGCACTGAAACGTCTGCACCACAGCTACTCCAAAGAAAACAAGCATGAGTTGATTTATGAGTTTATTTTAATACACAATAAAAACAGTATAAAATGCTTTTAAAAATATTATGCCTACCCCCAAATAAAGGGTACTGTTACTGAACGGCAACTGCACTACAGAACTATTTACATCCAATTGCATTATAATTACTATATTCAGAGGTGGAAGAGTTCATATTTTTACAGACTAGCTCTTCGATAAGATATAAAATTGCACACTTGGGAAGTTATAGTCAGCAACTTCATTAGAAACATTTACTTGTTAAAACAGAAGTAGTTTCCACATTCAAGAGCATCCAACAGAACCAAGCTCAGCAAGTCCTTTTGATGCAATCACTTTGGGATTGGTTGCAACACTTTTTGTTGTATTGTACGTCTTGTAAATGCCAATTAGTCGATCTGCAATTTCGAACATATTATTTCGTAGAGAGATAATTATGAACTGCGCATTTTTAGTTTGTTCCTGAAATTCAAAATATTTTGCATTAGTATTTCAACATTTAAAGGAACATATCCTTTAATTCCCAATGGGTATGCATGGCCCTCTTCTACTTTTCATGCCAGGCTGCTTTGTCTGTTCTTCAAATTATCCTTTCCACAAAATAAACCCAACTTGCCAGTTACCAGCTACTACGCTCAACACTGAATAGCAAGATCATAACCTAATGTTAGATCAGTAATGAACTAAAATTGTCAGTTTGTCCTCCCCATATTGAGGGTGATCCTATGTCCATAAAGTTGGCAATTCCTCATACCTGAAGATAAGCAAAATAGACCTGGAAAGTTTTAAAAACCTAAGGCACACACTGCTTTAATTTCAACTAGTATTCTATGAGGCTCATAATTCCATGACAACAAAAGTAACTCTGGTACCAAACATTTTAAAATACTATCATTCTATATTTGACATTTAATAATTTTTAAAGCATTGGTTTGTTCAGATATTTCATGGATCTCTCAGCATTTATAGTTTATTAACATACTAGTGTTGAGTTTTCTACTCTGTTAAATTGCTCACCAAGTGGGACTACTGTTGATCAGCACTTGACATTTTATCACTGCACAGTGGGGCCCTCCCTCATCCGCAGGCTCAGCAGGCTTCAGTATCTGAATGCTGAGCCCTTGGCTAAGTGGCCTCAGAGGACCTCCTGGATATGACCAGAAGTTGTTTCTGGTTGAGCATGGCAGGTAGCCCCTGAGGCGCACCTCATCAGGCCTCCCAAATACGACACTTCTGGTTTGCCAATGCAGCAGGGATTTCATCATCTGTAAATTTGGTATTTCCTTTCTATTTCAATCCACATTGTGATTATTAGAGGACTAGACTTCTCCTTACATGGCAAACCACACCACCCAGACAACTCTATTTCAATGGAATGCGCTGACAAGTGTAGCTAAATAGTATGTCTTGAGTTTGAGATGGTTTAAAGCCAAAATTGCCAACAGCAATTCAGGTTACAGTTTAAATTCAGACAGAAGTACTTAATATGATACACTATGATATGCCGTTATGGACATGTCAGAAGCTGGCATATTAAAAATCTTCATTTCATTTTTCTTATACAGAGCTAGCACTAATTTAATATACCACCAAGTTTGTTTGCTACAATACTCACATAGATGTAAAATGCTACAATTGATACATTTTTAAAATCAAGGGCTGCATCAATTTCATCCATGAAATACAGGGGAGTTGGCTTGTAATGATGAAGAGCAAAAACCAGAGCCAGTGAACTAAGTGTCTTCTCGCCACCAGATAAGTTAAATATCTTCTTCCAGCTTTTCTTTGGTGGCCGAACACTGAAAAATTGAATATATTCATGAACAAAAAATTTAGTTACATTTTTGAACATCACATTTTTTATATGGCTTTGGCATGTCACTACCACATTGCACACATTCTCTCAGACTTCAATTCTATGCACATTTACATGAGAATAAGCCCCACTGAATAGATTGGTGCTTACTTCTGAGTAAATATACATAGGATTGTGCTCTCAGTAATCTCAACTATGTTATATGGTAAGTAAGATCTACACAGTGCAAGACCAGGCTGAGGCTAAGAAAACTAAATTATGGTCTCCAAATAAATGTGTCCAAAATAAATTTTTGAAACTGGGATTTCTCAGCTTCCTCAGCCACTATGCAAAACCATCTCACTTTAAATGTAGTTGTACATATGATGGTGCCTTAGCATCATTGGCAAGATGCAAGTATTTAATGGTCTTGTGTGCTCTGAGGCATCTGGTGGACCACTGTGAAATACAGGAAGCCTTTGGCCTGAACCAGGGGGGGCTCTTCTGAGGCCCTTCTAGTGTTCATTTTAATTTCAATTATTGAGGGATTACTACCTTGCAAAAGCGTCTTTAAAATTACTACCTTAAGATAAACCTTGTCACATTATTAGTCAGGCAGATCTCAGACAATAGTTGCTGCAGCTCATCTATCCTTTTAAACTGAAGATGCCAAGGATTAAACTTGCATGTAAAGAGCTTGCTCTGCTACTGAGTAATTTCAAATTTTAAGCATTTAGAATCCCTTCAGTTTATTCAGAGAAAAAACCTATAAGTTAGAAGTCCATGTAGCATAATTATATTATGAAAAAAGGTGACCAGGCCAGAGGAAGCTTATAACATTGGCTCCTATCGAGACCAGCACTGCCCTGAGAGTTGTGCTGTTTAAAATGTGCTGCATGCATATTATTGTTTTTATGAATGTTGTTAGTCGCCTTGGGCATTCCAAGGAAGAACGGAATCCCCATTGGTTTCAGGGCACAAGAAGTTTCTGCACCGTCCAAACTATGCACCCAGTAAGGGTTATAACAGCATAGGAAATATTAGTGGAAGAAGTAGCCAAGCACCGAATGGCAGAACCAGTACCAACCTGTGGCACCCTGTTCTAAAAGTCATCAGGAGTAAAGTGTCTAAACATCTATTCAAAGACACTGGAGTAAAATACTTCTCTTTGATCTTCTACTGCAGACACCACATCACCCAATGTATATCACACCTACTTTAGTACACTTTTAAAGCAATTATAATTTATAAAAATGCACCCTTGGAATAAAAACATGTAACACTTTCTACATGTCTCATTTTTGAGACAAAATCTGAGAAAAAATAAAACGAAAAAATCACACCTCTACTAATAGGAAAACACAGCTTAGTAGATTCTGTAGAACACATAAATATAGGCCATAGAAGAATTACCAAACTTTCAAAATGGCTTCATTTAACTTGCTACAAGTTATATACCAACCTGAACATGATTCCTTCAGAGAAAGGATCCAGACTGTCTACAAGTTCTAGTTCGGCATCACCTCCTAATGTCAGCATTTGGTAGTTTTCCTTTAGTTTGCTTGTTATTACATTAAATCCTGCCATGAACTCATTAAGCCTTTGTTTTCTAAGATCTTCATAAGCTTGCCTAAAGTTGTCTCTTTCGTTGGTAATTTCATCCAGCTCTGCCACACGTTTCAAATAGAGCTCTTCCTAGAAATAAAATTTAAAAACCACATAACGAGACTAACCAGCATACTTAAAAGATTTTGTTTGCTGAGGTATTAAGTTTATGTTTATTTCTGGTCATAGCCACTATTATTTTAATATACTGTCATTCCTCATTAACCAGAGGGGTTGTGTTCCTGGAAAACTATGCGGTAACAGAAACCATGGTTTCAGAGTCACTGATCCTATGGGGGAAATGGGCTTAGGTTGCTGTTGACCCTCTTCACTATACACTAAAGGAACATTATGATCCTAAATCTTACCTTGAATGGCGAGTTATGGTGCAGGGGGGAGGCGTGTTAAGATAATGGAGAGAAACCCTCACAGGTTGTCATCTAAAGAACCAATGGAGAGGTTCTTCCCTCTATGGGCTGGGTGATGGAGATTTCAAGCTTTAAGATCGGGTCGACTGCTTTAAGAGGGGGATCTGGGCTTCCATTGATCTCTCTATACACCTGCTCCTTCCTGGTTGCCATAGTGACAGGTTGCTAGTGTCCTAAAAGGGTATCCCTCCTCATCCCAAATAGGTCCCTGCTCCTAGCAAAGCCTCCCCCCCTTCATTTTCATTATTGGAATACACAACCCTCCATTTTTTCATAGCCCCACACACCCCTTTCCCTTTTAAGGATCTCATATTTTTCTTTCATAGCAACAAATTATGTTTAAACTCCAGTTGCCTGAACAGCTAAGAAATACTGAATTGCTTTTATTTTGATTCTCCTTCCCTGCATTCGTTAAATTATCTCCAATAGAAAAGTTTCTTTGCTGCACATTCACCCTCACCTCCTTCGCCACCAAGCCACTGTGCCATTGACTACTGAACAAGGACCCAGCACACAAAATAAATTTCCCTTGTGCATGCATGTTAACATGAACCTGAAAAGCACACTAACAAACATTTTGTGTCATTTCTGTACAACTCACTTGACTGGTATGAAGATAGTTCACATTATTTGTTCCAAGCCCACAATAAGGTCTTCCTTCTCCTTCCTTAAGGAGAAAGAAGCCTAGAACCCTGGATGACATCATCACCAACTGTCAGGGACCAGAGAACTCTGCAGAGTAATAGAGGTTGCTTCTGTAGGGAGCCAGCTTCACTATCAGTCTATTCAAGTCTATTGCAGCACCTTCAGCCCTCCCTCTAGAAATGCAGCTCTCATACATACATAGCATGATACATTAATTGTAAGCAGCTTTGGGAGTAGTTCTGGCTAAAAAGCAGCATTTACAAGTAAACGGTTGGCAAACAGTATGTTTTCCATAGGGACTGCTGCCACAAAAATGTTCTATGTCTAAAGAGTTCAAGTTCAACCATGTGGGAACTGGCAGAGCAGTCAGCTGGAACCCAATTTTGCCACAGATCTATAATTTGTTCTAATTTTGCCTTGATCATAGTGGTAAATAATATAACAAATGCTTACCTTTTTATTATATTCAGCAATGGCGCCCAAATTGGGTTTCATTTTGAGACACTGAGCTTCTAAGAGAGCTATTTGATTAGTTATTATATCTGGCTCTTTAATTGTCTCAAGTTCCTCCTGACCAAGCACTGGAAGCTCTTCTGCCTGTTTGTCTTCCATCGAATGCAGAGATATTTTTGATATCTAAAATATATTGCAAGGAGTTGATGATCAGGTCACGTTTTTATGCGTCTGTCTAAAATCTGGCAGAGGATTCTGTACCTTAACTATATCCAAACAGAAAAAGTTAAGAATCTTCAGCCTTTACTTGCTCTAGAAAATTCCTGCAACTAGCAATGACACAGGCCATCTGTTATATATTAAACATGATTGCTGACTATGACCCCAAATGAGAATAAATATCTATTAAAAGATAGAAAATGGAGATAATAAAGTAGCTCATAATATTAAATTTGATTACAATGAATGGGCACTGTAATAATGTGACATGGCCCAAAACAAAATTAAGGAAAATCTATAATCTACTTTCCCAATTTTTTTCCAGTTCTGCAGAATATTTTTCCCAATGGGTTTGTCTCTTTAGGAAGTCATTTAGAGATGTTACACTATTTGATAAAAAAAAGTTGACCTATGGAAGATATTGTGTGTTGCTTATTGCATTAGGTTTTTTAAATTATGTTTTGCAAACATCCTGAACTATAGATGTGTAAATAAACAAGATTATTGCTCAATAATGCCAAAATGAGCAATTTGTTAGAATGCAATTTGAGCAGCTTGTGGAGTATTGATCTAGACCTCCTGAAGGCTGCAACACTGAGGGCTTTTTACACTTGGGAGAAAAGGCAATTAAAGGGGGAAATTACTGAGACCTATTAATTGCTGTATTTCTCCCTCTCAACACCAGAATCAGTCAATGAACCAACTTGCAGGAGATGCAGGATGTACAAAAGCATTTTACACAGGGCATACATAGTCTGTGGAATTTATTGGCACAAGTTGTGGTGATGGACAGAAGCTTAGATGGCTTTAAAACCGTGTTTGAGGACAAGTCAATCAGTGGTTACTAATGACGGCTGCCTCATGATGCTTCCTCCAGGTTAAGTGGTAGTATTTACTTAAAATATTTATAACCTGCCTCACCTGCCCCTGAATTACTTGGGGTTCCTATGGCAATTTACAAAATTCAGTAATGCACCACCCACTATAAAAATTAAACATTTCCATCCAACTTAAAAAAAGAACTCCACAAACCAATATACTGACAATGAACACATCATACAAGAACAGTTAAAAATATCGAAGTAACTTTGTTTCAATACACCTCTGAATACCAGTTGCAGGGCAGCAGTAATAAGAGAAAAGTACTGTTTCCAGCCACAGTTGTTAGGCTACCCTGGGACAGACTATTGGCAGGGCCTTTGACCTGATCCAGCAATGTTTGTCTTATGTTCACCATGATGTCACCTCTGTTTATCTCCCTCTTTCTGTCCTAATTGGCCCAGCATTTGTAGTCTGATCTAGTAGTGGTGAAGGGTTAATTTAATTGTTCAAATAGGGAGATTTAATGCCATATAAATCTTTTCCAGACAAAAGTGGTTGTGTTGTCCAGCACCTAGGTCAGGGCTTACATTTGTCTGTACAGGCTTTGCCCAGATTCAAAATTAATGTCTGCAGGGGAGTGGTAGGCCTGAATGCATCTGGCAGGGAGATACAAGGTTTCCTCACTGGAGAGAAAATGAATTAGGGCTAACCATAATGCTGTAGCTCTGTCAGATTTCCAGAATATTTCTCCCCTTCCCTAATGATGAACAAACGAAGAAAAGGAGGAAAAATCCCACACTAAGCCAAGATTTCTAATCAGCGTAGGTGCTGGCAGAACATGCAGTTTCAGGGAGACAAACGGGAAGGTAGACAGAAAGGAACTACTCAATCTAGACCATCCTCTGCCTTTGAAAATCAGTTATACTTTCCATCAGTTCCTGGAAGGCATGAATAAGACCTTGCTGAGAAGCCTTTTAAATCTGTCCTTTTGCAGAACCTTGATAGCCTGGTATGTGCTTACATACAATACTTTGGCACCTGCTATGACAGATCGGGGAACACAGGTATCTAAATAACTGTTTCCAACACATATAAACTTACTTTGTTTCCTAAAATACAATTACATAATGAAAAATTACCTCCTTTTGCCAATGCTTAATCTTTGATTGGTGTTCCGCAATATGACTGTCCAGCTGTTCAACTTTAAGCCGAATACTAAGAGCTTCTTTTTGAAGCGAGTGCTGTTCTTCTTGGATTGCTTTAATCTTTTGAAGTATAGAGCGAAGTTCCTCTTGAATTTCTGGTAAGGACTCCTAAGCAAAAACCAGGGATGAAAGTTTGTAGCAATAAGTGACCTGAAACAGCTTGCATTTCTAGCGTTCTAATTCAGCAGCTTTTAAATGCACATTTAAACTAACAAAATACACAAACACAACCACAGCCAATACTTGAAAATGAATTAATTGCCAAAGTTGGTAGGTGGTCAGCCTCAAGGATCAATAAAAACAAGGAACCTCTTCACAAGCAAGATTACAGCCTGCAAACTTCTCACTGGTTAATGTTAACAGATGACAAAGCAGAAGAGCATAATCTTTAAATCAAATGCAGTTTTCATATGATTTAGATATAAAAATGCAAAAGGCAATTTAAGTGCTGTTTATGAAAGTGGCCAAAGACATCCTTAGTTTGGCTGCCTGGTCCTTGTTCAGCCCATGTGTGGCTGATGCTCAATATAACAAGATTAAATCTCTCCACCAGATGTCTCACTCGTCTGAAAAAGGACTATAAAATAAAATTAAGAGCATTACTTTTTGCCTGCTAAATGGGCAAGATTACATTTTTTAAAGCCATCTTGTTTTTGGTGTTCTATTAACTGCATAATGAGGAAGTTCCTCCCATATAAAACTAGAGAAAACAGAATCCTATGCAGGAAGTTTCCATAGAGGTAAAACCAATTTTGTATGCACCCAAACACAAGTCTTTAGTGTTAATCCTGGTAAAATGGACCAAGGTGGTCCTCTCTGGATGAATTATTAGCATTAATCTCTTAGTCTGCTTTTGAATTTATCCTCTTTCCAAAGAAGGTTACTATGAAATCTATTTAGTCCCCTCAGCTGTTCAGAATATTGACAATCTACACATCACCTCAGTGTGCCCTCCCAGGGAGACTCACATAGCACCAGATGGAGAGAGAAGTCTGGATAGATGTGAAATTGCATTGAATTTGCTGTAATTCCATTTTCCAGTAAGGAGACTGGAATCACTACTACCACCAGGATCAAAGGGAGGTTAAATAATTTCGCTCCACAAGCATAAGGAAACACTGCCCTGCACGACCTTGCTTTTTTCTCTTCACATCTTCCCTATGACACTGCGCAGGTGGACTCTCTCTCATTCTTAGAAACAGACTGGCTTTGACTTGCAGACAGAAAAGGAATGGAGGAACCCAATCTCCAGACACACATCCCTAGCATTAAGCAGCAGAGTGAAAAGCCTATAAATGCTGAGGGTCTCCAAACCTCCTTTACTACAGCAGTAAGTGAGGCAGAGGCCTGGTGAAAGAAAGAAACCTAACATTTGTCCCAAAGCTGCCACCTGCTGGATAATCCTGATGCAGAGGAAACATTTTGCCTTTGGCAAACCACTGATGCTGCTTACAGTTGAGTAATCAGGGCCTTTGCAGAGGTGTAACTGCTGATTACTCCAAGGAAGGAGGCAAATGATAAATAAGGCAAGTTATCCCTGATGAGTAGAAAATGATGAGTCTTTGAAAATGTATCCCTGATGAGTCTTTGAAAATGTAATTTTATTCATAAACTCATTGTGTTCAGTAAGACTTGGATTGCAATCCTGTCTTACTTACCAGAAACAAACACTCCTACTGATAAGGTTTCCTGGGATTCCTACATCAAGGGCATTTCTGTAAACATGGTGCATGTAGCATGACAAAAGCTTGGAGGGAATGTTCAAGTACTGCATACCTTCAAGCATTTGCATCTATTGTGAAACAGAGCCTCTTTTTTTCCCTTAACTGAGAATGAGAGTGGCTTTAACATACTACTATTAAATATTTATATATCCCTTTTCAATTTAAAAAAAGTTCAAAGGGGTTTACATAACTAAATAAATGGATTGCTGTCCCAAAAGGGCTTACAATCTAAAAAAAAGTGTAAGAAACACCAGCAAACAGCTGATGCTGTGCTGGAGTGTAGTTGCTTCCTTTGTGTAAAAAATAAAGAGTATCACTGCTTAAAAGGTGCCTCTATTCAGTTAGCTGGGTTCAATTTTGGCTTGTGGTACTCACTGCACCAGGTATCTTTTTCATATGTAGAATTTTAATAGAACTAAGACATCAGTTTGCAGATACACTACTCATTGTATACATCACAGGTGTTTTTAGTATTTCTATATCGTTCTAAATTTTATTACACTTCAAGAATATAAGCCGGTATCATACATACTTCGGCTGTTTTGCAATTCTTCATTACTTCAGCAGCTTGTTCCTCTAGTGTGCACAATTGATCCATTAAGTCTTGTATGCTCTTTTTATTATCTTCAATTTCTTTCTCAGTGCGAAGGACTGCATCTTCAGATTTTTTCAGGTTCCTATGCAGAGAACATGAAACAGACTTGCAGTGAAGTCTTCTCTTTAGCAACATTAATAACCACTAGAACAGTGTTGCTCACACTGTGGTTCCCAACCCACTTGGTGGGTCATAACCTCTTGTCAGGTGGGACCACCGCCGTCTTGGAAGCTGACAAATTAGATGGGCGGCACCATCCTGATAGCTGGAACAGCCTTTTGCAAAGGTTGTATAGTCTCCTTGCTGTACAGGACAGTCTGCCTGCTGCACAAGATGTTCCGCTTGCCTGCTCCCAGGACTACCCCACCAGTACAGCATTTGACCCAGTCTCCTCCTCCTCAGGCTCCTTCACCCATACTTATAAGCCCCTTTTCTGTTCAGCAGCAAGGAAGTGCTGCTGAAGCCCAGTGAGGACCAAATGGCAGTGGAGGCAGAACATCTGTTTCTAGCAAGATCTTTGCTAGAAAGTTAGTGATCCTTTCAAGAGCATTTTTCCCTTTGAGCATGGGGTGAATAGCAGAAAGTGTAAACCTGGTCCAGGGGAAGGAGGGAGAGAGAGAGAGAGAAGACAGTGTGCATGCATGTGCACACACAGGCCACGCTTAACCTTTTGCCTTATTTCGTGGCTGCTGGCTGCGAAGAGTTGCTTCCTCCACCACTATTGAGCTCGCACACAGTGACAGAAAGCGAGACCTGCGCACACGGGAGCCACAAGGGCTCCTCAGGGGAACCTGCTGTTGTCTGTGTTTGCCTTACTTGCTGCTATGAGAGGTACTGAACTACTTGAAGCTGGCTACAGCTTCTACACTTGGCAAAAACAAAGAATCTGCTTTCTGCCACTTTCTCAAGTACCCAAACTTATTGAAAACCTAACATAGTTGACTGAAGATAAGCAATACAAACAATGCATTTTTGTAGTTCAAGATTTTGGCTGGTGGATAATTAAGTACATGGAAGGTCCTGGGCTGGAAAAAAATGCCTGCTGAAAGTAGGTAGAAAATGAATCATTCATTGTTTCATCACTGTTTTTATGTATTACTGCAGGCCATATTGAACATTTTTGTGATCTTCTGGAGTACGTGAAATAGGTTGAAAGAACTGAGATGAATGAATGGAGCATTTTGGTGATTTTCAGGGGTACTGACACTGATTTGGATGCAGGTGTATGTGCATGCTGCTCCCAAACCCCCAGACTTGCCCCCTGCCTTACCAAAGCCCCTGGAGCAAGAGGTGAAGAGCGGCTGTGTTCCTTGGTCGCTGCTGCCTCTAAGAATGCAAGGAGTCTTGTTTTTTTCCTTAAAGAGGCGGCTACGGCGGTGGTGGCAAACAGACTCTTCCTATTACAACTGCTGCTTGCATTGCCAACTTCCCGCTGCCTCCAAGCACCCGTTTTGCCCCCCGTCTTACCCCAAGCTCCCATACACCAACCCCACGTACAGCCGCAGGTCAGACTGTTGTTCTGCCAGTGTGTAACTCAGAGCTGCAACCTGCTTCACTTCAGCAACACCACTGGTGTCAAATTCAGCTTGTTGACCCCCCTAAAGCTTGTAGCCCCTGCACTTCTTTAGCTACACCACTGCCCCCTCCCCCCACTCGCCACAAGAGGTGGTAAAAATGCTGGCCGACCTCTGTACTGGGGCAGGGGGTGGCAATGCTCGCCTTGCCCATGCTCGCTCGCCTCGCTGCTGCTCTGAGGGCTGTGGAGAGGGAGAGAGGCACAGACCCTCCAGGGGTTTCTCCTGGCCGCCCCCCCCATGCTGGCTGCCCTCTGTGCTGGGGTGGGGGCAGCAGCAGTGCTCACCGTGCTCGCCTCTCTGCTGCTCTGTACTACGCTACCCAAATGAGCGGGAATATGAGGCTGGGGGCGGGACTTTGCATTGTGACAGCCAATGAAGGACAAGGAGGGGGTGAAAGATTTTGAGGCGAGCCAATAGAAACACAGCTCTCAAGAGAACAGCAGTGATCTTAATTTCAAAATGGGATTTTTAACTTCCCGTTTAACGCAGACACGGGACATGTTTTTAACCTCTGAAATATGGGACTTCCTGTATAATACGGGACACTTGGCAAGTCTATAAGGGAGTGAACACTCCCTTGCCATGAGGGAGGGGGGCTCCAGCCTCTCCTATGCAGCATTGGATATGGCGCTGACAAGTCAGCCTCGCCATTCCAGAACTGCATAGGATTGCGCCCTTATAAAACTGAAAAGTTGCTATCCCAAAGTGTTTCCTATCTAACTTTAGTGGAGCCCAGTAGACAGATGCTTTGAAGGGCTTGGTCTTATGCTTTTCATTTTTGCACTTATGGGATTTTGTGGCAATTTTAAGAGACCAGTGGAAACAAGGGTTTCATAAGTGCATAGTATGCAATACAATTCTGGCTGATGAAATTGTTTAGAGATGGAGGTGGGAAGGTGCATCTGTTTTTTACCCAGCAGGTAATTAAGCTATGGAACTCCTTGCCACAGGAGGTGGTGATGGCATCTGGCCTAGATGCCTTTAAAAGGGGACTGGACAGATTTCTGGAGGAAAAGTCCATCGTGGGCTATAGGCCATGATGGGTTGGGCAATCTCCTTACATTGACAGTAGGCTACTTCAGAATGCCAGGTTCAAGGGAGTGGCAACAGGATGTCTTGTTGTCTACTGAACTCCCTTAGGCACCTGGTGGGCCACTGTGAGATACAGGAAACTGGACTAGATGGGCCTTTGGCCTGATCCAGTGGGGCTCTTCTTATGTTGAGCTTATGCAAGGAATGTGATATGCAAGGCAGCCATTTGTCTTTGGGTTCTCTTTTGTAGCTTCACTGGTGTGTGAGCAAGACTGACAGCGCAATCCTAAACTGGAGTTAGGCCAGCATAAGCTAAGCCAGCAAGGTTTGGCCAGCACAAGGGCCACCATAAAGCGTGCTTGGACTACTCTCAGAGTCAGGGAGGATGGCACACATCTGTGTGCTGACCTCTGACTCAGAAAGTGATCCAAACATTCTTTATGGTGGCCCTTATGCTGGCAAAACTTTGCTGGCTTATCTTATTCAGTTTAGGATTGCACCCACAGTTTTGTATGTCTGACTGGGGACTGGTGCAATATGAAGTTCTTGATAGTGTAGCACTGATAAGCTGCTTGTATTTGCTTTCATTTTTCTGGGTTTCCAGAACTGTATGAAAGAGGGAGGTTGTTTCCTGCTGGATAGCATTACTTCCAGCTCTGGTGTCACAATGTCACATCCTGTCTGATGGCATTTCCACCCATGACATCCCTTCTGGTGGGTCTTGGATAGATGGTCATTCTCAAAAGTGGGTCCTGGTGCTAAACCCAGTTTGAGAACCATTGCACAAAAAAGCATTCTTCACAGTTACAATTAAAGGTATATGCCACAATCATTGTGTGGGGGCACTTTTACCATCAGCAAGCCAGAATTTATTTATAGCTCCTTTTGCCTCCTGACTCTAAAGGGAAGAATTTGGAACTTCAGGTATATCACCAATGGCCAGAGAGAAGTGATTGCCTGTCCCCTCCCTCCTGGCAACACAATAATCTCTTGTTATGACAACAATTCCAATTACACTGTATGTTTGCATAGATTGTAATTGTAAGATGCTTTGGAAGCAATCTTGGTTAAAAAAAAGGGGGCAATCCTTAAACACCCATATTTCATATGCCTGAATTGTTAATTTGGTATCAGGTACAGATTTCAAAAGCCTGAAAAAGTTAGGGTTCTTCCCCAGAATGAAAGCAGAATACAAAATTTCTAAAGCGCTATACTTACAAAGAAGAAGTTAATCAAAAAAATTACTCAATTCTGTGTGTAAAAAAAATAACTTTCTGTAGAATAAAAGCCTGCATTAAAAATGTAGTTAACAGATGGTTAGAATCTATTGACATGTTGCACACCATCTATTGAACAGTTTTGGTAATCATTTTTACGCTATGATGAAATGAATGTTTATACTCCAATGAAGTTGGCACACAAAGCTATTACATATTTATTGTACCTGTCTGCTGTCTTGATGGCCACTTGAGCTTTAGTAATAGCAGAAGCACACTGATCTATTTCCTTGTTTATCTTATCAAGATTATCTTGCTGAGCTTTAAGCTTATTATTATTGATTTCAATTATGAGATTATGTAGTCTCTTAACTTCTGCTTCCAATTTACCAGCCTTTGCAGCAGCTCTATCATACTCTGTCAGAAAAAGAAATAGTAAATGATTACATATGTTGCTTGTATTATTTGTTCAAGCATAATTTGAAGACAGAATCTTTACATGTTAACAGAATTTATGTCATGTAATAAATGCACAACAACATTCATTTGGTCATATTATGAAGTGATTATCAGTTCAATGTTAATCCTGGGTTGGTGGGATGTTCTATGCAGTATCCTTGAGAACATGTCCTTCCATGCTACACCATCTAGAATAGGGGTATTAAACATTATCTGACCCATATGATAACTAGGCTCATCCAGCACTGCCCTTTCAGCAGTGCCACTTCTGCTGAGGCTGTGGGAGGGAGACGGAAGGAGGCCTCAGAAGGCAACAAATGCTGCAGGAAAGGGAGCAGATCAAGAGCGCCAAGAAAGCAACTGCAACTACTTTTCTTGCTGGGAGAGCACCAGAGAAGTGGTGAAGTGGTGTTCATGAAAGAAAATCACATAACATCCTTAGAGACTCTTCCCATCCTGCTTACAACCTTTTTGAACTGTTACCTTCTGGCAGGAGATATAGGACTATTAAAGCTCGGACGACACGTCTCATAAACAGTTTTTATTCTAGAGCCATAACAGCATTGAACAACGAACTTAAGTACCAGTAGATAGGGGCAGTCGGACTGTACTATTGTCTATTGTGTGGATGTTTGTGTTTTAGAAGAGGAATTTCAAGGGGGGGGGGTAGGGGGTGTGGGGGATTTGGGGGGATTGTTGGTCTGGTCTCCAGGTGTCAGTGAATTTCGTTGTGTAATACAATGACAATTAATAATAAATAATAAATAATAAATAATAATAATAATAATGGTGAAGTGATGCCTTGGCAGAAGTGGCACAGCTGAAAAAGCAGCCCATGTGATAAATGGGCTCACCCAGGGTAATAATTGGGCTTTCCCATATCTTCAAAATATTATCAAGATTTGCATATTTTCTCTTCTGCCATTTGCAACAAATAAGTTCCTAAGACCAAGTGCTTATTTCTGGTCATCGTAGGTTTAATGATGTAACTTTCTACTAAATTACATCATTTCCGGACCTGAGCAGGAACCATGAGTGCTCCTTGGCCTTCTGTATGAAATAATTTTGATACCCTTGATCTAGAAAAGTATTTTTCAAAAGTATGTTGTCCAGTGGTACGGAACCTCATAGATGTCAAACTCATTGCAGTTTAGATTATAAAGCTTGAATAATAAAATGTGAAATTTAATTATTTACCAAGTATAAACTGAGTCCACTGGATTGAAATGTAAGTTTATGTTCATGGTAAGTATATATATTTAAGAATGCAAATGTGGCTCTTAACCACATCTGGCCACACCGAAGTAATAGGCTAGTATAACTTGCGTATACATGTTAATTGTAAATTTATACCAATTGTATTTCCTTGTGACCTACCTTCTTTGAAACTGTTATATTTTCTCTCCATTTCTTTCTGCTTGATTTTATCTGGAGCAGCAGCAATTACATTTTCTTCCAATTCCTTAACCTGAACTTTTAAGTGAATTTCTTGTTCTGATAAACTCTAAAGAATACATATAGGTTTGTTAATTGTCAATACAGAACTTAAAAGTTGTTCAACTACAACTCTCAAGAGGAAAACCAGGATGGGATCATTAAAGAATACTGACTATTCTTGATTCCCTACTTCGAGCTCAATTCTGAGTTCTGTAGTGCTGGTGATATATGCGCATACCACGGACTCTCGTACAGTGGCAGTGACAGGCCCAATGACTCCTGGGGGACGACACAGAGATGATGGCAGTATGTAACACTACCAGTTGGGGGCAGGGGGAGGATCAGGCCTGGGTGGGGGCAGAAAGACTCTGCAGTCTACCCAGGGTAAGGGAGCATGAAATACTTTTGACACTCTTGATCTAGAAAAGTATTTTTCAACCAGTGGCACATGTACCACCGTTGCTAAGTTGTGTTGTCCAGTGATACAGAAACTCAGGCGTCAGAAACTTTACCAGAATACCAGATCTCAGCAGGTATTCTGATGCCCAGAGACTCCAGTGGTAGATATTTCTGCACCACTGGATCCGTGAACCATAGGACTGGACTTTCCATGAGTAAAGGGGAACCTTGGTGAATCTATTACATTAAGAGCGCAAACCTAAACTGGAGTTAGGATGACATAAACTAAGCCAACAAAGTTTGGCCAGCACAAGGGACACCACAAGGCATTTTTGGACTACTCTCTGAGTCAGAGAGGGTGTGCTGGCCTCTCTGACTCCAAGAGTGGTCCAAATGTACTTTACGGTGTCCCTTGTACTGGCCAAACTTTGCTGGCTTAGTTTATGCTGGCCTAACTCGGTTTAGGATTGCGCCCTAAAACAGGAAAAGGTATTCATCCCAGCATCATTTCCAGTGGCTGTTTGCTGATCTTTCTCTTATAGCATTGTTGTTAGATTTGGACAGGAAACCACAATTTATTCATTTCTTACGCTATGCTTTGAGAATATTTGAGGCGGAAAATGCTGGGGGAAAAGCAGGGAAGCCATTGCAGCAAGTTGACCTTGCCACGACCACAGATGGCTTGTTACATTCAGAGCTAAGCTTAGTATAGTTTGGACTGGTTCCTCAGAGGCAGTTTCCCTCTTCTGTACTGTGAAGATATGGTGAAAGATGTTGATTAGATAAGTTTACAACTCCTTGTTGGGGAATATAAAGAGTTGATTGTTGTTGGCCAGGGGTCAGGTGCATGTACTTGTTATGTGCATCTCACCTTGATGCATCAAATAAACCTCTTTTGAACCACTTTGTGTAGCTATGCTGATGGATCCAAGCAAGGGTGAAAATTCTGAAACATTATTACCCCTTTGTTAAAAAGCACTACATAAATAAATATTCTAAATAACAAACCAGTAATAGCTGGGATTCTGAGAGTAGAGGAAAAAGGCATGTTATCTCCAGTTATACTAGATTACCTGGATACTTGCACTGAACTTTTCTAATGTGTTTCTCATTTCTCTGACACTCTGGCGCAGTTTTGCTACTGTTTCCTCAAGCTGCACTTTCTGTTCCTGGTAGTGCATTGCTGTTTGAGAACTCTTTTGCAGCTGAGATTCCATTTTATTGACCTACAAGACAAAGTTGTCAAAAGTTAAACATATGTCCTAAAGTTTATATTTTCTTACCTTTTTAAAAAAATGAAAAAAGAGGATATAAGAGTGGCACAAATCCGTCAACCCATGTAGGGCTTTCAGGCCTGGGAGTGGGGGTTAAGATGACATGTGCCGCCAATCCCACCCCCTAGGCCCAATCCACCCCCCCCCATCCAACAACACTCTCCTAACACCCTCTCCTACCCAGCACAAACTTAACTCCTCTGGAAGGCACAGAATTGAGATCCTGGTTCTGATGCAGCCTGCTTCCTAGTCAGTGCAAATGTGCTTTATGGCACGTTTGCAACACTCAGGAGCCAGCGCAGGGGGCCTGAGTTGTCACAAGTGCACTACAGGATTAAGATACCAGTTGTATAAATTCAACCCAAGGTAGAAGACTAAAGTTATATACCAACTATCTTCCAGATTTATTTGAAGCTACCAAGATATAAAAGTTACAGTGCTTAAAATAAGGCAATTTCTACAAACAAAAAGTCTTGTAAAAATCCATCCATAATAGATTTGAATCATTTAAAAAGTAAGATCTTATACATTCAATCAAAATGTGAAATTTAAGTCATTTAAACACTAATATAGAAGTATAACCAATGTACAAGCTTGAAATAATTTCAAAATCAGAACCAAAGACAAAAACCCACTAACCCTTGTAAAAAGTTAGGCCACTGTTCAGTAAGACTTAGGCTGTAATCACATCTTACTCACTGCAAACAACCACCTCTACTTCTTACAATAAATGAAACCAATTCCCTGAAATTAGTAGTAGTTTCACATTCAAATACCTCTGAAGCAAAAAAAACCCGTAATGCTTACCACTGGATTTTTCTTACGTTTTAAAATACAGTTATTTTACACATATAGCAAAATTCCATAATTTTAACTATTCTCTGGGTTTAGGAAGAATAGCTGCCTTCCCACAAACTGCACTGCAATCCTATGCAAATGTTTGACTTCAGTCTAGAAAAAAGGCGCATGAGGATGGACATGATTGAAACGTACAAAATTATGCATAGGATAGAGTGAACAGACGGATGTTATTTTCCCTCTCTCACAATAACAGAACCAGGGGACGACCCCTAAAATTGAGTGTTGGGAGAGTGAGAACAGATAAAAGGATATACTTTTTTTTTTTACCTAGCAGGTCATTAATCTGTGGAATTCCTTGCCACAGGAGGTGGTGAGGGTGTCTGGCCTTGGTGCCTTTAAAAGAGGATTGGACAGATTTCTGGAGGGAAAGTCAATTGCAAGCTATAGGACATGTGCAACCTTCTTATTTTAGAAGTAAGCTACCTCATAATGCCAGATGCAGGGGAGTGTCAACAAGATGCAGGTATCTAGTTGTCTTGTGTGCTCCCTGAGGCACCTGGTGGGGCACTGTGAGAGACAGAAAGCTGGACTAGATGGGCCTTTGGCATGATCCAGTGAGGCTCTTCTATGTTCTTAAGCCTTACTGGACACAACTCTGAATAGACATGCATAAGATTGTGGTATAAATAAGCAGTTAAAAGAAATTGTAGACATTATCACAGTTATGAATGAATTAAGCAGTTATTTATAATAATGTAAATAAATTTATGGTGTTTGATTTTAAAATATTGAAGGGAAATATTTATAATTCCTTCAATATTTTAAAATCAAACACCATAAATTTTTTCCAGATTTCTAACTATGTAATCACTTTTTTTTATTTTTAGAATATGATCAGCTGTTTTCTACTCGTCTCTAGAATGTACTAACCTCATCTTCAGATATTTCAACTACAACAGAAGATCCCATCCTACCCTTCATTGTTTTTCCTCCACCACCAGTCATTGTCCCTGTGGAAGAAGAAATAAATCAGAACGGCTCAAGTCATATCCTCATTCATTATTTAATGCACGCTTTCATTTCTAAATACCTGACTGTTCTATGATCTGTCCTTGCAAAGTTACGACTCTCCATCTCTTGTCTTTTTGGAATGCAACTCTGGTAGCCTGATCCAGATTATTGGCTACCAGAGTATCACGTAATGCAAAATAAAAGGCTTGGGCAACCTTCACATCTTTAACTTTTACCATGTCAAACAGACGAGGAATGTTTTCAGGAGTCTGGATTTTACTCATATTTTTCTCCCATACTGCCATCTGGATAAGGATAAACACAAAGTTGTAGCATCAACTATCAAACACACAAATGCAAGAATTTGCTAAATACGTCCTTTTCATGGATATAAGAAGTCTGTGTCTTCATCCAATGCTACTTTAGACTGTTACATGTGGGCACAATGAGACTATATGCTGATTACATGGCTGGCCTTTATAAAATATTTGACAATTCTTTATATGTAATAAAAGCGCTTAGATATTTTTGCATTCATCCAATTTAAAAAGGTGTCTACAAATTCTCGCAAAAATTAATACGAACCTTGTCAAGCCCGATAAAAGTTGCAACTCCAATGCCTTGCTTTTTCAAGAAATTGACACATTCTTGTGCTGTATCAATGGTATCAACAACAATGTGATCTAATGCACCACAGGATGAAGAAATTGCAACATCGTATTTTTCATCTATGGCTCCCAAGTCACCCTAATGACAGGAAAAAAAAAAAGATGTTTAGCACTTGAAAGATTACATTACTTCAGTAGCATACGTAGTTCAGAAGAAATTGGTACCATTACCAACTTACACTGAAGACTTGGTTGAATGGAACTTACTTTCAAGATAGTTCCAGAAGTGTAGCATTGTTAGAGCCTATAGCAACAAAAACAGCAGAGAGCTCTGAGACACATTAAAGCATAAGCTGAAATAAATGTGTTAGTTTTTAAGGTGTCACAGGACTCTATACTATTTTTACTTTCAAGGATCTAAGGCAGAGGTTCTCAAACTCTCAGGGAGTTTGAGAACCTCTGTAAGTGCTTGCGGGGAGGGGGAATGTAGCTGGGATTTCCCCCGCCCCGCCCCGCCCCTTAACGGGACACAAGCAGGACCTTTCAGGGTAGGGCCTTACAACACCCCAGTTTGAAACCACTGATTTAAAGAAACAAACTTCTTTGTATTACATTAAAGTTCATCATTCAGTAGGATTCTGCAAACAGGGAAGTGCAACAATAGTGCCAACACATTTAGGTGAACAAACTGGCTCACAAATGAAGAAGCACTGTTGACTCTGCGCCAGAGCCTTATCTCATCTGCGTTTTGAAATCAACTTTAGTTGCCAGTTCAAAGTATTTTCAACATCAAGGTTTCTTTTTCAAACTGACTTAGGACAGAATAAGGGTAGAACTATCACATGTGGAAAAACGTTAAGTTGTTACCATTTTTTTTGTAGGATAGGCTGGTACAAAAGGACATCAAGAGAGGAAAAAGTCAAAGAGCACACAAGGTTTCCATACTCTTCTAGCTGACAAAGATGTTTATACAAGCAAGAACAATTTGGGAAGAATATCCAGCATGCTCAAAGAATATTTTAGAAAGGCCTTTCCAAAGCCACATTCCGGTTCTAGCCAGGGGAGGAATACAAAATCACCTGGGGACAGGGGACCCAGAAGTGCAGTGCACAGATGCAAATGGCTGGCTGCAACAAAATAGGAAGGACAGTGTGGTGGATTTGTTTAGCATGCCTGCAATCTTAACCCAGAAAGAATTACAGTCTTTCACTGAAAAAGCTGCTCTGCACAAGTTGGCTGCAGGACTGTTGAGTGAAACACTGATGCCCACAAAAATCCTGAAGCTTAGGGTTTCCTTTCCTTCACCTTTGAAGAGTTCCTTTGAAAGGGGACTTTAGTCCAAAAACTCTTATGCCCTTCTTTTGACTTTACAAAAGATTTTTAACTTGATATGAATGTACAATGTTTAGCTTTTTCTTCTATTTACAAGAATAAATTACATCATAATCTGTTCTCTCATTTAGAATGGAATCTTTACTTCAAAGAAAGTGTTCTATGGAATTTCTTGAACTTCTCTTATGTACTGGTTTGATGAACTATGATTCTGGTTTGTTTAACTATGGCTTATACAAACCAGATTCCTATGCAGTACACACAAAAAGTGAGAATGGTGGTTTGTTACAAAACTATGAATGAAAACCTTGAACTTCCTCCCCTTGCATGTAAAGGGGAGGGAAGAGAAAGAGACAGAACTAGCTAAAGCAGATAAATAAGCAGTAGTCTAACATTGCAGCTGGATCAAGGCATTTGTCTACTTTGATTCTACAATCTACTGGCTAAGGCTATTTTTGCTATGTCATATGGACAGCATTTTCTTATGAACTCTTTCAAATTGATTGCAAAAAAAATGCAAAGCTAGGAATGTAAAGTGTACAATAAGAACATAAGAAGAGCCCTGTTGGATTAGGCCAAAGGCCCATCTAGTCCAGTTTCCTGTATCTCACAGCGGCCCACCAGGTGCCCCAGGGAGGCACAAGACAACAAGATGCTTGCATCCTGTTGCCACTCCCTTGCACCCGGTACTCTGAAGCAGCCTACTACTAATGTAAGGAGGTTGCACAATCCATCATTGCCTATAGCCCATGATAGACTTTTCTCCCAGAAATCTGTCCAATCCCCTCTTAAAGGCATCTAGGTCAGATGCCATCACCACCTCCTGTGGCAACAAGTTCCACAGATTAACTACCCGCTGGGTCAAAATGTATTTCCTTTTATCTGTTTTAACTCTCCCAACCCTCAGTTTTAGCTGATGTCCCCTGGTTCTGGTGTTTTGAGAGAGGGAAAAGAGCATCCCTTTATTGACTCTATCCCTTCCATGCATAATTTTGTATGTCTCAATCATGTCCCCCCTCAGGCGCCTTTTTTGTAGGCTGAAGAGCCCCAAAGGCTGCAGTCTTTCTTCATAAGGGAGGTGCCCCAGCCCCGTAATCATATTCGTCACTCTCTTCTGCACCTTTTCCAGCTCCACTATGTCCTTTTTGAGGTGCGACGACCAGAACTGTACACAATATTCCAGATGTGGCCTTACCATCGATTTGTACAATGCATGATAATACTGGCTGTTTTATTCTCAACCCCCTTTTTTAATTACCCTAAGCATGGAATTGGCCCTCTTAACTGCTGCCGCACACTGGGTCAATACCTTCATTGAATTGTCCACCAGCACCCCAAGATGCTGAGCTGTCACAGACAGCTCAGAACCCATTAGCCTATAGGTGAAGTTTTGGTTTTTTGCCCCAATGTGCATCACTTTATACTTGTTTACGTTGAAACGCATCTGCCATTTGGCTGCCCATTCCCCTAACTTGGAGAGATCCTTCTGGAGCTCTTCACAATCCCTAGCAATTTGTTCAATTGCAGAATGTTAATTTGTGCATTTTAGTAATCCTGTATTAACATAATCTGAATATATACACAGTCTCACGGCATGGCCTAAAACAGGAAAGGACAAACATTTTGTTTGCCCAAGGTCACACTGGAGTATGGAAATTGTACGGAGGGCCATAATGTATACTTTTTATAATTAATTCAAACTCTAAAACTATATTTTTCATGACGTTTTATGAACAGACAACATTCACTGCCTACCTTTTCGCAGCACTAATTAATTACATAAGAAAAGCCCTGCTGGATCAGACCAAAGGCCCATCTAATCCAGCTTCCTGTATCTCACAGTGGCCCACCAGGTGCCTCAGGGAGCACACAAGACAACAGGATGCTTGCATCCTGTTGCCACTCCCTTGAACCTGGCATTCTGAAGTACCCTACTACTAATGTAAGGAGGATGCCTATAGCCCATAATGGACTTTTCCTCCAGAAATCTGCCCAATCCCCCTTTAAAGGCTCCTAGGCCAGATGCCATCACCACCTCCTGTGGCAAGGAGTTCCACAGCTTGGAAGAGTTGTCAGGAAGGAAGATAGATGCTTTCTTCCTTGTTTCTCTCTCTCACAATCAGTTCTTTTAGTCTTGCAGTACTCCCAAGAAAAGAGACGTGCTAACTCATGCACCATTCTGAGTGTGCCCTTTTTCTGTTCATATACACATGGGCATAATATTTTGGTGGGCAGTACAAAGCATCAGTGTATGGGCATGCATTGTCCCAAGGTCTTGACTGTTAACCATGGATGGGTAACAGTCAAAAGGCATACTGAAGGCTCTTGTGGGCCAGATGTGGCCCTCCAAGACTTACTTGCCAACCTCTTGGTGGTGAGAGCATGCAAGACAGTCACCTTCCTAAACCAAACAAGTCTAGCACTGAGTGCACTGTTAGGATGTATGACTATTTAGGAACTTTTTGTATAACACTCACGATAAACAACTTATTGCATCTATATTACACCTACTAAAATTTTGTATTTTGAACTTACTAGCCTTCCATATATTCCAGGAATTTTTCCAGATTTCTTCTGTTGAATTAAAGCCTCAAGAACATTTCCTCGGTTTTTATTAATTGCCAAAGAGCTTCTTGCTTCTTCCACTTTTTGACGTAGGTCTTGAACACACTTTTTAATGTTGTCTTCTTCTTTCACAAGTTTGTCCAGTTCGTTCTCTTTCTTAAAAGAAAATACATTCAATTTATAGTGTTTGAACGTTCCATGGGCAGTTTATAAACTGTACACACACACTCTTTTATTTTGGTGGGCAGTACAGTCAGTGAGTGAGTATCTCATGGATAGATGGGGCCACTTTTTAAGACAAAAATAATAAAGCTTGCTATGATCAAGGGTAAAATGTAGTAGGGGTATGAAATTATTTGAAAATGACTTATCAGTAATTGTTCTGAGGCAGTAACAAATGGAGCTATTCTCCAAGCAGGAAAGAAGAAGGATGAAGTTGACTAGGAGAATTGTAGGCTTTGTGAGGAATACAGTATAGCACTTTCATAGCGGCCCTATAATGACTATAATTCCCATCAATGCCTTCACCTCTGCCTGTTTGGAGAAGGCAGTAAAATGGTTGCTGTTTTTGCTTGCTGCCTGAGAACAATTACTGGTAAGTAAAATGGCTTTTGTTTTTAACCTGCCCCCTACTTTCTGCTCCTTAGCTTAGCCGTCCCTCCCAAGCTGCCTTTAGAAGCTTCATTTACCGTACCGAACCATGTATAAGTCAATTCTGGAATGGGGCCGTGAGATGGTGGCCCGGGTGGAGTCCGGATCTGACCATTCAGTCACCTTGCCCTACGCTAAGCTCCAGCTGTCTCCAGATAGAGAATGCAGTGCAGGTCAGCCTGCACTAGCACAGGTTAGGATTGGGCTGTAAAACAGTGCCAGAAGTGCCTATTCCTTGGATGACAAACTCATACCCTTATCCCAAAGGTAGTCCACCAGGGATGGAGATAACCTAGTATAGGGCAATTTTATTATTAGGAACATAGGGATATGTAGGCATATATATTATATGGCGAGTTGTTTGCCAAGTGCAAAGATTATGCAGATCACACATGTGCTGGGAAAGAGGGCAACTATCATTGTGCACATTAACACAAATGATATTAGGAAATGTAGTCAGATAGTCCCGGAAGTAAAATTTAGATTGCTAGGCAGACTGCTGAAGGCCAAGATCTCCAGGCTGCACTTTAGGAAATGCCACATATACCACATGCAGGGACAGCTAGACAGGAGGAACCAAGAAGTCTCAACGTATGGATGAGATGGTATTGATGGGAAGAGAGATTTGGGTTCATTATGGACTGGGAAACGTTTTGGGATAAATCAAGCCACGTACCAATGGGATGGATTCCACCACTTGAACAACAAAAAAAGACTGCTGTTGCTTAACATGAAAAGGGTGCCAGAAAAGCTTTCCTGGGGAAAGTCAATAGGCAATGGACAGCACCTAGTAGTGCCTAGTGATTAGGGTTCAAACACATCTCTTCCTGCTCTCCTCTTCATTAGACCAATAGCTAACTAGAGTAGGGTGGGTGAGAGCTGGTAGATGTCTGCAGACACCGTCCCATACTGAGGAAAGCAAGGAAGGATGTTCCCTCCAAGGAGAGCACAGAACAGTGGTTCCAAACCATTTTTTGCACCAGGACCCTCTTTTTAGGTATGACAACATGTTGAGACCCCCGCCCAATATCTGGGAACGGAAGTGATGCTATTAAGCAGGAAGTGAAGATCAGTGACCATAGTGCTATTCAGTTCAACACACATTACTTGGAAAGTTTCCAGGGAAGTGCAACACAAACACATTTGACTTCGAATGAATGAATGAATGAATGAATGAATGAATGAAATAGACTACTAAAACATAACGTGAAAGGAAAAGAGAAGATCAAGTATCTCCAGAGTGCATCGAGATTTAAAACTACACCAGAAATTCAATGATAACGCTTGGAATCCACCAAATAAGAGAGGCAACATCACAACTAGGTTATGGTCAGTCTGGCTTGCAAGTGTAGTCAAAAAATTATGAAAGGTAAGGGGGCTTCCCTCAGGAAATGGCAAATGAACTAGAAGTCGCTTCAAGGTTGCGCCATTGCATGACCCACTTCACTGATTGTGTTTTACCCCAGAATGCCTTTGCAGCCTCCTGGTCCAAAAATTTGGTGGTGACCGACCCACTGATGGGTTGCAACACTGTTTGGTAAATATGGCCTAACACAGCCAATGAAGCAGGTCACATATCATGTTACCCCTAGCCTCAGAAGGCCCTGAACCCACTATGGTTGATGGTTCCAAAGCCCACAGCATTTATGCAGGAATTGCACCCTTTTCCTCCTTTGGGGGAATGCAAATTGCCAAAGGAAGGACATTGTCTAGCAACTTGTGCTCAGAGATCTGTTTTGTTTGTCACTCTTTTAAGCTCTGGGTCAACTTTGCCAAACCCTGTTCTGGAAGATCTCTGCTTTTTTTTTTTTTTAACCTGTGTCAGGCTGTTTTGGATCATCAGCATCCCCTCCCTGTTTCTCACATTTTTACCTTTAAATATCTTGTTTTTTATTGCTCATTATGCCCTATTTGGTCTGTTTCTCAAACTGCAAGTTGCCACACTTCCCCAGACTGTTCAGTACTCACTATTGTTTATTACTACTAAGCAACGTATCACTTTCCCCAGAACTCCTTTACATTTCAAGAAGCAAGGTTTCCAAGATGTCCTCTGCCTGTCTGACTTTTGCCCACCTTTGTGGTGGCTATCAAACTCTGGAAATCTGTTAGGAAAGGAAAGAGGGCTGCTTCCAGGCATTTTACCTAAGTCCAGCACTCCACCTGTGCCGCCTCCTTTCACAACAATTAATTAGTATAGGACGGTTTTTACGTTTTGAGACACTGGAAATATAGTCTATTCCAGTGGTGTCATCTACTCTCTCGCAAGCCGGAACGCTGGGCGGGACTTGAGTGATTGACAGCCCGTCGACTCACTTCCGGTTTCTTCGCGCGCCCCGCACGGCTTTCCCTCACCTCGGAGGGAGCGCCTGCTCGCCAGGGGGGATGGGTGGGGGGCGCGCCAGGTGCCTGGGCGAGCAGGCGCCCCCTCCGAGGCGAGGGAAAGCCGCGCGGGGCGCGCGAAGAAACCGGAAGTGAGTCGACGGGCTGTCAATCACTCAAGTCCCGCCCAGCGTTCCGGCTTGCGAGAGAGTAGATGACACCACTGGTCTATTCTCAGTGTGTGACCAAGATGCTTCACCCTTTAATCCTATTACCAGTTAGCTAAGAAAGGAAACTCCATGGTAGACCAGTGATTTGCAACCAGTGAGCACACTGGTGTGTCACAAATGGCCTCTAAATGTGCCGCAGGGGTTTGGGGAAGGTCATTTATTAGTAGTGCCATTGGGATATGTGACCCCCCCCTCCCAATTTTCGAGCCTTTTTCATTTAAAGATGAAAAAGGTTGCAAATTGCTGGTGTGGGCAATACTGGACAAGATGGAACAACAGTCACACTAAGGAACTTCACATGTTTAGAACAAGCTAATACTAAAAGTGTATCATTGACTAAACAGATACAAGTTCCTGCATCTCCCTCCTTCCTCCTTTTTGTTTGTGTGAGATGTCTGCATGTGTAGATTTTCAGGCAAGTAGAGTAATTGTACATCCAAGTGATGATGTACTATATACATTTAACAAAAATGCAATAAAAAACCTTTAATAATTTTTAGATGCCACACATGAAGGTAACATTTAAATAAAGCAGAAATCTAACCTTTTTTAGATCACTTTCAGCTTGAGGTAATTTTGACTCCAGCTCTTTGATAGCAGCTAACCTTTCCTTGAGGGTTCCTGAAGCAGTCTGAAGAGCTTCTTTTGCTGTGTTTAATTGGGATACCGCAGTGTTATGACGACTGAGATAAAGATCAAGTTCTGACTGGGCCACATTCAAATTTGAACGGGCTTCATTAACAGTTTTGCTGAATTCCATAAGTGCCTTTTCTTTGTCCTATGAGAGTGACCAAATGAGATTTCTTTAAATATTATATAAAAGTAGAAGATTTTGCTAACCATGAAAATGACATGACAATGGTTTTCAACTACAGGCATGCTCTGGTATCTGCTGGGGTTCCGTTCCAGACCCCTCTCCCCCAGTGGATACCTGAAACATTGGATACTGGGGACTCCCTTTTAAAGATGGGGTATATCAGTGGTTTTACTGCAACAAGGTAAAAAAAGAGTTTTAATATTCCCATCATTTTAATAGGCGTTTGTTGTGAGCACAGAACTCTCCAATGGTCCACAGCAAGGTAGGGAAGTAACTGGAGTTGTAGTCAGCCCTCACAAGGAGACAACCAATGGTTTTAACGGTCCCCATCTACTACTGCTGGCATGAGAAGGCTTTCCAGTCAATATGAAATGCCCTTCCTCCACCAGGGAAAATATTTTTTCTCTGTGAGTTTAACAATTAAAAAAATGCATTACTTTAAATAACTACATAGGAACATTAAATATGACAAGTTTCATCAAAATCTAAGAATGTGCGGTAGAAAAATATTAAGTGTGATGATTTGAAACAGAATGACCCTAACATCATACCTAGTTGTCAGAGCAGCCATTGTGTTCATCTACTGAGACAAACAAAACTGACACTCACACTATAGCAACTGCACCAGCAACTGTTTCTGGCACTAAGGGCAAAAATGCCACAACACAGGTCAGCAGCATACCCATCAAAATCCTGTGATAAATGTCCCTGAAACTTAGCACTGTACTACAGCAATATTAGGTGCAATTTTCCACAAAGATGCTTACTGAGAAATAACAGTAACTACCAGGCAAAGCAGCAAAGTAACTGGTTTAACCCTTTAATATACTTTCATTCCTATTCTATTTTTACAGAGAGTATTCTGTTACATGTTTAATTATCTGAACTGTTTCTAGATACAACGGAAAACAATTTAATGAATTGTTAAATTGGCACAATCTAATGAATTAGAAACATCAATGCAAACTAACCTCTTTTTCATTCTGCAATCCCTGTGTTTCCTGTTTTAGGCTATCCATAACAATTTTTAGCTTTTCTTCTGCCCTTTCTTTTTCCTTTTCTAGAACTTCTCTCTTAGCTGTCGCTTCACTGATAGTAGATTCACTATTGGCAGGAACACTTCTCAAGTCTTCGACCTGTGAAAAAGCTGGTGTTAGTTTTGAAAAATTAAAGTGAAAAGGTGAACCATTTCCCTAGTTAGAAAACTCTTAAGTTTTTTGAATTTGGTAATATATAGGCAATCAGATAAACTTTTCAACGTAAATGCAAACTCAAACGTCTACAATGGGTAGTCTTTCTTTACCATAAATTCTCCTACTTGTTTACCCAAGAAGGGTCTAGTACTCTGGAATGCTTTTTGATTAATTCAGTAGATAAAGTAAGTAAAATAGTCCCCTGTGCAAAGCTTCGAGTCTGACTCTTGGGGGGGGGGTGACGTCACATTGGGTAAAAAAGTATTTCCTTTTATCTATTTTAACTCTTCCAACACTCCATTTTAGTGTTTAGTATCCTTTTAGAAAGGATAACTTCCTCAAGACCACCCCAGCAGACATAAATGTAAATTTTTAAAATTACATGAATATAAGGATAGAGGATCAAGTTATAGCCCAATACACCACCTTGGCTGACCTACTATAGTGGAATGCCAGAGAATTCCCAAGGGTAGATGATACCCTTATCATCTCCCCAAGGGTAGATGATACCATAGAGAGAAGGCTTCTCGGCAGCTCTATATGTCTCTGATATGCAGGGTGAACCACTTGGAAAGAAAGGTTTTAGAAGGAGCCTGGTCTTTTGGCCTGCAAGGAGGCTGAATGTCCAAAGAGATTAATTCATTTGTGATAAGATGTTAACGGATTTTCCAGCATCTAGGAGGCAGCACCCTCTTTTTAGGATGAGGGGGATTAAAACAAAGTGAGGGAAGTACAAGCTCCTGCTCACAACAGAATTGGGAGTTGGAATAAAGGACAAATTCAACCTGAACACTAGTCTCTTTCGAAGCGCATAATTCCAGAGCAGCTAAGATTGCTGCCAACTTAGACCCTTTGCTGGCAGAGAATATAGTCACCTGGAAAAAGATCTTGAGTGTAAAGCAGAACAAGGAAACCTCTCAAATTGAAAGTAGGCCTTATTAATGTCTGGAATGCTATGTCTAGATGCTGGGGGACGGGACGGAATGGGACAATGCATTTCGGGAGGGGAACACCATCTTGAGGAAGCAACTGATAATGGGATGGGTTCCCAACCCGACAGCTCTACTGAGTCAGACACAGCTAGTAACAAGTCTAATACGGCTGTGTTTTTGCTAAAAGGATGTTAGGCTTAAGGCCTTGATCAAGACCATTCTGGAGAACCTTGAGGATGTAGGCCATTGACACATATGTGGTCTTTGGCCATTGATAGCAAATATTTAAATACACCTATTATGTATCTTGATACACACTGTAACAGTCTCATAGATGCCAAAAGGGTGTCAACTACCTTGCTGAAGACTTCCAAGATTAAGTTAATGTCAAAAAGGCAGAAGCAAGCATCTCAAAGGCTGTTTCTCTTCCCGATAAAGGAAATTTGAAAGCTCACCTGACTCTGAGGAGAGTCAGTCAGTTCTTCTGAGAGGGGAGAGATGAGAAGCTTCGGCAGACTAGTCCCTCCACAGATAGCGCCTCTGACACTACTGAGCTGCCCGCTAGTTGTTCTCGTGAAGTGCTCGCTGGTGGAGATGCAGGGTATGAGGGTGATGAGTGCTCTGGGCACTTTTCACACCAAAGAAAAGATGGTTGCAACCCACTTGGTTCCAAGCACCAGCACAAGCTCCCTCAGGCTGGCACTGGGATTTACAAGGCACAGGAGGATGGAGAGAGCAGACAGTTCTAGAGATGATCACTCCTTCTGATCCTTGGTTCATTGTCCAAAGCTGAGCTTTATGGAACACTAAAAAACCTTCCTGTTGCCAGATGAGGCAAGACCATACTGGAGGGTTGGTGAAGCTCAAACAATGACCCTGCCATGGCCCACTGGAGAAAAAAGGAATCTCTGATGGAAGAGCAGCACTTTTATCCCCTGATGTCAAACTACTTGTAATTACATAACTTTTGGGTGCTGAAGAGCTCCTGGTGGAAATCCCTCTACCCCAACTCCTTGGGAAAGGATACTGCTACAAGTAAGTCACTATCTCTGTGAGACAGTTACACAACATCTGCTAATTGGCTTGGATCTCATAATATACTTCTTGCATGGTTTGAAATTGGTACTGTGACAGATGCTGCAAGAGATGAAGTGGGAGAATTCGGAAACACCATGGATGGAATATTCGCACTCAGGATTCTGAACAAGAAGGTCCCAGGATCAGTTAGCAGCTGAGGCAGAATTAGTGAGAATTAGTCTCAGTGCAACTGGTTCCAAGAATTGCACTGGGGGATAGAAGTGCTTCCCACAGCCTTCACGTTGGCTGCTCACCCGGCTACTCTTCTAAAGGGAGGAAAGACAATATCCACAGTAAATTACCACCCAGAGCTTTGTGTGTCCTGGAAACAGGATAGCAGCCTGGCCACACTTTACAATGAATATTTTACCTGCAGAGTGACAAACTCTAAGTGGTGGTTTTCTTCTGAGAGAACCCGCCAAACTGCATTTTAGTATGGCAAGCAACTGCCACTATGTCACAGCACCTTCCCTCTACCTGGAGATCAAAAAGAGGAAGATAAACAGGTTGCTCAGTGCAACAAATACCTCACTTCCCACACTCACCAAGGGGATATCCTTAGGATAGCCACGAGGTTAAGTTAAGGGTGTTGGATGGTGCATGGTGACTGGCAAGATGTCTTTGAAACACCATTCTCCATCACCCAGATTCTCACTTCACCAGGCCTGCACTCCACCCCAACAGCAGCGCCTGATCAGTTACACCACAGAAGACCATCACCAATGCCTGGTGCCACAGTGGAAGAAGAAAGGGAAACCAGAAATCGGTTAACCAGAAAGGGTAACCAGAAAGGGAAATTGAGGGTCTGATGTGACAACCAAAGCAAGATTCTTTGTCTTCAGTGCCCTTTCTGGGTCTGGCCAGGTTGGTAGCACATTGGTACCAAGTACTCTCACATCAGGTTCTATGATTTAGAAGTGCAGAAAGGGAAAAGAAAGTTGTCACAGGGGTCAGAGTGCAGCTTTAAGATGGCCTGGTCTGTCTACATAGTATGGTCTATTTAATTGGGCTGCCTCTTTTCTCAATTGCTCCCACTCCCCTTCAACCTGGAAGAGAAAGGTAATTAACAGGCTGCTTAGGCAGAGTTCAACGAATGAGTTGAGGAGTACCAGAGTCAAATCGGGGAGTACCAGAGTCCTGGACTGCTGCATGGTAACCAAGTAGAAGAATAAGTAGTCTAAAGACAGCTTACGTTGGCAGATTAAGTACAATTTTGATTCACAATTACTGAAGCACAGATTTAAAAGCCAACCATGCTTAGAGCTAAAAATGTTTATAATTTAACATTTTCTAAGTACAAAAGAGATGCCATGTTCTATCACCACAACAATTCACTAGCCTCACATAATTACACAAGCCTCCACTGAACCAGTTCACAAGCCTGACCTTGGTCCAGTCACTATCTCTCAGCTTGATCTACTTCACAGAGTTGTAAAAGAAGGAGGAGAGGAGGAACTGTGTACATAATAAAGCAAACCATTTTCTTTCAAAAATTGTATTGTATATTTGAATAGTTTTTGTTCATGTAAAAATTGAAATAGCAACCATTTACAGATGTACCTTCTCTTTATCCTTTAGAAGTTGCTTCTCTAGTTTTTTAGACTTGCTTTTTGCATGTTTCAATTTTTCCCTTATTTGAACATCCTCCAAATCCAGCTGTGTAAATTTATTTTTATTTTCTTCTATAAGTGATGTGATTTTATTCCGTTCTCTAAAAAGAAGAAACAAGTCAATTATGTTTACAAGCTATTAAAATAGCAAGATCAGATTAAATTACTTTTCATTACTTTGACAAATGACAATGCCATGCTAATTATTAAAAAAATCAGTAGTCTAACAGCAAAAAGACTGGTCAGTACTTCCAAATCTAATGTCCGCAAGATAACAGAACTATTGTTTACTTTTCCACTTCTTTCAGAGACGTATTCTTATCTTTCATTTCTTCTGACAATTTATTGCTTTTCTCATTAACTTCTTTTGTATCTTCATGTATTTTTTCCTTCTGCTTTTCCAGTTCAGTTATCCGCTTCTGCAAGTCATAACTAAATTAAAAAAAAAACAACTTCTATGAAAAAATGACTTAGGCAATTTTTTTTTCTGCAGCTACTGAACTATCATAAAAGGGCTGACAAAATATGAAGAAAAACACAAACCTTCGTGAAATTTAGAGCGCATGAAACTAGTCAAGATTATTTTAAAAAATACACCATTAATTTTACTGGCTTAGAATTTTTTTCATTACTAACAGCACTAATAGGAAGGGAAATCCCCTGTGTAGTACATCTTATATTAAAGCATCGTAAGGCTACACTGGACTAGCACCAGCATTAGATCCTGTCTTGGGTGAAGCCACATTTTCAATGTTGGCCAATACATATGTCAACATGGTGAAGTTGAGCAATTGTTTCCACAGCATTTTCAAGGAGTGGAGATTGCCTGCCTGCTCTGGTTCCAAGAACCACAGTGGAGAATACTAAAGCCCCAGGGCAATAAAGGACCACTGCTGTTGCCACAATGTAGAGGAAGAGACATATAGTAGAACTGGAGAAGCTTCCTGCTGAGGGAGCTGGACACTACCATGTGCCAACCAGACAGCTTAGCATGAGAGGCGTGCTGTCTGCCTGGGGCAAAAATGAAGGATCCAACAAGATGTTGCCAAGGCTTATCAGCTATATTCCCTGTAAGAGCTCCAAGCAGGTATGCAGACCCCTTCTCTCGCTATGCCGCATTGCAATGCTGTCACCGGGTGCTCAGTGAGGATATCATGCACCATCTTCATTATGAAAAATATTTATATACCACATTTCAACAGAAATTGTTCAGAAAATGACTTGCATGGTAAAATCAATAAATGATTCTGTCCCCAAGGGGCTCACAATCTAAACGGATATAGAAGAGAAACCAGCAACAGCCACTGGAAAAGATGCCGTACTGAGGTGGAGAAGGAATTGCTCTCCCTATGCTAAGTATAAGAGGACACCACTTTGAAAGGCACCTCATGGTTGAACTTCTGAGTTGATGAGCTCTGTGCTGATATGCAGACATCAGCTTCAAGGTGCACAGCAGTGCAGCTTAGTGGGAAACCTGCTCATCAGGTCCAAAGACTATTACCTATTCTGGCTGAATCATATGTGAATGAACAACAATGCTAAGCAAGGCTTTGAAAAAATCGTAAAGGATTTCACCTGGAAGATGAAAGAATTTGGTGTGGAGGATATACTTTGTCAATACTTCTGGTAGAAGATCATGAGTGAGCCAATACATTTTTGATGTTCTGTGCTGAAAACTTTATGTTCCAGAAAGCAGAAGGGGGAACTCAGGGACTGACTATCTTAGGACTCATCTTCACCAGTGGGAAGGAACCATTTATGCAATGAAGGCCAAGGAAACTTTAAGAGCAAGGCACCATGTCCTCCTGGGATTCACAGTACAGAGATGGAGAAAAGGTGAGCCAGATTGGTCGTGCTCTGTTGACTTTGGGAATGTAGCATTTGGACAGAGTAGGGAAATACTATGAAAAATTCCAGACTGGTTCAACAAGGAGCTTTCTAAAGATTTAAGATACCTGATGAACATTTATAGGAAGTGGAAGAAGGGGCAAATTGGCAAAGACGAATACAAGCATATGGTTATTAACTGTAAGGGGAGAGTCAGGTTTAATGTTTATATTTGGTGCAGGAGGAAGAACTAAGTATTGGGGATGCTGTGTTGGAAAGATAAAATGCGGATGGGTGACGAAGAGAAGGTGGAACTGCTCGATTCTTACTTTGCCTCTGTCTTCTCATACAACAAGACTGAGTTCAACCTAGTGAGAATAATGAAGGGATTGAGGGAACCTAAGAGGCATGGATGTAATTCAGATCAACTCCTCTAAATGAAGTCTTTGGGGATGGATGAGCTGCATTCTAGTGTGTTCAAGGAACTAGCGATTTTATTTCAAAGCCCTTCATCTAGAATCTTCAAGAGCTCGAGAACTGAGGAAGTGTTGCGAGATTGGAGGCAAGCAAGTGTGAGCTTTGCTTCGTTAAGAGCCTAAAAAGAGCTCTACTGGATGAAGCCAAGGGTCCATCTAGCCCAGCTTCCTGTACCTCACAGTTGCCCACCAGATGCTTCAGAAAACAGTCAAGAAAACCAGAGGTCCCACCTCCATACGCATGGATTCAGGACCCATGGTTTTAACAAATCGCAGGTTCTGAGCCCATGGTGGAGGCCTAACCTTACACTCTGCAGGGGACAGAAGCTGTGCTCTGGCCGCATCTGTGTGCTCTCCCCGTTGCTCTTTTCTCTTTACACGAATGACTGTCCCTCAGTGGATCCCTCCGTTAAAATTTTGAAGTTTGCAGACGATAGAACAATTATCGGTCTTATTCATGATGGTGATGAATCTGCATACAGACGGGAAGTTGAACAGCTTGCCCTGTGGTGTGGATGTAACAATCTGGAACTGAATACACTAAAAACAGTGGAGATGGTAATAGATTTTAGAAGGCGCTCCTCTACTTTATATCCGCTGACCATATTTGGTAGTATGGTATCAGTGGTGGAGTCCTTCAAATTTCTGGGTTCTGTAATCTCCCATGACTTGAAATGGTCAGTTAACATCAGTTCCATTATTAAGAAAGCACAGCAGAGGATGTATTTTTTTGCCAACTTAAGAAATTTAACCTGCCTCAAGAGCTGTTGATTCAGTTTTATAGAGGAATCATTGAATCTGTTCTTTCTAACTATAACGGTCTGGTTTGGTTCAACGACTAAACAGGATAAGAATAGACTTCAAAGGACAGTCAAAACTGCAGAAATAATAATAGGAGCCAGCTTGCTTTCTATGGACGATTTATATATTGCTCGGATGAGGAAAAGAGCAAAGAGGATTGTTGCGGATCGCTCTCACCCTGCCTGTAATCTGTTTGAGCTTCTTCCCTCTGGACATCGTTATAGGACATGGTATATTAGAACAACCAGGCACAAGAACAGTTTTTTCCCCCGTGCTATTGAGATACTGAATAGCTGATTGTGGGGTATTGATTATATGTGGTATTTATGTTGATGATTTGATTTGGATAAATTTAGAGTTAGTGGGGTCTTGTTAATGTGATGGTATATTTTGTTGTATTATTACTTATTAGTTTAAGGTATATGTGAGAGCTTTTGCGCCAGAGTAAAATTCCATGTATGGCCAATAAAATTCTATTCTATCTGGTGTTCTGAGGCCCAAAGAGGCTGCATGCTGCCTCCCTGGACCTCAGAATGCCTTCTAAAAGCAAAAAAAGTCATTTGCTGTTTTCCAGGAAACTCGGAAATGATGCTTTTATGCCTTTAGAAGGAGCTGTTTACATGGTGTGTTGTGACACTATAAACAAGGTTTTGATCCCCTTCTAGCTACACCACTGATGTAAACTGTGCATTTGGGTAAGCGAAGTCAGAAGTACAAATATAAAATTGAAGATATTTGCCTGAGCAGTCGCATGTGTGAACACTTAGGCATTTTAATAGACAATAAGTTAACATGAGCCAGCACTGTGATGCAGCAACGAAGACTGCAAGTGCAGTTCTAGACTGCATCAACAGTGGCATTGCATCCAAATTACAAAGGAATGGTACCCCTGTACTCCGCTTCAGTCAGACTTCAACTGAAACCATGTCCAGTCCTGGGTGCATCAGCTTAAGAAAGATGTTGACAAACTGGAACAGGTCCAGAGGAGGGCGAATAGGATGGAGAAGGGGTTGGATACCATGCCCCATGAGGATAGTTGGACATGCAGAGAACAGTGGGGAGTTAAGAGATGACATGACTATGGGAAGTCTAAAAGAGTGGGGTTTTTTGGTGGATTTTGGTGTAATCATAAAAAAAGTGGGGCTGGAAAGTATTGCTTGTAATTTGGAATAAAATTTGGAAGCATTTTTATCAAGTGTAATCACTGTTAGAGGTGGTCAACAGACATACCCACAGGCTTAAAACATAAAATCCCCCCCCCCCCAAGAGCACAACTACATCCTCAAGACTTAAATTAACAACTTTAATTAAATCTGCAGGAGTCATTTGCAAGATTTGCATTCTACTTATATGAACAATGAACCTAATGCTGCCAAATACAAAGGAGGCAGTTAAGGACCCCGAAGATAGCAACTTGCACCACCAGAGTTGAACTTTTAACATTTAACATTTTGAACATTTAAATGCTATTGAAAACACACTGGTTTTAAAGTTAAGGAAAAAAACATCAACATAGCAACTTAAAGAACCATTCAACGTTTGCTTACTCACAAATAAATGGGAATGTGTAGATCAGTTTCATTTTCCTTAGGGCTCAAGACATTTGTCAACTTGAAGGGAGGGACCTTCGAGTATTTTGGGGGGCTTGCATTCATTGGATTGGAACCATTCTGGTGGCTTTGCATTCCTCCTGGAATGCAATGTGGCTCAGTTTCACTTTCCATAGGTCTCTGTGCATTTTCCTTGGCAGCTTCTGAGCATGCTCAAAAGACTCTACAGCCAGTTAGGAGAAAGCAACAAGAGCTCTGCTTGGAGCTAAAGGCCTAGAAACACAGTCAGAAGCACTCAGAATGGTCGACAGACACTCCACAGGCACTTTAACAGGTAAATCGGGTTATTTCGTTGAGCAGAATATCTTTATGGTTCTATAAGCCCAATTCCGTGTTATTTCAATTTTACCATTTTAGAGTGCCACAGACATTAAGGGGCTATCATGCTGAAGATGGAGTAGCATTGTTCACAGTTAATCCAGAGGGTAGAATCAGGATCAATGGAATAAAATTATGACACAGAAGATTTTATTAAACGTTAGAAAGAACTTCCGTACAGTACTTGCGCTTAGCATACGAAAACATAATATAATGCCTTGGAAGGTGGTAGACACTCCATTGTTGGAGGTCTCCAAGCACAGGCTGGCTACCCATCAACTGGTGGATCTTATTGTGGTGAACAGCCTACATTCGCAGGAGGTGGGACATGATCATCTTATAAGTCCTTCAACTCTATGAAATGGAAATCTAAGATGAAAAAGGAGCAGAGACAAAAACTCTGCTATACTTGTTGCATGATGCTACTAGAGGTGCTCTGGCAATGTCAGAGCAACTCATGTCCTGGATATATTCTCACTACTTAAGGTTTTTTATCAACTCAAAGATGATCTTTAATTCAGAAATATGCATATCCCACTGTAACTCCCCAGTACTGATCTATCATCACTTTTCAGGTTGATGTATTTGTGAAGAAGCCCAGCAACTATCTACTGAATCTGCCAAAAGGTATGGTGTCACCAACTCCTCTCAATTTAACCAAGTGGAGGAGAATCAACAAACTGAAATGACTATTTTCAAGACTGTCATGATAAATAAATATCTCCAAGATGTCAGTGCCACATACAGCCCTTAAATTTAACTAGGAAAAATAGTGCGGTGAACAGCTCCTAGTAGGATTCATTTGCTACAGTACATCTCTCAGTAGTCTACTCAGGAGGAAGACCATTATCCAACACAAATGCTCGAATTAGAACAGGGGGGTCAAACATAAGGCCTGGGAACTGGATGTGGCCTGCAGAAGCTCTTCATCCACTCCTCAGGCTCTCCCATTACTACCACCGCCATCAGCTGTGCTTTCAGTTGCTGAACTAGGCTGAAGTGTTACTACACAGGGCAGGTCGCATAATTGGGCACTCCCATATCTTGAAAATATGATCAAGATTTGTGTATTTTCTCTTGTTGCCGCTAATGATGAGAAAAAAAATACTTATTTCTAGTCATAACCTGCTTAATAGCATCATTTCCTACTTAATGATATAACTTCTGGCCCTCAGCAGGCATCATAAATGCTATTTGGCCTGCTGTATGAAATGAGCTTGACACCCCTAGTTTAGAGGGAAAAGCACTCAACACACAAATCAATTCCACCAATTCTGGAATGCCTCCTGCCCAAAGGTTTTACTTACATGTAGTATTGATATATTTTATTCTTTTCCTTGAACATCTTATTTTCCAAAGCAAGAAATTCAAGTGCTTTATTTCGCTCTCCTTCCAAGGCATCTTTTTCTTTTTCAACCATTTTAACTCTGTTTAGCTAGAAAAAATACACAGGATTTAGTGGCTCCTTTATCGTTGAGACAGTCTTAATTATGTACATAACAAGAACACTTTATATGAAGCAGAAGAGATCAGTACTTTATGTAGCTGGTATGTTATTCATCAATTTAATATATAATAGGTTTCTATTATTTCTAGTCTGAATATGCTTAATTTTACTGAAGAGTTTCTACTGACTTAAAAAAATATTCTAATGGTTCCCCCAGACTGCTGCTAGACAGAATGATGACGGACACAAAATAAAGATGCGCCCCCCCCCCATGTGCAAGGCAAGGTAACAGCTGAGTTTGGCCCATGAACCTTTAAATTGCTAGTATAGAGATGAGGGAACCTTGGAGTGGATGTTGAAATGTGAAATAACACGTGACAGTTACAGCTGATACAAAACTGTCCAGGAATAACATTTAGCTCCCTCCTACAGCAGATGCTAAATCTAATCCTGATGTATCACAAAGGCTTCTCAGGAGGATAGTATTAAAATTTTTAGCTGTTGTTCAGTCGCTAAGTCATGTCCGACTCTTCGTGACCACATGGACCACAGCACGCCAGGCCTCTGTCTTCCACTAGCTTCCATGGTTTGCCCAATTTCATGTTCATCGCTTCGCTGACACTATCTAACCATCTCATCCTCTGCCGTCCCCTTCTCCTTTTGCCTTCAAACTTTCCCAGCATGACGGTCTTTTCTAAAGAGTCTTCTCTTCTCATTTGGTAGCCAAAGTATTTGAGCTTCAGCTTCAGCATCTGTCTTTCCAAGGAGCAATCAGGCTTGACTTCCTGTAGGATTGCCCAGTTTGATTTCCTTGCAGTCCAGGGGACTCTCAAGTCTTCTCCAACATCATAATTTGGAAACATCTATTCTTCAGCGCTCTGCCTACCTTATGGTCCAGATCTCGTAGCCATACATTTCTACTGGATAACCATATACTACATTTAAATTCAATAATTAGTAATAGAAAGTCTTACCTTCTCACCCCTCTGTTCATTTAATAGCTCAACTCTTCGACATAATACTTGGATAGGCTCTTTTAATCGTTCTGATCCAATTATGTCTTCTAAATATTCAAGCATACCTTCATCATGCTCATTCTGCCCTTTTGGTTTCATCATTGCTATTTGTTCAACTTCTCCCTAAAAATGATTGACAAATATTCCACAAGTCTTGTATCCAAAACCAGAAACTTAATTGCTCTTCGCTACAGGTGTAACTATGTGAAGAAATGGTTAGTATTAAAAAGTCAACAGAAACCTTAAATAGGGCAACCCAGGCTCATGCCAACATTTGCAACCAAGAATCACACGATATATTTCTGCAGGCCCAGCACCTAGCTGATCTTTCCATTTTTATCCTACCCAAAAGGATCTGAAGGCAATGCGGAGGCACAGTCAGTACACTTTCACAGAACCTGACAATGCAAAGTCAGTGAGAATGCCACTAGGGCAGTGTTCTTCAACCTGTGAGTTGGGACCCCAATAGGGTCATGAAGCATCATTTTGGGGGTCACCGTAAATTTTTCAAAGCCTGTACAAGAGGGCTTCGACCCAAACCAATAATGGTACTTATCAAAATGGAGTTCTTGATATAATTTGCACAGCCTATTCTTGCTATCTTACCCTGCAGCTCCTAAGGCAGTGGTCAGGGAACAGGGGTAAATTACCCCAAATGGGGTAAAAATGAAATCCCTGGGGGTAATGGACAGATAGGAGTATGCCCCGCCCCCTTTTCCCTCATCCTTCCTTCATGACCAACGTTCTCTCTCTTCTGACCAATGGGAAGTTCCTCTCATGCTTAATGGATTTCCCTTGCTTCCAATAGGAGATTAGAAATGGCAAGGTACTTGGCCCCCAATAGGCAGCGTTCCCCTCCCTTCCCAGGTGGCGAAGAAGGCCGTGGTTATCAATCCTGCTGCTGGTAGAGGGAGAAGGAAGCAACAGCAGAGAAAATGGCAGCCGTGGCTGCAACTGCGGCGGTGCAGGGTGATGGGGGAGCCGGCGAGGCCAAGCCTATTCCGGGCAGTGAGGCTGGCGCAGACCCGCTCCCGGCTGGCACTCAGGCAGCCGTGGAGTCAGTGGTGCTCAACGCCAGGGAAGAGCCCGAACCAGCTCCGGGTGGGGAGGCCAAGGAGCTGCTGCCGTTGCCGCCACCCAGGAGCCCAGCAAGGACACGGTACGTGCAGGTGTGGGGGAGGCTCTGGTGAGCAGCTGAGGTGTGTGTGTGTGTGCATGTGCCCGCAGGCGAGTGTGTGTGTGTGTGTGTGTGTTGAGAGGACTTCTGTGGACGTGCCTGTTTGCTTATGAGCAGCTAGTCTCTTGCTGTCCCAAGGAGTGGGGCAGGGCTGGGGTGCCTGCGCAGGGAGTCAGGGACACAAAGAGAGGTGAGAGGCACACAAGGCAAGGCGAACAGCAGAAAACAAACAAAATCAGAACTGCTGTTGCTGGCCTGTGTGTGTGTGTGTGTGTGTGTGTGTGTGTGTGTGTGTGTGTGTGTG